>ML781392.1:650363-669709 GCA_009831015.1 Picea engelmannii | reverse complement strand
TGGTGCTCTGGGGGTCAGATCGATGGGGTGCTTGACGTAGCAGTGCAGAGGTACCCCGATAGGCGAGGAGAATATATCAGAGTATTCTTCCATGACCTTATCTACTTGCTTCTGCTGTGTGGAGAGGTCGGCCGCAGAGATCCTGGATGTGGCTGTGATTTTTCTCTCATTCTAAGAGAGGATCACGAAGAAGACAAACTTCCCCATCTGAGAGATGACCTTCCTGCATTTCTTAGCAGAGATCAAGGAAATAGCACTAGCTGGGACAACCTCGTGTATCCTGTACAATTTCCTGTTCAAACTAATAATAACACTACGAGGCCTAGACTCATATATAGCATGACGTTTCCATAAATAAGGTTGGCCCAAAAGAACATCACAAACTTCGAGAGGAGAAACATCACACAATACCTCATCTTTGAAGGGCTTGATGTCGTATGACAGTCGACACTGTTCGCTGACGCGAAGATCGCTTCCTTGGCGGAGCCATCCAATGGTGTAGGGTTGTGGGTGCGGTGTTGTCGGAAGGGCCAACCGCTTGACGACCTCTGCTGAGATGAGGTTCTTTTGGCTACCACTATCAACAATGAAGTGCAATGGGGTGCCTTTTACCCACATCTGGGAATGGAAGAGGCACTCTCCTTCTTCTGGCTCGTCTGGTTCACCATGCTAGAGCTTGGTGGTAGCAATGGTGGCATTGGGTTCCACATCAATGATCCTTCTTCCCCTTTCTGGTTTTGACTCAGAGTCAAAACCCGCATCTGATTCAGAGGCTTTCACTTCAGCCACCAGCATCTTCTTTGAGCGACAGTCAGCAGTGTTATGCCAAGGGCTCTTATGGAAGTCGCACCACTTCCCGGTATCTTTCTTTGTCTTTTCGGTGTCCTTCTTTGCTTGTGGCTTGGACTGGTTGTCCTGATACTATGCATATTTACTCTGTCCTTTGCTCTGTGGGTTGGGGCCGCCCTTTCCTGGCTTTTGTTGTGAGGGGTTCCTCGACCCAAATTGTCGTGTCTTTTGTTTGAGCTTCTGCTCGATTTTGACAGCATATCGGTAGGTCGCGCCCAAGGATGAGATGTCCATAAATTCCATTTTGGTATGGATGTATCTATGCAAAGCATCACGATACTTGAGCACCAGATGTCTCTCCAAATCTTTGATACCCAACTTGGTGCACAAGGTATGGAAGATATTTGTGAAATCTGGCACTGCTTGGTCTCTTTCTTGCCGCAGTGTGGTCCATTTGGTATACAAGTCGTCATAACTTCCGACAGGGTAGTATTATTCCTTAATAGCATCCCTGAAGAATTCCCAAGTGGTYGTGATTGTAAATAATGAAGGTTCCTCTGTTTCCTTTTGCTCACAGAAAGTTTCCCACCAATCTTTGACATGGGGAACGGCTTTGAGGAGCGCAAAAGTAATCTTTTCTCTATTCGAAAAGTTATGGACAGAGAAATACCCTTCTAGTAGATTCAACCACTTGTCTACAGCATCTGCATCTATCTGGCCTTCAAATATAGGAATATCAAAGTTTATTTGTACCTTGAAGGGGGCGGTGCCTCCGCTCGAAGAAGATGTGTCACCTGTTGGTAGTCGCTGAAGGATTTGCACAAAATTATCCATCATCTCGTTCCTCTGTTGTGTGAGGGCTTCCTCAATCAACAGTTTGAAAGGATCTCCTGTCCCGTCATCTTTCTTTTCTCCTTCCATGAGAGGTCGCTTGGGTGTGCGAGAGATTTTGTCCTCAAGAGAAACAAGCTCGAGACCCAAATCTTTGTACTCTGACCTCGTTGGGGACATGCATTAAGATGACAAGGAGCAGACCGCTCTGATACCACTGATCCAGATTTTATGAGCAGAATGAAATGACTACAGATTATTACAAGATGCTTAACACAGGATAACAAAGATACAGTAAAACTAGTTTTCTATTCAATAAGGAAATAACCTAAAACTGTAAAATGCAGCGAAAAACAAACTTGTTGGAATGGTGGCGGCTTATCTCTGAGAAGAGATGTGACGGCTATGCTCATTCGCAAGAAGATGATTACAATGAGGCTCTCAAGGCCTTTTTACAATAAACAGGAGTTTCAAAAACCCTAAACATCCAAAAACCTAACCCTAGGAGATGAAGCGCCAAAAGTCATGTGGGCCCCATTTGGGTAAGTCAGTACATCAACTTCTCGGGGTCGTAACTTTTGCATACGATCTCTGTTTTAGGTGTATGATAGCCCATTGGAAATATCTATCCGAGGACTACAACATTTGCACAAAATTTTGCAATCGCAACATACCCCAAAAAACATCATTTAGGGCCTCAAAACGGCTCCAGAAGTTCAGGACCCGAAAAACTGCTAAAAATAGTAAATTATCAAAATTGCTAGAAAGTTGTTTTGAGCCAGCTGGAAAAGGTGGGTGGCCACCGATATCCACCTGGATCACCTTTACCCTTTTTGTCCTGTTTCTTGGATTGGTTGTCTAGAGGTTGTTAGTTAGGGGCATATTTATCGTGCTTTGGTTGTTGTATATTTGCAGACCCAAATTCCCATTTGTTCTGGTGCCTAAATTTATGCTCGATTTTGATAGCATATCGATAGGAATTTCGTTCTGGTGCCTAAATTTATGCTCTATTTTGATAGCATATCGATAGGAATCTCCCATTGATGAGAGGTTAGGAAATCCATTTAGGTTTGGATGTACCTATGCAAATCCCCCCAGTATTTCAGAACCAAATGTCACTCGGAGTCCTTGATACCCATCTTGGTGCACAAGGTATGAAAAGTATTTGTGAACTCCAACAATGTTTGGCTCTTCTCCTACCGTAGTGTGGTCCATCTCATGTACTGGTCTTCATAGTTATCAACAATATAATATTGTTCTTTGACCTCATCCACAAAAAATTCCCAAGTGGGCTCGACCCCATAGATTCCAGATTCCACTGTGGAACTTTTCTCCCAGTAAGTTTCCCACCAATGTTTAACATGGGGGAGAGCCTTGAGGAGTGCGAAGGTGATCTTTTCCCTGTCAAAAAAAATTTGAACAGAGAAATAACCTTCTAATAGATTTAACCATTTTTTCTAGGGCATCCGCATCTATATGACCTTCAAATATGGGAATATCAAAATTAACTTGTACCTTGAAGGGAGAGGTTCCTCCAAAATGGTCACTTGATGAAGATGTGCATGTTGCTATCAGCAGACATTGAAGAATGTGTGCAAAATTCTCCATCATTTCGTGCCTCTGTCGCGCGAGAGCTTACTCAAGCAACAAGTTAATAGAATATTTTTCTCCGTCGTCTTTCTTTTATGCCACCATCAAGGTTTTCTAGGGTTTACGAGAGTGATTGTCCTCAAGAGAGAAAAACTGGAGACCCAACTGGCTATACTCGGACCTTGTCGGGGACATGCATTGAAAAACGACCAAGAGCAGCCTACTCTGATACCACTGATCTAGATTATGTTCAGAACAAATGAAATCAAATAAATTAAAATGAAATGCTCATGAAACTTTCTAGAAACAAAGAAATACAACAATACTTGATTTCTATTAATGAAATAATTGTAAAGAGACTGTAAAAATACAGAGTGCAAGACTTGCTAGAATGGTGGCATATTTATCTCTGAGAAGAGATGTGACGGCTACGCTCATTCACCAAAAGATGATTACAATGAAGCTTTGAAGGCCTTTTTTATGCTAAACAGGAATGCCAAAACCCTAGACATCAAAAAACCTAACCCTAGAAGGTGAAATGCCAAAATTCATGTGGGCTCCTATGGGTAAGTTGGTACCTCAACTTCCTGGGGTTGTAACTTTTGCATCGACCTCCGTTTTAGGTGTGTGATAGCCCGTTGGAAAGGTCTTTCAGAGAACTACAGATTCCACCGTCAAAATCTAACTTCGTCTATAGTTTGACTCTGGTGATCCAAAAAAAAACTATTTAGGACTCCAAAACGGCACTGGAAGTACAACAAGATGTGATGACATGAAAACATACAAAATAAGCCAGTTGGATTAGGTGAGAGGCCACCAATATCCACCTGGAATATGTGTAGGGCTTCAGACAACCCCAAAAGTGTAGAACCCATCATTACAAAGAAGTACAAAAGAACATGATGAACTAAAAACTAACAAAAGGAGCATGTTGGAACAAGTGGGTGGCCACCAATATCCACCTGGATCATGGTTTCTCCCTCTAAGTCCTCTAAGGAGTCTTCAGAGTCAGCGACTTCTCATGCTCATCATAATGATGCACAATCACATGCTTAGCAAAATTCATCCCCAAGGTTCAAATCAACCCCTTGTTGCAAAAGTTTGGTCAGTAGATAAATCAGAGAAAACAACAAGTGGAGAGAAGAGGCAGACTACGTCTCATAGTAAATATGGATTTTAATTGCTATGGAAAATTTTTTGGGACAATTTTTATTATGTTTAATTGATGGATATTATGTTTTATTTTGGGAATCATGGATACATATATATATTTGGATAGCCAACATGTTTTATGGATGACAAAACATTTTTTATTATTTATATTTGTATGATTTTGGGAGATACAAGGAAAATTTTAAATACATATTGCGTGGATTTTGGTTGATGGCATATTTCAATTAAATGATGGAGTAACAAGGAGGGAATCATAATTAAGAGGACTTTTTGTTAAGAGAATAGTTAAGGGGTCCCATCTATTAGTTACTATTTAATATACCCTTATTATTTAGTATTATTTATTATCACTTGTCTAAAATTTGTGCTAAGTTAATTAACACTTAACTGAAAAGGTAGTTTGAACTACCACAACCTCTTTTGGAAGAGATAAAAGCTCATTACAAAGAAAGAGACAAGGGAGAGAGAGGAAGGAAATACTATTTTGATATAAGGTCTGCTCTTATACTCGTGAGATTATCATTTTCATTCATTCTGAGTTTTCTAGAAATCCTAACCCTCTTGTTGACAGCATGGTCTTATTGAAGGTAGCATGATTCAAAGATTGAGTCATATACTTCAACAACTTGTTATAGAAAGGTGGATAATTTATCTTAGTAAATTTGTCTATTTTGATTTGTTTGTGGATTAAGTTTCATGACTGATAAAAAATATTTTGCAGAGTCATTAAATGATGCTTCTATGGAAAAGTTGATCCATATTTTTAGTCTCAATCCTTTCTTGTTGTCAGAGTCTTTTTGCATGGTGCCCATCGAAGGATTCTAAATCTGATCTTGGTCGAGATTCTCACAAGGGTTTGAAAAGAGGATTATTTTTTGTAATTCATAATGAAATCAATAAAGAAATCATATTGTTGATTTTGTCTCACTTGTCTATTATTTTGTTCCTTTTACAAATTGTTATCTCATTTATTGCTTTGTCTTGTACACAATATATACACTTTTTCTTTTCTTTTTTTACTTTCTTTTACACAGTTAAATAATAACAAAAATACCAACAATGGTTCCTAGTATTTATTACTCGTGAATCAAATGATTTTTTGTTTAAGGTTATAAACCCTGGGTGACATTCCCAACTATCTTACTCTAGTCAATTAAGATTTGAAAATGATTGAGTAAGGTTCTTCATACCTTTTCCTCAACATCGTCTTCAAACCCAACTTCTTAACAATTGCTTCAGACATTAGATTAACTTGAGATCCACTGTCGAATAAAGTATCTACCTCGGTATGCTTGACTATCACTCTGACATGAAAAAACTCACTTCTCTTCTTTTGATCACTATCACTTTCCCTTTTGGCGGGTTGAACTGAAGAATTTAAATTGATAACTGATATACCTTTTCTTCCTATGGCCATGATCTTAGATTCATCTCTGGAATCTAACCCTAGATCTTGATGATTTAATGTAACAATCTTCTACTTCCCTTTTTCCTTGAATTTCTTTGATCGTAATTTTGGATGCATCTTCCAACACTATGATTCCTCATGTCCCTTTTTCTTACAATGGGAACATGTAGGTCTTCCATCAAATTGCTTTACTATGGTTGATTTCTTACTCTTCCATTTACCTTTTGGTTTCTTCTCGAATTTAAATGGCTTCTTATCTTCGCTCACATGCTTACCCTTACTAGCCTCTAGATGTGTAGCTTGTATTGACACATTATCAATGCTAGTAG
The DNA here is from genome assembly GCA_009831015.1 of Picea engelmannii. Lineage (NCBI taxonomy): Eukaryota > Viridiplantae > Streptophyta > Pinopsida > Pinales > Pinaceae > Picea > Picea engelmannii. The sequence continues at coordinate 663,589 of ML781392.1, read as the reverse complement.
GGCTAAACATTAAAATAGTGTGATGAAGATATGAGTGCATGCCACCAATATACTTCAAAAGAGTTTCGTGAGTATACAACGAAATCCCTAATGATAATGCCTTGTTTTTTAATTCTTGTGTATGTTCTTGAATATTCTGGCCTTTATCCTATGTTATATGCTACCATTTGATCATTGTTGTTTACATATGTTCTAGTGGATAAAATTGTTTCCTTATAGCCTTAGTAAATTTATCCCAGGAAGAGATTATTTTACCCTTTTGAACAAGATCGTCCTGCATCTTACTCTCCCACCATATTAAGGCAGTTCCACTTAGTCGAAGAGCATCTAACTGTATATTTGCAGCCTCGTCCATAATATTTTGAACACTACAATATACCTATATCTGCTTGATCCAATTGTCCAATTTCTCTGCATTCAATTCTCCATCATAGGTTGCAAATTCGAACTTGACATCCAATTTTAATAATGGCAAATTATGATCAAACTTCTTAGAGGACTTGTTTCGACAAGAAGAATTTTTACTCGCTTTAGAAGAAAATGATGATGATGATGAGGATGGTGAAGGGGAATCTGAAGGTCCACCACCTTCACCTCCTCCTTCTCCTTTTATCGAAGATTCTCCGCTTACAGGATTTTGAATTCTTTGTTCTAACTCATCTATTATTTTTGTCAATTCTTGAAGCGTAGCTATGATATCTTCATGGCTCATGGGATGATCTTCTTCTTCTCCTTTTTCAAAATCCATCTTATGTCTTCAAAATCTTCTTCCAATTTTGGACCTATAACTTGCAAGTTTTCCTTTACCAAGTTTGAGTTTGGCTCTTCTAAGCATTCGCTTGCAAACACTTGTCAAACCTGCTATGATACCAACTTGATTCGAAATATCCTTAGATGCTTATTAATCTTTTAAATACATGAGAGACATCTACTTGACATTCGAAATAAAGTGATCATTTGACTATATGAAAATCACATGCGAAATACTTATCTAACCATATACACTTTAATGATAAATATGTTGCAAATAACTGAGTATGAAATGAACAACAATAATGAAATCACATACACAAGTAGGATAAAAAAGTTCACCCAATTTGGGCTACCTCTTCGGGTCCGCTTCCAATAGAGACCTTCTTTGTTAATGCTCAAATGCTTGCATTTTATAATCACCTTTTACATGTTGCTCAAATGCAGAAAGGGCATGCACCGTTGGATTCCTTGCTAAAAATTGTGCAAAAAGAGTATAAAGTTCTCGAAATTCCGTTAAGGGACCCCATGGCATGCTTTACGGTGTACCTAAGAGTATATGTACCCTTAGGCACACACTTTGAGACAATTCTCTACATAAAATTAATGTCTCCTGCCTCAGTCCATGCACCTATTAAATAGGGTGTTGGCCCTAACCTACGGTCTGAATTTCGGGGCAGACATTAAATATAAAATAACAGGTTTGTTTTAACAAACCATATGTGTGGTTTGTTGGTTAAAACGTTGGGTATATATATGGAAAGTCGGGGGTACGAGCCCCACCGACCACCATATATCCTGTCATTTTTATTGGCATGTTCGTTGGTGGTTTAATATATGGTTGTAAAAATATTATATGGTTACGGTGGAAAGTTTGTTATCCCCACGCGCTTATGGAATTGGTCGCATGTGTTAACATGTACAACAGGGGCTAGGGGCTATCGCTCGGCCCCTTCCCCCCAAATGGAACTTACAAATTCAAATAAATTTTAAAACATGATAAGTTAAGAAACATGCATGGGGTATGATGGTTATGGAGGCTTTGTTAAGACTTTGGAAGGTCATGGGTTCGACCCCCATCAACTCCCATAGTATTATGATAAACTATAACCAATATTGACCAATGGGAGGTCACCACATGGTGGCCTCTCATTGGTTATCACTTGCCACGTGTCACCATGTGATTTTTCCATCTTACATGTACGACCTGTCTAGTCAGTTGTCGACCAATATGTCATGTCTCCACTGTATGACCTATACAATCATGTGCCACATGTCACCCTTGTAGTGGTGACATGTGTCACCCTTTTTCCTATGTTGACTTTGACCTTTGACCTAATTTGATTGGAACTTTGACCGCTCATAACTTTTTCATACAAACTTCGTTTGAGACGATTTTTGCATTATCACCGAGATCTACCCATTGATGGTGTTTTCGAGAGCATTTGGGACATTTTAATTTTGAGCATTTTTGAACCATTATGTACCTCTGTGGATGCTTTGGATCCTCCTAGACCTCTGTGAGCATTCACGGATCCTCCTGGATCAAAATTGGACAATTTGGCAAGTCGGGAATGGTAAAAGTGTGGGAATTGGAGAGGATAATTGGGTCAATGTGAGACATGACTCGCTATGGGACACAATCATCATTGGAGGTGATTTTTTAGGTAGAAACGCTTGGAAATTGACTATTGTATTGGTACTTAGATGTAATCATATTAAGGAATGGAACAATTTCATTGTAAATCTATACGGCAACTTCATCATGCTCAACGAGAATGAAGGGGATTGTTTATTCTGGGAAAAAAATGAAAATTCAGGATCTTACACTGTAAAACTCGGTAATATCCCCCTTGCAAAAAAAAAATTTGAAGGTCATAAATAATGGTGGTGGAGGTATGTATGGAAAGACAACATTCCCTTGAAAACAAAGATTGTGATTTGGCTTGCTATTGAAAAAAAATATTAACTTGGGACGATAGATTAAATCGAGGACCGAGGTTGGATCGGGCCCAATTGGTGTGCCCTGTGCAAATCGGAGGCTGAGTTTGTTCTACATATTTTTTCTTTATGTCAGTATACCCAACAAGTCAACATGGATGTTTATAAGAAGATCATAGGAATTAGCCTTTCTTTAGATGGTTCTTTTTTGGACAGGTTAAAGGCTTGGTAAGAGGATCCTGGATCCCAATGTTAGATGTCACTACCTCTCTTCTTGGTCTATTTTGTATGGTGGGTTCCCGATAAATGTATATTCCAAGATAATTTTATTCTGCCCTCCATAAAAAATTCTTTGATTGTCAAGCTCTCTTCTAAATTTAAATGTGAGGCGAAGGCCCCAAAGGCAAAAACAATCACCAGACCTGAGATTGATAAGAAAATCCCTTGGGAATTTTTTGATGGTGCATGTTAAGGCCACCCACCTAAATGCGGGGCAAGTGAAATCCTTTTTTATCTGGATTTTATGAGCATAATGAAGTGAATACATATATATATTATTAACACAAATATTCAATGAACAATAATAGAGATACAATAAAACTTGGCTTCTATTAATAAAGAAATATGTTGAAACTATAAAATGCAGATTGAAACAAGCTTGCTAGAATGTGGCAGCTTATCTCTGAGAAGAGACGTGACGATTGTGCTCATTCGCAAGAATATTAGTACAATGAGGCTCCAAATACCTTTTTACATCAAACATGAATTCCAAAACCCTAGACATCCAAAAACCTAACCCTGAGAGATGAAGCACCAAAATTCACGTGGGCCCCTTTGGGGTAAGTTAGTACATCAACTTCTCGGGGTCGTAACTTTTGCATACGATCTTCGTTTTAGGCACACGATAGCCCATTGGAAAGGTATATCCAAGGAATACACATTATATCATCACACTCTAATGCGATATGTAGCGTGACTATGGCAATCCCAAAAAACGTTGTTTAGGGCCTCAAAACGACCCCAGAAGTTTAGGACCCGAAAAGCTAGAAAAATATTGTCAGGATGAAATATGTAAGTGAGCCAGTTGGAATGGGTGGTTGGAAACCAATATCCACTTGGATCAATCCTCCCCCCTTAGGAATCAATAGTCTCCATTACATTGAGTTCCCCCATAAGATGAGGAATTTTTTGTTGAATTTGGCCCTAAGTGAGCCACTTGCCTTGGTGCAGGAGATGCCCTACTTTGACAACTCAATAAAGTTGGATCCTATGTTAGTGAGTTACCTTGACTTGTGTGTCCATGATCTGATCAATGGAGGTCTATTCCATGTATTCAAGGTTGAGATTTATGGGTGTAATGGTGGAAAATATGGCCGAAGGAGGTCCACATTAAATACTGGATGCAAGCCAAGGAAGGGGGGAATGTTGAGCTCAAATGAATTATCACCCAAAGCCTTAGTGATGGTGTAAGGTCCATATCAAAGTGGAGGAAGCTTCCAATGAGGCCCTGTAAGGCATTCTTTCTGCAAGTGCAACCAAACTTTATTTACCACCTGTAACTTGTGTGGCACCCGGTGTTGATCATGGCACTGCTTGTACTTAGCATTGGACTTCTGTAAAATATCCTAAACCTATTGGCGTATGTGCTAGATATGCTAAATGAACTTGGTAGCTTTGTCAGCTTCAGTTTGAGCATGGGATGAGTCTGCCTGGGTGGATGCAAGGGGTAGTGCCAACATCCATGGGACCCAATGGTTGAAATCCCAACCCCACGGACGAGATGTCCAGAAACTCCATTTCCATATGGATGTATATATGCAGATCGCCACAGTACTTGAGCACCAGATGTCGCTCAGAATCTTTGATACCCATTTTGGTGCGCAAGGTATGGAAGATATTTGTGAACTTTGGCACTGTTTGGTCCCTTTCCTACTGCAGGGTGGTCCATCTTGTATATAAGTCATCATAACTTCCAACAAGGTAGTATTGTTCCTTAATAGCATCCCTAAAGGACTCCCAGGTGAGTGTGACTGTAAATAATGAGGGTTCCTCTGTTGCCTTTTTGTCACAAAAAGTCTCCCACCAATAGTTGACATGGGGGATGACTTTGAGGAGCGCAAATGTAATCTTTTCTCTATTGGAAAAGTTATGGACAAAAAAATACCCTTCTAGTAGATTCAACCATTTGTCTACAACATATGCGTCTATATGGCCTTCAAATATAGGAATATCAAAGTTGATCTATATCTTGAAGGGGGCGACGCCTCCGCTTGAGGAAGATGTGTCGCATGTTGGTAGTTGTCGAAGGATTTGCACAAAATTGTCCATCATCTCGTTCTTCTGTTGTACGAGGGCTTCCTCAAGCAACAATTTGAAAGGATCCCCTTTCCCATTGTCTTTCTTTACTCCCGCCATGGAAGGTCGCTTGGGCATGCGAGAGCTATTTTCCTTAAGAGAAACAAGCTCGAGACCCAACTCTTTATACTCTAACCTCGTTGGGGACATGCACTAAGAATGATAAGGAGCAGACTGCTCTGATACCACTGATACAAATTTTATGAGCATAAAAAAATGAATACATCTCTATATTATTAACACAGATATTCAATGAACAATAACAAAGATATAATAAAAATTGGCTTATATTAATAAAGAAATATGTTGAAACTATAAAATGCAGACTGAAACAAGCTTGTTAGAATGGTGGCAACTTATCTCTGAGAAGAGATGTGATAACTACGCTCATTTGTAAGAAGATGAGTATAATGAGGCTCCAAAGGCCTTTTTACATCAAACATGAATTCCAAAACCCTAGACATCCAAAAACCTAACCCTAGGAGATGAAGCGCCAAAAGTCATGTGGGCCTTGTTGGGGTAAGTTAGTACATCAACATCTCAAGGTCATAACTTTTGCATACGATTCTCGTTTTAGGCGCACAATAGTCCGTTGGAAAGGTCTATCCGAGGACTACACATTATGCTGTCGCACTTTGACTCCTTTAACATTGTGACTATGGCGGGCCCAAAAAATGATGTTTAGGGCCTCAAAACGACCCCAGAAGTTTAGGACCCAAAAATCTAGAAAAAAACTGCCAAGATGAAAATTGAAACTACCAAGATGAAATGTGTAAGTGAGCCAGTTGGAATAGGTGGGTGGCCACCGATATCCACCTGGATCATTTTTATATTGGATTCCCATTTCTTCAAAATTCGGTATGTGCCATGTGGAGGAAACAACACCAAAGTATAGTTTTTGTCCCTCTGGGCTCTCTTAGTTCATGTTACGTCTTTAAATATAAAAAACAATTCAAATATTTGGTGACTCACAAGTTGTAGTAGACTGGGTAAAAAGTAAAAATCAGATGTAAGTATTAAGAGTGAGGAATTTAATGGAGCAGATTCAATCTTTCCTCTCCTTAATGGAATGGTTCTCAATTAACCATGTTCCTAGAGATGTCAATAAGTAGGTTGATGAACTCTCCAAGGAATCTCTCAAGATAGATAAAGGAGCCCTTATATTCTAGGAATTCTTTCAAGACCAACTCCATGAAGAAATGAATTTTAGGTTGTAGTTCTCTTTTTCATGCGTTTGTATGTTTGTAGCACTTAGAATGCAATGAGGTTGCTTTGCACATAATTGTCTAAAAAGTGTAGTATGAAGTATAAAGGTATAGTAAGGTTTTGGAAAGATTAGAGAAAAGATGCAAAGAAAGTCTCATGAGAGACCGAAATATGTATATTCACCTTTTTGTTGAATATAAAGTTTTTTCTTGCCTGAAAAATAAATAAATAAATAATTAAATAATCAATAAATGAAACGGGAATGACCCATGGGGGGAAGTGATGAATATTAAGGACTTTAATAATTAATAAATTAAGAATTTTTCATGAAGGGGGTGAGGTGGCTAGCCTCATGAGGTTTATAAATAGAAGGAAAAATCCATGGTTGAGGGAGGGGACTTGGATAGTAGAGAAGTGTTGCAGAAATTCTGCTAGCATGTCTCACTCAATTGGAGCAGTAGATGAGATCTGGGAGCAAGTATTACTAATATGGATTTTCTAATGGATGGTAAAATCCATACTAAGTATATTCTACATCCAAAATTGGTTATGAGCCCACACAACTCTAAGGTCTTAGGGAAATACGTTTTCCCCGAGTATGGTAGGGAGGAAATTGGTTAGCACCATGAGAGTTGGCAATGGAAAGGGAATTTGGAGTTGACAGATGGAGCATTGCTAAAATCGAGGAGACTACTTCTCTATTAGGTAAGCAGTGGGAGACGAAAATCCATATCTGTCAATTGAAGGGCATAAACATGTACACGTATAAAGTCATTATATTATTCTTATTATTCATTTAGTATTTGGGTACTAAATATAAATCTAATTGAAGCTTTGAATATGAGTGTGAATATGATTTTTGGGAAATGAATAAATTTGGTTGGAACTAATGGTGGCTTGAGTTATTCTGGAAACAAATGTGTGGCTGATATGTATCTAGTATTTTGTGCGGTATATGGAAAAATTGGTTACCAATTTCTTCATTCCTAGTGTTTCAATGGTTGAGCAGGGACTTTATTAGGTAGAAGAGGGATTTTCTAGTATAAATATTATTATATTGTAATGTATTTGTAGTTGTCTACATGTTTGGTTTGCATGATTTGCTACAAATTAGGAACTGGTTTTAGTTTGATGCTATAGTTGAAAACTTGTAGGTTGTAAAACCACAATAATCTTTACACACATGATTTGTTAGAATTTCAGTCTTCAAATTTAGTAAAGCATTTTTGAATGCACAAAGGCATTTTATCCCATGTGAAGCCCATAGTCTGTTGCTTATAGTGGCTCAATGCAAGTCCTAATTCCAAGAATTTGAGTTTGGTAAGGTAACAATTCGAGCATTTTGAAATTTTTACTGGAAGGTCCAATAAAATGGATAGTTGGGTATTCAAGTTTTAGGTTTGAGAGTGAGTGGCATGGCCAACAAACTCTGGAGAGTTGGAAAGAAGTTAACGCTATGGGGGGCATTGGCCTCCGTGTTTCCATTTACATTTCTTCGTTTAATGTTTTTATCAGTATTGGCAAGAATTAATGCTATGGGGGGGCGTTGGCCTCTGCATTGCCATTTTTGGTTCTTCCTTTAATGTTTTCCTTAGTATTGGCAAGAAGTTAATGCTATGGGGGGCGTAGGCTTCTGCGTTGCCATTTTTGTTTCTTCCTTTAATGTTTTTTCTCGATACTAACTATTGTTTTTTTTATATTGGGATGTCTGGTGGGTAGCTTTATTTGTTTGAGGAAATTCTATACTATTTTATATCTAAGGATGCTTGTGGTCTTCAAGAGAAAATTTGTGTTGGAACAACCCAAATTGGCTATATTTGGGGTTCCTTCTAGTGAGGTTGAGATTAGTGATTTCAGTGCATAAAATGCTGAGAATGAAAGTTTGGAGAGCCCATTTGAGAAACTTCAAAACCTGAAGAATAGTACCCTTGAAAATAAACAATATTCATGGTGAAACCCATGAAGAAGAATAACCCTATGAAGTAAAACCCCATTAAATAGAGACCCAAGTGCAATCAGATCCACATACCATTATTCCTTGAAGAAGCCTCCTAAAGAAGAGAAATCACCTGGAGAAGAAACTCAATGGAATAGGAAGAATGAAGATCTGACCTTTGAAAGTGACATCCAATTGAAATATGAAGAGTTGCTTGCTATTCCTATTAAAATCACTTGGTTAAGTTGGAATGTGTTATCACTCCAAGAGTCACTCTAGGTTGTGTTAGCGATAAAAAAATGGTTTGCAAATTATCTTGACATCACATGATAAGATGATTTGAGATAGAAGATTATTTATGAATCTTAAGTTTTAAAAAAGGCTCTAAATCAGATCAGATCAATAAATAAAAGAATTCATATCTCAGTTCATGCCAAAAGTTAATTTTTAGCTTTCGGCGGCTAAAAATCAATTTTACAGTGTTGAGAGCTGTTGAAAAGCTCTCACTTTCAGCAGCTAAAAGGATAAACACAGGACTATTTGGCTGCCAAAATCGCAAAAGAGTCCAGAATGAACTTCTTTCTGCCCAGATCACATTTTTTGGTTTCCAGATTCTATGGGAATGATGTTTAATGAAGGATAATAATTATAGGATACAGATCATTCTCCTTTGCAAGCCTTGGAGGCATATGATAAGAAGATGAAGCTGCGTTTTCAAAAACACTGCGTTTTTACTATGTTGAGTCATCATTTTCAAATGATGATTCTGAGCAACTGGAGAATCATTTTGAGAAATGGACGGAGGATTTTGTTACTAACATGTCAAAGAAAAAAAACGTCTCTCAATTTTCCTACAGGTGTCATAGATTGGGAGAATCAAATCCATCTTTGAACCCTAATTTTTGGATCTCAGAATTTCCCTGTTTGACACATGTTTTTGAAATGCAGATCCCGGGCAAATGAAAATGAATCTCAAAGAACTGAGATAATTTTTTGTTCACAACAAACCAATATACAAAAGACTCTTCCATTTTGTACACGGATGTCATGATTTGGGAGATACAAAATCTTAAATGCAGCCCCAATTTTCAACAGTCTGGCCCATTTTTTTGTTAGACAGTTCCAGAAATTGAAGGTAATTGTTGTTATTTTTGGGATTTGGAAGGGAATTCGAGCTCCTAGGGAGGATTTCGACCTCAATACCTATATGAGGCATCATTTTAACAGGGAGCTAGAGGGAAAAAAACAGTCCAAGGACTGTGGTTTGATCCTTGAAGACCTGTAACTACATTTCATCCTTTGGAGATATTCATGAATACATCTTGACATCGAGCTTATTTCACTGTGTTTGTTTAGTTTTCATCTCCTTTCTTTCTATGTTTATATATATTCAATGAAAGATGACTGCCATCTCATCTCTTCATTGATATATTAGACTTATATACATTGCTTCTCATGTTTGTCTTAATGCCTGATAATTGTTATCCTATCTTTGCATTCATAAGCTAGAGATGCAAGTATTTACCTGTTATGTCTGGCCATCTATTATATGCAATCTTATATATGTTTTTGTTGGTATGATGAGTATTTTACCCATCATTATTGGCCATTCACATATGCTATTGTATGAGTATTTATGTTAGCATAATGAGTCTTCTTCATGTTTCCACACATTGATTTAAACCTTCTGAGCAACATAGTTGAAAGCCTTGGTCTTTCAAGTGGATTTATATGTTTATAAATGGATGTGAGTTTACTAAGTCATCCGATTTGATCCTTTTTCCTCTACATTATTGATCTATTTAAGTTACCAAGCTTACACCCCTTACAGTCAGGGAGTAATTTCTTGGAGTGATAACAAATTGGCATCGTTGTCGGGGAACAAAAGTGAAAGAAGAGTTTCCCTAGGAGAACGACATAGATCTGATTCTTGACGACATACAAGAGACAGACATAAATCCGACTGTAATCATCTGCCTGACGACTCCACATTCAAATACTCCACTGAGAAGGATCTAATTGACAGAAGATGAAGAGACTGGGTTCTAAATCCAGGTATCAGTTCATTAGTTTGCTTCATGAGTTGTTGTTGTTCTTTATCAACTCCTTCATACTTTTTCCTTCGCATGTTAAGAGAATTATCCTCTGTTTTGTATATTCTGATGATTATCATCCTTATTTCATATATCCATCTTTAGAAGAAGATTTACAGCCTTCTTGTATTGTAGATGTTGATTTGATATCTTCCTCACCATCTATTTCTAAAAATGAGTTTTTCAATTTAGTACCTCCTGAATTAGATAAATCGTGTGACCTTCAGGAGATTAAAATTGATTCAAGACCTTGTCAGATCTCAACCCCTTTTGCCATAACTTCTGAACCTTGTCAACAACTTGATATCCCTCATGATCAACCCACAACCTTTCAAATTAAAATCAGGATGAAGATGTTCAAGCCTTTGAAGCTACCCCATCTCCTTCATTCTTATCCTCTTGACTGTTATGAATATCTTCCATGGTTTTCTGGAGAGAATCAAGTTTCAACTGAGAGGCACTTGGAATCCTTTGAGGATTTTGTTGATCGCTTTCAGATTGTTCATGAAGATGTCATTATGAGATTTTTCTCTAAGTCATTGATCAAAGATGCTGCCATATGGTTTAAGAGTCTAAGAGTTGAATCCATTGGCTTTTGGATCGAGTTTTATGATGTTTTTATGAAACATTGGAGTGAAAACAAATCACTAGATTCGTACCTTGCTCATTTTTATGCTTTAAAAAGAGAACAGAATGAAACTTTGCCCGTTTTCAATCGAAGATTTTGCAGCATCTACCATGGTATGCCTTTGGAGATCAGGCCTATAGAAACAACTTCCATGATATATTATGTTATGGGATTGCATTCAAAACTTGCCCTTCTTCTGCTAGAAAGGAAATCTTCATCATTAAGCAGTTTGTTTGAAGATGCACTAGAGGTGGAAGAAAACATCTATGCTTCCAGAAAGATCCAAGAGCAGGTTGATTTTGAAAATGTGCATCTACTTAAGCAGACTGAATGTCAATATGTTTCAAAGTTTGAACAAGAAAATAATGAATGTGAAGCAATTTTGGAACAACAACAAGCAAGTAAATTTATTTCAGATTGTAAATCAAATTCTTCAACATTTACAGAGTGCCTCAAAGACAAACATAAGCCTGAAGTCTATAATTAGTTTGAAAGACAAGTGAAACCTATAATAACTAATGATTATATAGGTAACTACATATTTTTAGTTGATCATAATCTTTGTCATTCAAACACTGCTCTATCATCTTCCTCTGAGCACTATTCTGGAGAGGAAGCTATAGTTTTTGATGATCACAAGGTAATCACAAAACAACAAAAGGGTTATCAATCTTCTAGAAGAGAAGCAGTCATAGAGGTGCAACTGTTTCCCGAACTCCAACAGGTTTCTGATCTCAGTTTCAAAGATCCAGTGGCAGCCTTCATAGAATCATACATCTCAGAGAACATGAAGACTTTAGATTTTTTAAACTTATCAGTATTTCCAAATGAGTTTGGTTGTGTGAATAATTTTTTATCACTGTTGTTGCATTTCAAACATCAACTATTGATTAGTAAGAAAGATGAGATCATTACAGTATTAAAATTGCTTGGATGGTTGCTATGGAAATTAGCTTTTACTTAATCAAATTGCAGGGTTGGTTAGAGTAGAATAGGGTAGGAAATAAGCTCATTGCCCGAGCATTTCTTTCTTTCATTTTGCAGCAGATGTACCAGTCAGCCTGTGTGAATAAAAACAGGTTTTGAAGGCGTACAAAGATTGATTAATAGGTCTTGAAAGATTTTCAAAAAGAGGTAATATGGTTGACTCCATGCCCAATGGAACATTGACTCCATGCCCAATGGAACAATGACTCCACGCCCAATGGAACACTAGAGATTAAGTTCATATTTTTATTTTTTCTAGGAAATGCATTAGATTTGTGGTTTTTGAAACTTCATAGGGAAGATTTCATCCCCAATAGGAGACAGATGTTAGCGATAAAAAATGATTTTCAAATTATCTTGACATCACATGATAAGATGATTTGAGATAGAAGATTATTTATGAATCTTAAGTTTTAAAAAAGGCTCTAAATCAGATCAGATCAATAAATAAAAGAATTCATATCTCAGTTCATGCCAAAAGTTAATTTTTAGCGTTCGACAGCTAAAAATCAATTTTACAGTGTTTAGAGCCGCCGAAAATCTCTCACTTTCGGCGGCTAAAAGGATAAACACATGACTGTTTGGCCGTCGAAATCGCAGAAGAGTCCAGAATGAACTTCTTTCTGCCCAGATCGCATTTTTTGGTTTCCAGATTCTGTGGGAATGATGTTTAATGAAGGATAATAATTATAGGATATAGATCATTCTCCTTTGCAATCTTTGGAGGCACATGATAAGAAGATGAAGCCGCGTTTTCAAAAATACAGTGTTTTTACTATGCTGAGTCATCATTTTCAAATGATGATTATGAGCTACTGGAGGATCATTTTAAGAAACGGGCGGAGGATTTTGTTACTAACATGTCAAAGAACAATAACCTCTCTCAATTTTCCTACAGGTGTCATATATTGGGAGAATCAAATCCATCTCTGAGCCCTAATTTTCAGATCTCAGAATTTCCCTGTTTGACACATGTTTTTGAAATGCAGATCTCGGGCAAATGAAAATGAATCTCAAAGAACTGAGAGAGGTTTTTTCTCACAAAAAAACAATATACAAAAGCCTCTTCTAGTTTTTACACAAATGTCATGATTTGGGAGATACAAAATCTTAACTGCAGCCCCAATTTTCAGCAGTCTGGTCCATTTTTTATGTCAGACAGTTCCAGAAATTGAAGGTAATTGTTGTTATCTTTGGGATTTGGAAGGGAATTCGAGCTCCTAGGGAGGATTTCGACCTCAATACCTATATGAGGCATCATTGTAATAGGGAGCAGGAGGGAAAAAAACAGTCTGAGGACTGTGGTTTGATCCTTGAAGACTTGTAACTA
>ML781392.1:636372-650313 GCA_009831015.1 Picea engelmannii | reverse complement strand
TGTGTTTATATATATTCAATGACAGATGAATGTCATCTCATCTCTTCGTTGATATATTAGACTTATATACATTGCTTCTCATGTTTGTCTTAATGCCTGATAGTTGTTATCCTATCTTTGCATTCATAAGCTAGAGTTGCAAGTATTTACCTATTATGTCTGGCCATCTATTATATGCAATCTTATATATGTTTATGCTGGTATGATGAGTATTTTACCCAGCATTACTGGCCATTCACATATGCTATTGTATGAGTATTTATGTTAGCATAATGAGTCTTCTTCATGTTTCCACACATTGATTTAAACCTTCTGAGCAACATAGTTGAAAGCCTTGGTCTTTCAAGTGGATTTATATGTTTCTAAATGGATGTGAGTTTAATAAGTCATCCGATTTGATCCTTTTTCCTCTACATTATTGATCTATTTAAGTTACCAATCTTACACCCCTTATAATCAGGGAGTAATTTCTTGGAGTGATAACAGGTTGCAAATCAAGTGAGCTTGGTAACTTAATCAAAATGCTCAATAATGTATTGAAGATTGGATCAAAGATGAATAATTCACACACTCATTTCCTCACTCAAAGATAATTTGAATATATTTAGACAAGATAAGGCCTTCAAGAGCTATTGATAAGAGGGTTTGCAAAATATAGGTGTATGGAGAATGCTAACTATGCCAACAACATCACATATATTGAAAACACATGTGAAAGGTTGAAAATAACCAACAAAAGCTTTGTGATCTCAGTTTACTAATGCATAGATAAGATAACAATCATCAATCATTAAGTAAACCAGGAAATGAACATAAAATTCAAATCACAAGTACAAAAAAATGAAAAAGAATAGAAGTTTGAACAATATCACCGAAAGAAGCTTTTCATTCCAAAATATATATCAAGGATTTTACAATATAGAGTGTCTAAAAGTCTTCAATCTTGAACCCCCTTTAGCTCCTCCCTTTGCTCCTATTTATATAGAGATTACATGCTCATATAGATCCAAAATAGATGGATCTCATAACCTCTTCACCTATCTTTGGTTTGTTGAAGATATCCAACTCAAATCCAAATTTGTGAGGTGGCTAGCAAAAACAGAGTATACAATTTCTGGAAATATTCCTCTCAAAGATTCACCCATATATCCCAAATCCTAAAAGTTGTTGGAAAAATGAGAGAGGTGTTTGAAGAGGAGCTTGTGCTTGTGAAAAACCTCTCTCACTTTCCAAAAATAATTTTCCAGCTCATCGTAATCTATCTCCAAAAAATATGACTAAAACAAGAAAACACAAATTTCCAAAATCTAGTCATATTCCTACAATCTAGGATTTGATCCCTAGAATGTTTCCATTGAGGAAACGAAGTGCCACCTACATGATTTGATGGGGGATGATCTTATCTGTGGCCACCTTGACCCAAAAATCCTCTTGCCAAGTCGAATTTTGACCAAAGCTCATTTATGTTGAAAGTTTGAAGAGTTGGTAGCGCAGTACACAGGAAAAACACAGTTTGCGCTACAAACTCCTATAGGTGACTGTTTCGATCTTTATGCATGAAGAAATGACTTTGAAAGTGAATTGAAGGCTAGAAGTGGTCTCTGAACACCATATGACACAATAAAACATTCAAATACCCTGAAGAAAGCTGAATCTTACCATCAAACCTCACTTATACCTCCTTTGCAAGAAATAAGAGTTTGCCATTTCAAATGCAACTCAAGTGCATTGGAAAAGCACACAACCTTTATGAAAATTGATACATGGACGTCTGATGTTTTAGGACCTTGAGGAAAAGCTTCCGCAACACCTCTAACATAGCCATACTCACCGTTGACTTGCTAACCAATTAAAACTTGCTGTAACAAAACAAAACATGCATGGTATGTAGATTACTATGAATTAATGGCTTGCTAGGATCCTCATATGCCAATACACACTTCTGCAAAGATTCTGAACTTGTACCTTCATAAGAACACTCCAAATACATGTTTTGTATACTACCGGAACCAAAATTAGCACTTGTGATGTGGAAGGAAGCAAAAATGCTTTTTCAGAAATCCGAGAGCAAAATTCTAGCTAGTAAGAGGATCATGATATAATAGGTACATCATTAAGCCATGTAAGTTGATAATTTGATTTCAAAATGTATGTAAGCTCATGACCATCAAATTAGAACATCAATCATCACCCGAAAAGCTTAAGAAGAAATCATCTTTGACCAAAACTCGTCCATGTGGAAAACATAAGAGTTTATAGCGCAGATAGTGTAAAAAAGGCAGTTTGCGCTACAAACTTGTGAGGTGAGGAGATTTGATTTAGACAAGGTCTCATAATGATTAAATATGGAAAATGAGGGGAATAATGATTCTTCTTGGATGTAGGACCCACTGCTAGGCTTAAGATAACTCAAACCGAGACACTTTTCAATATGAGAATATTGGTTTAGTGAACCTTGAAGACTACTAGTCACCCTTCCAATACAACTGATATGACCAAACTTTGGTGAAAATAATGATTTGAGAAGCTGACTTTCTAGGAGCTAACAAAATGCACTGAGCTACAATCATCATTGGATTTATTTGTCTAGTTTTTATTTATTTATTCTCTTACACTCTCATTTGGCATTTATTATCCAACATTATTGTGGGGAGAGAACAATATTCTATGGCTGTTAGGTTTATGTGTAGTGCTAGCCATGATAGAGCCATGGTAGTGGAAACTAGTGATGATTTAGATGAATCTCTATTGACTTGATTGACTTTCAATTATCATTTGTGAAGGCATAGACTTGAATGTTATGAGTTCTAGAATAGTTGAGATCTTGTTGGTTTTTAAAAATAAAATATTGTTATATTTTATTTGATTTTTATTTTTATGTCTGGCTTTGAGAATTGGCATATTTGCAGTTGTTGTCTTGGTCAATAGTTTAGTTGGTAGTACACTTAGTGTCAATGGGTGTTACACATGGTTCAATGATAGATCCATAACTGATAGCCTTTAAATATGCTTGGATCTTCCTCAGATCAACCCAAATTTGTTCAAATCTACTTAGATTTGGAAATTTAACCTCTTTCGACATCTGAACCTTCACTTCCATGGCTTCCCTTGAACTCTTCCCCTTCCTTCCATAGTCTAGTGCAAACCCTTGAGCCCTTGAGCTCGAAGCATTGATGGACTTTTCCTACTTCCATTTGCGACTTGAGACTTTGTGAATGATGATGCCATTGTAGGAGGATTTTCCATGTACAAATTTGTCTTGGTCTTCATAGCTAGTTGCTTGGCTAACGATTACTCGAGCTCCATGGGGGATTCATAGTCATCTAAGCATTTTACCTTGATTCGCTTGTTGCCTAGGCCTTTGTTTAAGCTTCCAGGATCCAGTGATCCAATGTGCATGGCATATATCCTACAAAACCTCTCGATAAGCATGGAATTTAATTTGAAAGTTGAAATTTACCCAATAAAATAAAAAAGAGAAAGAAATTATTGAATAAATAATTGGGTTAGTGATACCTTAAAGGTAAAGTTATTGTAAGTTTGATATCTAGTTGGTTGATAAAGTAAAAGTGGTGTTATTTCTTAACGATATTCAAATCTCTTTCAACACATATTTGTTGCTTAGACCACAAGCCTATGTAGGATAGGTGCAAGATTGAAATTTCAAATCCAATGGATCCATCAAATTTCACATATATAACTATTTTGTGTGAGCTTTAGACATTTCAACGAACTTTTTTGATGGGAGAGTTTTGACCATATTTAACTGGTCAATTAAATTATGATTACCAATTTGCCCACCAAATTCCATTACTCCACCGGTGAAGCCATTTATTACGATTGAGACTAAGTGCAAAACCCAAGAATTTTAAACCAACGCATCCCGAACACATCATTTAAAAAATAAATAAATCCATAGAAGGCCGTTATAATGAGGACAAAAATCTAAAACAATTGGCGGGAACGCACATTCTCAGTTCGTATTCCTAATCGGTCAAAGGCGTACTGTCACGCATGCAACACGTGGAAGTCGTTCTTAAATCCCACAAAAAGAGAAAATCAATATTTAAATTCTCTTAAAAAAACGACAGTGACGTGGACGGTCAAACAAATTTTAGGTTTTTGACCTGAAAACATACGTCGAAAACAAATCGTACCGCTTTCCTTTTCCATATATTCATCAATCTAAAAAGCCATCCTTTCCATTCCACTAAGTGATATACATACATTTTATATACCCCTGCGGAGCTACAATTATTGCTCACTTGCTTCAGCATCAGCATATCTGTATCTCCATCTGATTGCGTTTAATGTGCATCGATAAAAAATCTCTCATGTCCTGGTCAACAACACAGGAAAAGATTATATCTGCAGGTATGGATGAATACACAATGAATATATATGTTTTTTTACAGTATCTGCACAGAGATGGTGTCTGTCTTCTTTTTCTTTTTTAAATTTTGTTGGGTTGGCTGAGTATTTTGTATGTGTTGGGTTGCAGTTCAAATTAAAAGGTGAAGCTTGAAATACCTGTAAAGCACATGGGCTCTGCAGATGTGGGGTTTGCAGCATTTTTAATAGTTGAGCGGAACAGAGGCGCAGGTTCGAATCGCTGTAGGAGAAGTTGAAAGGGTACTTGTATAAGAAAATAGTAGGTCGGCCCGGAAGTAAATAGCATTGTTGATGATCGGCTCCCCAAGGAGATGAAGGAGATGAAGACCAGGGAGAATGCAGATGATAAGGGTTCTTTCTGCAAAAAATTTGATGTGGGCTTTTTGTCTTCCTTCATTTTTTTTTTTAACAGGTGGGGCTACGGAGGAATGGGGGATTTGACAATATAGTATTTTTGCAGGAAATAGTACCATCAGTTGTGGAGGGAAATGGTACAGAAGCAGGCCATGTAATTTCCACAACCATCGGTGGTAGAGATGGGCAGCCTAAGCAAGTAAGTGTAGCTTTTATACCGAGTTCTGAGGTTTTGTTTTCTCATTTTGAGAAGAATCGGAAAGGTTATCCAGAGTAACTCAGTGATAAATAGAAATAAAACCAAGTTAATAACACAACGCTCAATCAAAACGGAACAAAAACGTAATCTTGAACTCATAAGATAATTACAAATAAGTAGCATAAATCCAAATCGGAGCTTTGCTTATGATATTCAATACAGTGTTGATAATAGCACAGACCCATCTGAACCTTGGTCTGATATGCACTTCAAGGTTGTCAAATTTGAGGTTGCATAGTTTGAGTTCCATTATTTGATGGGTTGATTATTTGTGCAAACTTGTGAACTTATATGCATCCAAGAGCTTCGCATCCTCGACATGCACATTAGATAGATGTTTAGATGGTTCTGTGTTAATGTCCATATTCAATACACCCAATGCACTATCTATATTCAATGTACCATTATACACATGGCCACCTTCATTAAGAGTTGATGGATCATCCCTACCCTGGACTGTAGAATGCACCCTGCTTCTCTGAGTGCAACAAAAATCCAAACCTTATTATAAAGTGGGAATGGATAACTTAGGAATTAAGTTATGTTTGACTAAATCAAAACTCAAAGCGGATCTCATATTAGGCTAATAATGTAACTCCGTGCTTATTAGGTGACCCACGTTTTCACCATGACTTGGGAAGTCTGAGAGTATGAATTGGGCTTTGATTATGGTGAAGTTGAATTAAAATTTTGTTGTATTTGTTTTCTGAACTCGCAGACCATAAGTTACATGGCAGAGCGTGTGGTCGGTAGCGGGTCTTTTGGAATTGTGTTTCAGGTATGTGGCTTGACTTGCTACAGATACCTTGGGTGGAGACATGTATTGATGATACAAAGGGTTCAGGCTATTGATAGTCATTTACTTATTATTAGTCATTGTCTATACTCCTGGGTAATACAAAGACAAGCACATATTTGAAGAAACGTTTTTTTTTTTTCTCTTCCTCATACTTCGGCCGTGTGTTCGTACCATTTATGCATTATCTGGGTTATATACTTTCATACTTCTGTCAGCCACCTACTTCTGTTACTTCACCCAGAGATTGTATTTTTTTTGGGGGTGGGGATTTTGGGGTTTTTTCATTGAAAACCAATGATTAACAGATCCGCACTGAAGTTATTGTGGTTGTTAACCAGGCTAAATGCCTGGAGACAGGCGAGAGTGTGGCTATCAAAAAAGTGTTGCAAGATAAACGGTACAAAAACAGAGAGTTGCAGATGATGCGTTTTCTTGACCATCCTAATGTTGTTTCCTTGAAGCACTGTTTCTTTTCTACCACCAACAGGGATGAGTTGTATCTGAATCTGGTGTTAGAGTATGTGCCAGAGACTGTTTACAGAGTTGAAAGGCATTATGGTAGGACGAATCACCAGATGCCTGTCATTTATACAAAGCTCTATACTTATCAGGTGAGTATATGGTCTCCTGCTTTTGTACAATGTTTATTCCACTGTTAGTGAGATTGTTTTTTTATGAAAATTTTATTTTGTTTCAGCTTTGCAGGGCATTGGCTTATATCCATGGTGGTTTTGGTATATGTCACAGAGACATCAAGCCACAAAATCTTCTGGTATTTTTTCCCTGTGAACTTTTCTTGGTCTTATTTGTGCTTTTCAATTTTTTGCCTTAGGAAATTAATTTGGTTTATTAGTGTGTGTGCTAATTGGTTTTGATGATGGTTGGATAGAGTTAAAATTACTCATATAAAATAGGTTTGGATTGCATTAGTTAATGTACATATAAAAGCATTTGGTTTATGCTTCTCGAATATCATCAATTATTTTGGTGACATGTACTTTGTCAACAGGTCAATCCTCACACCCACCAGCTTAAAATATGCGACTTCGGAAGTGCAAAAGTTCTGGTGAGTAAGCAGAGATACAATAGGTAGTTAAAACTATTTGGCTGATGAACTTTTCAGGTTGCTGGAACTGATATTTTAGTACTAGATTAAACTAATGGAAGGGGCCTTCTGTTCCATCATCCCTTGCCCCTTCATATTTTTTATCGGAGTGTGATAGCCTATGCTGGTAATTTGAGTGAGGATCTACTCCGTTGGTTTCTCATAGGCTAGTTTACATTTTGATGTAAGAATAGGTATCCAATCCTTGGCATGTTCCATGTTAACTGGCAAGTTGTTATTATGGAATTTTCACATGTACTATTGATTCAACCTCAAATTAGGATCTAAGCACAAGTAGCTCTGAAAAGTAACATTAGGAAACAGCGACCCTGTTTCACATTGTCTGATAAGTATGGCGAATTTAAATAAATTTCATTAAATTTCTCACAGGAAGTTCATATACTCGCCTATAACTTTTTCAAACTACTTTAGGAGACACTTGAAGTGTTGACCAAAGCCTATTGATTTTTTCCAAATTCATTTTGGATTGTCCAGACAGAAAATTGACGATTGAAGTTAACTGAACAAGTTTTAATCTGTCTAGCAGTAGGAAGTTATCTTGACCAAAGTTTTTATGAAGGAGTAGCTCCATTTAGCAGCAAGAAAAAGCTAAACCTGAGGTTCAGATACAGATTTTCTTGAAATGCATTGCATCTGTAGCTCCTCTTAATGAATGCCTTTTTATTTAATTCTCATTTTCACAAACAGTTCCTGATAAAATCAACTTATCTGTTACAGGTTAAGGGTGAACCAAACATATCTTACATTTGCTCAAGGTATTATCGAGCTCCCGAGCTCATATTTGGAGCCACAGAGTATACAACGGCAATTGACATGTGGTCGGCAGGTTGTGTCCTAGCTGAGCTTCTTCTGGGTCAGGTTAGGGACATGGATCTTACTTCCTCATGACTGAAAACATAAATGATCTGATCAAACGAAAAAGTTTGTAGTGTTTTTCTTTTTGTTGGAATCCTCTTTATATTTGTCTTATATTTTTTGAATCTTTTGCAGCCTTTGTTTCCTGGTGAGAGTGCAGTAGACCAGCTTGTGGAGATCATTAAGGTGAATTTATATCTTTATCAAATATATGTTCTGCATTTTCCAATGTGCTATATTAGCATGACTCTTTATAATGTGTGTGGACTTTCCAAGAATATGGATAAATGGTCTCTTTTATTTGTTTATTCAGATCCTTGGGACCCCAACTCGAGAGGAAATTAAATGTATGAATCCCAACTATACAGAGTTTAAGTTTCCCCATATAAAAGCTCATCCTTGGCACAAGGTCAGTATAATTTTTACTCATGCAATTTCATTGACTTAAGTTTGGAGAGGGGTAAAAGAATTAATATGTCTGCTCTTGTAGGTTTTTCACAAGCGAGTGCCAGCAGAGGCAATTGATCTTATCTCTAGGTTGCTTCAGTACTCACCAAATCTCCGTTGTGCACCTGTAAGTGGCTATGATCAAATTATGGTTTTCAAAGAAAGTAAAATATTTGGGTAGTGCGGTGCTCTCAGTTTGTTTTGTCCGAAGTTTTGTAACGGTTGACCTAATTTTATGATGATATTTTCTTAAATGCAGTTGGAAGCTTGTGTGCATCCATTTTTTGATGAACTCCGCGATCCTAACACTCGGCTGCCAAATGGCCATCCTTTGCCTGCTCTTTTTGACTTCAAGCCAGAGGGTACTACTAACAGCCTATTTTTCCTACTCTTGTTTTCTAATTTTCGAATATGTTGAAATGATGTATTCTGTGAGTGTGTTTTTCTTTCAAGTTTGTTTTCCTTATATTCATCATGGCAATTTGCACTTGACATATTATCATATATGTTCGTCTTGCAGAATTAAAGGGGGCTTCTCTTGAGCTTCTTCGGAAGTTGATTCCAGAGCATGCAAGGAGGCAATGCCCACATCTCGGCCTTTAGATATTGTTGCATATTGGTTATGGTGAAATTCTGGTATCCCTTTTGTCCTAAGCTTAAGGAACCCGAGAATTTTTTATGGCTAGCGCTGGTGTTCACAGATTGGGGTTCAGAAAGGAAACGGGGCATTTTAAAGCAATGAGATCATCTTTCCTTTCATTAGATTGGTTATACTCAAAAGTTGCAGATTGGTTTTACCAATCAGTCTAACTATAACACCAAATCCCGCAAAGAATGCCACCTTTATGTATTAAATTAATGCGAAAGTAGATCTTTTTACAACAATTTTTTTTAGGTTCTAGCTGGGAGCTGGACTTGTAGAAGGTGGTATGCACACGTACAATTGAAAGTCACATAAAGCACACTTTAGTTTGAGATTCACTTATTGGTGGTTGGTCCCAATACATTTTTGCCCTAGTTTGAGAAACTTATACATTAAACTTCATCTCACACTCCCACAAAGTTATGCATGTTTTATATACTGTGCAGCTGTTAGCCTATTCAATATTTCTAGAACGAATCGAAGGTGAAGGCATATTGATGTAGACGATGACCTTGAAGTATAGAAAAATGACATTGGAGTTTGGCAGTATCAATGACAAGTATGTGAGATACTTTATTCCTTGCTATACAAATGCAATGGGCCATTGTTCATCTTCGATATATGTGTTGTAAATTGTAATGTATTTAGGTCTTCGGGCTTTCTTTGTTAATTTTGTACCAAGTTTTGCATTTGATCTCTTTGTTTGTGTATTTTATTGCAATGTTATTTGACCATTATGTTTAAATATGTTCATGTTATTCTGAGTTACTATTACAATGTTTTCAGTATAATTATGGTGTGACAAAATGAAGATCTTGGTTACCCCCGAATTCACAACTGTCTAGATTTAGTAATAAGAATATGATAAGAAAAATAGACATTGTACAGATGTGTATTTGCATTTCTAGGTTTATTTGGCTTATTAGTTCATAACAAAGCAAATGAATGCATTGGTAATAGTAATGTTTTAGGTATTGACCCTAGGCAACATGTCAACTGACATATAAGACCTCCCTTGTGTGTACACATTCACCCTACTCCTTTGGGCAAGCCTTGTGACACAGCCAAGGAGAAAACTGCACTTTGCCTGTCGACCTACACATCCTCATGGGCCCATTGAAAGAGAGTATAAGAAGCCTATCTACACTCAAAGAAAGTTTGTCCACTTAAAAGAAGGCTTGGAAGAGCTCCAACTCTAATGCGATTTTGTAGAAAGGTACTTGTTAACGTCCAAATTTTCTCTTTTAGTTGAAAGAACAAGTTGTAGTCCAACTACTTTAGCGTCAATGCTAACAAAATCCTTGTTTATTTTAATTCAAGGCCAAATTGCAAATTACCCTGCTGACACATCCTCACGTGCTCATTGAAAGAGAGAAGATAAGAAGCCTATCCATCCTAGAAAAGAGTGTTTGCTCGCTTAAAATGAAGGCTTGAAGGAGCTCCAACTCTAATGGAAAACTGTAGAAAGGTACATGTCTATCTTTCAACCTCCAAATTTCATCTCCTTTACTTGAAAGAAAAGTTGTACTCTAATCACTTAGCATTAATATTAACAAACGTCTTCTTTATCCTAGAAAGAAGGTTTGCCTACTTAAAAATAAAGCTAGGAGGAGCTACTCTAATTAATGTTTATTCTAGAAAGAAGGTTTGTCCACTTAAAAAGAAAGCTGGGAGGAGCTGCTCTATTTAAGAAAGTGTAGAAAGGTTATAATGTCCAAATTTCCTCCCTTTCACTTGAAATAAAAGTTTTAGTCTAATCACTATAGCATCAATATTAACAAATGCTTTGTTTATCAAGGAAGTATTTTAAGATAAGACCAAATTGCAAATTAACCCTTTTATGAAAGTATAGCATCAATATTAACAAACGCTTTGTTTATCAAGGAAGTATTTTAAGACAAGACCAAATTGCAAATTAACCTTTTTATGAAAGTATGGATGCTCAAAGGCCTTTAATTTGCTTCAAACAGTTAGAAAAGTACTTTGGAGGTCAAGTGTTATCGTAATTGTATAAAATCTTATTGGCCTAATTAAAGTTGATAGTCTGTGTCAATGAGGTTGTTGGGTCAATGGAAATGAGATGTTGCATTGTCTTCACTATGGTTCAAGTCTCTTTAATGATATGTGTTTTTTGAAAAGAGCGTTGATTGTGCTTGTTTGTGTCTCTATAGTGGTTGGGGCTATATGGAAGCCTTAGGAAAATTTGGAAAAGTATAATCCTTTCTGTCTATAGCAGGTCAGATGAAGATTTTCCAAATTGGATATTTCACTTAGATTGATAGGATTCAAGCCTCAATGCTAATCACATTGTGATAAGAGGAAGCTAAGAAAAAAAAATAATAGTCTATAACTTGTATTGAGGAGTTTTACCTAGGAACAAAGACAATAAGAGACTTTCCATCTTCAATTAATATAATAAGCAAGTTTTGGAAAGGAAACTCTACCTTGGAGGGTTTAAACATGAATTAGGAAACTAATACAAACCAGAGTTATGAAACTAGTGGAAGTAGTGGAAATACCTTGAGTAGAAACTCAAAGAAGTAAATGATTAAATTATTGAAATGAATGGCTAAATTGTGAATTTTAACAAATGATATATTGCATATTTCTAAAAAAATATGATAAAATAAATGTTAATGTATTTAATAAAATATATTAAAATACATGTTAATGTATTTAAAAAAAGTTAGAATGACCTAACTTCAGTAGTTTGTTTAGACTCATCCTCTAATTATTGGGTTGATGATTAAAAAAAAAGCATAATATAAAAAAGAAATGTGAGTAAAGACATCGCATTCTCATTTCTTTTTTTTATGTACACAAAAAGAAGTGTGAGTATCTTGGAAAAAAAAAATATGAGTATGAGTAAATATATCTACCCAACAATAATTGTGAATACCTTCTCATATCATTTTCATATCTCCTTAAAAAAATAATAAAACATAATATGCANAAAAAAAAAAAAAAAAAAAAAGTGCGAGTAAAGACATTGCATTCTCATTTCTCTTTTTATGTACACAAAAAGAAGTGTGAGTATCTTGGAAAAAAAGGAATATGAGTACGAGTAAATATATCTACCCAACAATAATTGTGAATACCTTCTCATATCATTTTCATATCTCCTTAAAAATAAATAATAAAGATACATAATTCTCGTATCTCCACCATATGTAAATGTATACCTTTTATAATTTAATATGATATTTGACCATACTAAGTTAGGAGCCTATAATTAAGGAAGGCGATCAAGTTCACGAGGAAAGAGAATACTCGAGACATTATTGAAACATGAGACATTTAAAGTCAACTTTGAATTTATTTAAAAGTTGTACAAGTGTATTGAATTGTCAAAGGTAAAATTAATTTTCAAGTTTCCAAAGTAGAGAGTTTAGAATAAGTTACAAAAGGGTTGGGGACATATTAGTGAAGAGTTTCAACTAATTATTTTGCATTTATTTTGCATTCATGTCTTCTCCATGAGATAATTTTTTTTTAACCATGGGAACAACAACCTCCCAAGAGTATATCCAACAGCCCGCAAGCCAGATATACCAATAACTTGTGACTTAGCAGGGGTCGAGACGTCCCGAGTCCCACCGAAGTGAACCTCTATCCCAGGGGTCGTCTACCCTTCCAGCCTTGTCACAACGGGCCAATATGAGCATCCCTACCCCCCGCCGGTTTTGAACCTGTGACCTCCCCGAAGATAACACATGTTCTTAACCATTGGGCCCACTCAGGAGCTCTTAACTCCATGAGATAATTTAACCATGGTGTAATATCCTAACTAAAGGTAAAACTATCTTTGTATAAGTGTTAGTATTTTGGAAAAAAAAAATATTAGTAAAGATATATCATTTTCATTTCTTTTTATGTATACAAAACAAAATGTATTTGAAAAAAAAAATTATGAGTAAAGATATCATTCTCATATCTCTTTATGTACCTAAGGATAATTATGAGTACTTTCTCATATCATTTTCATATCTCCTTAAAAAAATATCAAAGATACATAATTCTCATATCTTCACCATATGTACATGTATATCTTTTATAATTTAAATATGATATTTGAGAAGACTATTCTAGGCTATGCTTAAGGATAATTATGAGTACTTTCTCATATCATTTTCACATCTCCTTAAAAAAATGATCAAAGATACACAAGTCTCATATCTTCACCATATGTACATGTATACCTTCTATAATTTAAATATGATATTTGAGAATATTAATCTAGGAGCCTATATTTAAGGAAGGAGATTAAGTTCATGAAGAGAGAGAACAATGGAGATGTTAAGAACCAAATATCAATATAGCATATAAAAACCTTAGAATAAGTACTCAACGCTTTGAAAAAGAGAGAAATTTAGATAATAAGCCTCTTCGAGGGGGCAACCTCCTTATGTCCACATAAATGTACAATTCCAAGATGATTCCAAATGAAAATGTCTCCTTGGTATATATAGGAGACTAGGAGGTATAATTACAAGTAATGGAATAAAGCCGACATAAATAAAATAACATTACTAATGTAATATGCCCCAATTAAGGGGTAATTAGCCAATATTAGGGCTTAACATGCCCCTCCCCTTGAGACAAGTGTTGTCCGCAACGCTTGAGTAACTCTGGATGCTTCTGTATAAAAGACTCATCTTCCCAAGTGGAATCTTTAGCTGGTAGTTTCTTCCATTTAATGAGATACTCTGAAATGGATCTATTCCTCAGTTGGCGAACTCTTGTGTCAGTGATGGCTTCAGGCTCCAATATGATTTTTCCTTCCTCGTCAAGTTCCGGCAATATAGTTTGAACTGGGATCTTGTCGCCTATAACCTTCTTTAAGCATGAAACATGGAAAATTGGGTGTACTCGTGAAGATGCAGGCAACTCCAATTTGCATGCCATAGTACCAATATTTTGCACCACCTTATAAGGGCCATAGTACTTTGGTGATAATTTATTATCCTTTTTGGCTTGCTTGAGGGACATATGTTTGTATGGTTGTAGTCTTAAAAACACCCAATCCCCTACTTCAAAACTTCTTTCACTACGATGTTGATCTGCTT
>ML781392.1:592521-633092 GCA_009831015.1 Picea engelmannii | reverse complement strand
ATACAAATTGATTGGGTTCTAAATATAAATAAGCAATTTGTACCTTTTGTGTATGTGGCACATTATGTAGATCAAAGAATTGCTCCATCTGAAGTATCCATGTGATTGGGTCCTTGCCATCAAACTTCCTCATATCAATCTTAAGAACGTGGTTGGTCTTCAACCCAAAATTGGAATTTCTCCATTCTTGATTCACCTTCCTTGTGTCCTCATCATGAATTTCATGGGATACATTTTCACTTTCATGTGTCCTCCCTATTATGAAATTTTTCAATCCTTCCATGATCTCCCCTTTTAAACCCTCCATCATCTCTTGTAGTTCATCTTTTGTTACTGTATTCTTTTGTAAATCATTTATGTCCCTACGCATTTCTTCACCTTCATCAAGAGTCCATGCAGGATTATCTGAAGGCTTATTTGGTGTAGAAATTCCCTTTTTGGGTGGCATGTTGGCCAAGTATCACTTTTGAACCTTGATTTTGAGGTGGTTCTGCTAGACAATATTTCCTCTGTTGTATCTCCAAAGTTTGGGCCCTTTTGGGTATGAAACTTTATTTTTTGTAGTTCTCTGATATTTCTTCTCTGCAATGCCACAGGTCTGATCAAAATTGGATGTGCCAAGTGGAATTTACGGTAACTTCCCCACAACTTGATGATTTTTGGCCTCTCCGTGAGATGTCACTGTATAGCGTACCCCGCACAAAATAATTGATATAAAATTCTGAAACTCGTACTATAAATACTACAGACTATCCACTATCCAATGCAACTAGTCTCACTCAATTTGGATACTCTAGGAAGAAGTTATGATTGTTTTATCTGGAACACCTTCTTGAGACTAGTCAATAAGACTAGTCAGATACCCTATCTTCCACAGGGTGTATTTACAAATGTAAGATGACCCAGAAGCTGAATTTTTTACCAAAGATACCTTACTAATTTCTGTGAATATCCTCTGGATTTCATGGTCTGAAATGTTACAAAAACTATTTTATAGCAAAAATTCCGCAATGACTCAGTTCAAGATGATTCCAGAACCCTATCTTGCATAGTCTGTATCTACAAAATTATAAGGCCCCAGGAGCTGAAATTTTAACCCAACGTACCTTGATCCGTCTACTAAATATCCCCCAAGCCGTTCCTTCTGAAACGTTGTAGAAAAACATTTATAGCGAAAATTCCAAGGTGTCTCAGATGTAGCAGCGAAACCCCAAGACCTTGAGCTCTGATACCATATCTTAAGAACCAAATATCAATATAGCATAGAAAAACCTCAGAATAAGTACTCAACGCCTTGAAAAAGAGATAAATTCATATAATAAGCCTCTTTGAGGGGGAAACCTCCTTATGCCCACATAAATGTACAATTCCAAGATGATTCCAAATGAAAATGTTTCCTTGGTATATATAGGAGACTAGGAGATATAATTACAACTAATGGAATAAAGCCGACATAAATAAAATAACATTACTAATGTAATATGCCCCAATTAAGGGGTAATGAGCCAATATTAGGGCTTAACAAGAGACATTATTAAACATGAAACATTTAAAGTCAACTTTGAACTTATTTAAAAGTTGTACAAGTGTAATGAATTGCCAAAGGTAAAATTAATTTTCAAGTTTCCAAAGTAAATATTTTAGAATAAGTTACAAAAAGGTTGGGGACATATTAGTGAAGAGTTTCAATAAACCATTTTGCATCCATGTCTTCCCTATGAGATCATCTAACCATGGTGTAATATTCTAACTAAAGGCAAAGTTATCCTTGTATACTAGCAATAATGAGCACTTACATAGAGACAATCTATCCATAGTGATGAGACTTGCAAAGACATAGAAGACATTGAGTCTACTCTAGAATGACACCAATATATCCTTCAAGGCATAGGCAATGAACATTATCTGTTTGTAGTTGGTGATTGGAACTAGAAAAACATGTAGAATTTTATAGATTATGATGCCAATATTGAGAAGGAAGCCCACATTATAGGCAATGTCCCAAACATTGTGAATATTACTTACAAAAACCATAAGCATTTGTAATCCCATATATGTAGAAGATGAAGTGAAAACTTGTTTAATTTAATACATGGTTGTCATATATGTATATGAAGCCCTTAAAGATGAAACAAACAATAGAAGTTAGGGCACTAGAGCCCAAAATGCTAGTAGCATAGATGCCCAAAACACTTGAATTGATATTTGCAAAACTTGGAATTCATAGGGGATGTTGATAGGGTAGAAACACTAACATTATTACAAAAGGATGTAGTTATAAATAGACATTTTGAACACCGAGATTAGGGAAGAAGAGTTCGATGTTGATTTTCATATGTTACATACATAGGTCAATGTGAACATCATTGGGAATGTAGATCTTCACAGTTGCTCATAATCATGGAATATTTTTTGGATGTAAATTGTGTTTAAGTTAAGCATAGTTTACATCCAGAAATATTTAATAATTACACATAACATTTATGTGAGATGTGGCGACGTGGCATCAACAAGTGTAGGACTTGTGTACTTTTAAACAAAAATTCTATAAATTTTGGGAGGTTTAACAGAGGACTTGTAGTTTTTTTAATTGTTGAAATATAAGCCTTTTTTCAAATATTTAATGACTACAATTTCCATACCTAGAAGTTTGAAAACATGATCATAATTAATACAAAAGTGGGATCAATAGATGATACCAAACAAAAGCACACAATAAGACTAACTTGTTGAATGAATAATTAGATAGGACATGGTTAATTATATTAGGTATTTCAAGAACATATATGCATCACCTAAATCTCTCAAAACACTTCAACAAAATTTGGAAAGAAGTTAATAATATATTTGGATGATGAACACTTAGAATGGAGGTGTGTCTCTATTGGATAATCTCAACAGAGGTGACTAGGACCACTCCTTGCATTTCCAACTCTAATATATGTCAACATTGTTTCTAGAGCTTGGTTGTCATTAAGGAGAGGCTAGATAACAACTAGATTAATTCTACTAGTTGTTGCAACTCACTGAACATGGAAACATGAGTTGCATGGAAGACACCCAACTTCGTTAAAAATGTTGCACTAATACAATAACAAAGTGGGTTGTTGGAGTTACTAGTAAACATGGATGCAATATTCCAATCCTCTATGCATTTTCATCCTTTCTTCCTTATCACATAACCAATATTTTACTATATTTCTTACTAAGGATAAGCATACATGGTCTATCAAAGTGGTTCATTGATCCAGAGAGCAACACGAGCATTCCTAAAAGTCATACATTTGTCTATGTAAATTTGTACGATGTCTCTCGAATGGATTGACAAGGGTAGAGCTATAGGCACATGCTTCCATGAATGAAATTACCTATTCCATATTTTTGCAACTCAATTAGTGAAGCACTAGATTCCTTCATCAATAAGTGGTTGGCTTGAAGCACATGGCTTTAGAAGGGGGTATGATTCTTCCAACTACTACTAGTGAGTGACAACATTGTTATCCTTGGTTATGAATACTGGAATGTGACATCTTTCTATGACAATTCTCACTTATTTTATGTTAATTCCTTCTCCAAACTCATCTCCGTAACCTATAAATATTTTATTAACACCAGTCTTGCACTGTGCTTTTGAAATTGTTGTCAAGAAGTTGACAAGTTGTTTACTAAAAGTTTCATTTTCTTCTTCCAAATGGGCACAAGTGTCTACTAACTCCTCGATATTCACAAATCACATCTCCACAACTAATATATTTAACCATAGTAAAGAATCCAAGTAATAATCAACCACTACATCTTTAAAGTCTTTTGCACCTACTACTTATTAAACAATTTTGAAACCTATTGTATCCAAATTCAACGATTCACTTGTGATTGGTGATGGAAACATATGATGAATCTCAATGGTATACTTTTACAAGTTTGGGCTAAGGTAGAACTATCTTCATTATAATGGTCTCTTCTAGTTGTAGCTATTGTGAGGCACTAGGGCATGCCTGTCTTATCTCAATTTATGTTTGCAAGTTAATGGGAGGAGGAATGGGCAGGATGAAATCTCGAGGCAATGAATCGAAATGGATGTTTTTGTGGGGAAAGGGGAATTAAGAGCCGTTAGTTGGTTTAGTGAGAGGAGGGGACTAGGATGATAAGATAATGGTAGTGTGACAATGATCTATAGTTAAGATGGAAGGATTGGTGAGCTAAAGAGTTGTAGCAATATTAAGCCATTGAATCCTCTAAGCTTGACTCAAATTATCAACCAAGGTGCATGAGATTTTGAGATGTCCATTGTATATGAAATCCCTTAGGTTCAAATGTTGTTGAAATAGTTACTATTGACTAGTTCTAAATGTTGTGGAGCTATTGATGCAACTAACCAAATACATTAATTCAATCTATCACACGATCTAGAGCTTGAGAATTCTACAAGTCGAGTCATCTAGGGCACATAGTGCCCCTTGGCTCTCCAGTATTGACTCGTCATAATAGTTTCACACTTGTAGAGATGAAACCACAATGCATAAAAGAAAATCATACCATTAAAGTAGGACATGAATGCTATATAAAAAAATAATTATATTCTAGAGCATACTTGATATTAAACAATAATTCTTCTACCAATCACATAATCATGGTATGTTGATAGAAGAATCCAACAAAAAGTGAAACTATAGAATGAGAGCTTGAATTAAATGAGTAATTTTTCCTTAGCAATCCACATGACTGTAGGATGCTAGAAGAGGAATTGCAAAATATACACAACTAAGGTATGCAAATGAAAACACATGAACATACACATAATAGGTGCATTCACCAGTCAACTCTTCAAGTGTGCCCTTACTTGAAGAGGGGTGATAAATCCCTACAATAAATCTTAATAGAACTTTGCAATAACAAGTGCTTGATTGATGGAAATGCACTAAAAATTACAATAATACTTTGTAACCCGTGAATTCTATTCTAGCTAAGGAAATCTAGAAAAGAAACCGAGCTATAGGTGAGCAATATAAATATTGGGATGTTTTTGGAGTCCTTAAAATGGGTGGTACTAGGGAATTCCAAGACTACCCCCAACTTATTTACCCCCAAGAATCGGGATCTACCTCATGGTGGTTAACTATCATCCTCGTGGGTTGTTGGAGAATATATTTCGTGGGTCCATGTTCCTTCTCGATTAGTTGAATTGGCTGGTTGTTGGAGAAGAAATTTCTCAGGTCTATCTCTCTTCTTAATTGGTTGAATTGGTGGATTGGGTCCGTTTCATCAATTGTTGAATGACCACAACCTAGCTTATGAGATTTAACAAGTTTTGTGGGCTTATAATGGGTTGCGAAGTTAGACTTTGCAACCTATTGGCCTATTAGTTATATAATTTATGATCATAAATACTGCTACAAATGTCTTTTCATGATGAAATAAATGAAGAATCATTCTATAGTATTTATATAACTTCATAAAAAACAAAAGGCAATAGTCACATCTCATCACCAAGCCTGGTTACTAACACATATTCATTAAGCACACATGCAATTCACCACAAATCCTCATAAACATTGCCAAATTATATCAATTACAAGTAATTTATTATTGTAAAACTTATA
The DNA here is from genome assembly GCA_009831015.1 of Picea engelmannii. NCBI lineage: Eukaryota > Viridiplantae > Streptophyta > Pinopsida > Pinales > Pinaceae > Picea > Picea engelmannii. The sequence continues at coordinate 627,492 of ML781392.1, read as the reverse complement.
ATGGCTACAAAATTGAAAGTTTGACAAATATTTAGTTGAAAGGTGATGTCATAAAGGCTCTCAATGAATTAAATGACATAGAAAATGATGAGCAAAATGGGTCAATTTTGGGGCTCATCATACCCCCCAATTGGAGGGTTGCACTCTGACATGCAACAAAATATACAACCAGTAATCCTCCCCGTTTGTCTTTGTGTCTTCCTGCAAAGTACTACACTCACCAACTATTGTGGATATGCTTTGGCTTTCCTTAGTTGTTTCTTCCCACTAATCCTCTTCTATTGCCTCTGTCTCTACTTGTTGAACACTACACCTCCCAAATTGTTAGGGGTACTATCTAGATGCATGCATATACTTCTTGTTGTCCATTGTCCTCTCAGTTGATCATTGTTATTCTAAACATATTTCACTTAAGTCATAGGAGATGAAATGGGTTGAAGCTTCCTTGGGGTGATAACTTGAATATTTGACAACATCATTCCATCTCCTCCTTTTATGAGTAATATCAATCTCTCCTTATCCTCTCCACTAAGGAATAGTAAAAGTAGGAACTAAAATTTATCCTTGGCTAATTGAATGTGATCATATGGAGACTCTCAACATATAATTTAGCTTTGAACAAAGTTGTCAAAATCCTTGGCAATGAGTGAGGTTCTCTCCTTTGCAACTTATTTGGTACTTCATCCCAATGTAGTTGACCTGAAATGGAACTAAACAAAATAAATGGTTGTAAGAGTTAGTACACAAGTGAAATTCAACAATCAATGAATGTTAAATAAATAAGGAAAAGACAATGGAAGTTGTAAAGAATAAATGAAAGAAAATGAAAAAATAAACGTAAAAGAAAAAAAGGAAACATGAGAAAAAAAGAGGAATGAGAAATGAAAATGCAATGATGCTTGGCCATCCCATTATCCCCAACTCTCCTATATATTCTTATAACTCAAATATCAAAGGATCCATGTTGGTGAAATGAGTGTGCTATAAGTCCCTTGTTTACATATAATAAAGTATCAAAGTTGTTGAATCCTTGACTATAATGCAATCACTAGAAATTTGAAGAGAAAGAAAACTCAACATGGGTAAAGAAAACATATAAATGATGGAATACTTAAAGGCCATCAATGTGCAAATTCAAGAAGCGAACAAGCACTTGAAGGAGAAGGTATATATGTTTGACCGACATATAACAAAGATGGAGAAGAACCTTGAGACCTTGACAAGATTGCTTCCAATGCTAAATAATTGATTCATTGAACGTTAAGACTCCCTCACTACTTCCATGACATATTGAGACAAGCATAGAGTTTAGCTTGTGCAATTGGGAGAGAAGGTCATTCAAATGGATAATTAGCAAGAGGAGTGGTTCACTTAGATGATGGATTAGTTGCACCAGGAATTGATAGAGAAGGAGAAGGATTTGGAAAAACTACAAGAGGATGTCTAAGAGCACAAGGAAGCAAAACAACCTTCCATTATGATAGAATAATCCAACACCATGATTGAGACAAGCATGATAAGTTCATCTTTTTTCAGACCTTTTTCAAGTTTAGCATTTTGGTGAATTTGAAGAGCATATAAGAGGAATTGGTTTGAAATTATTAACGCATATGGGCTACAATGGACAAGGGATAGGAAATAAAATATAGGGCATCTTGAGCTCCATTGTAGCCAAACCGAGGATCAAGCATGAAGGCCTATATTTCGATGGTAGAGAGGAAAAGACCATGAACACCAAGATCATATTTTTGATGGAAAAATACATGGTATAATGGGCCTACCCATCAAAAGGAGAAATAATAAATGAAGATGGAAACACACTACCATTCCACCCTTCTTGTGGTAGATTCTAGAAGGGTAGCGATGATAAAAGTGAAAATAATCAACCTACACTAACAATTAGTAGAAGTGGGAATCTAATTAGTCAGAATAAGAAGTAGAAGACCAATAGGTATGCATAAGGTAAGGCATTCCTTGTTTTTAATTGCTACAATAAGTAAGGCCATCACATTACCAACTATTAGTACTTAGAAGCATGTTCATTATGTGGGAAGCCACATGCTACATACCACAAGCCAAGCTATTTTAGGAGGAAGAATGGAAATAAGGTTTTGCAAATACAAAAAAAAAACTCCGAGGCACCTGGAGAAAACAAGGATGTCAAGCAGTCCATGTAGTGCCAATAATTTTTTCCACCATTGCAAGTTGAGTGGATATTGGGAAGCAACGTGTTAGTGACTTCATTTGAAGTTTCACCATAGGAACCACACATTAAGAGAATAGTGTGGAGAGTGAAGAGTAAAGAGGATGAATAGTTCCCTACAACTCCATCCCAAGGAGCAAAGATTGTCCAAATATTTACATCAACATAGGAGGTCAATGTCATCAATAGGTTGATGCCAACATCGAGGGAACCCGTGATCTAATTATTTCTCTTGATATTGCAACAACATAATTGCAATACCCTAGTTTTGATTCCCAGTTCAACATTGTGTATGTACATGATAAATGGATATAATCTATCAAATGTAAATTGTAACTGAACATTGAATGATAATAAAACACATCATTGATTGTAGAAAAGAAGGACAAAAAAAAATGGGGGCTATGACTCCACAAGAGGGGAAATACAAGGGGGCTTAAGTAGGCCCAGAAAAGGACCTTAGTAAGTGGTTTAACCCAAAGTCTTGGTATCCTTTGATTATTAGATAATTTTTGTTTAATTAATCCTTGGAGGTTTTAGCTCATGAAGGAGATAAATGGGCCTTCATAAGGAGATGTGGATCCTTTATTCCATGCATCTTAAGGCTTATGTTTTTCCATGCAAGAAAGAAATATTTTTGGTGGAATGAATTGGAAGAGAGTTTGAAGGTTGGGTGATGTTCAACTCAATAGAGAGCCCAAACTATTGGGAGATTGAATTACCCTGTGAAATATCATTTTTTTGGGGAAATTAGGAGAATTATTGTTATACCCCTAGGCTGAACCCCAAGTTGTAAATGTATATATGTTTTATAGGCTGGTGAGCTAGGATGTTTTGGGCCATAGTGGCTTTGCATATATGTTTTGAGGCTAGAGTGCTTGTGCGATTTAGGAAAATAAGCCTAACAAATGTAATATGTAATCACACTCATTTTTATTAATAAAAATACATCACTGTTGCAGACCAAATAAGACAAAAAGAGTACCGGGGGCTAAGACTCCACGAGAGGGAAAGGGGGATAAGGGAAATGGGCTAAGTCAAGGGGGGCTTAAGCTAAGGAATAAAATAATATTATTCCTAAGTCATAAGATTTATGATATAATTTATCCTAAGTTCCTAAGTGAGAGGAACATATTACCAAGTGGAGTCAAAGGAATTTACTAGAGTGACAAGTTTCAATATAGGAACATGTAAATATATTGTAGGGAACTTAGTGTAATTCCCATAATTCTTCTAATGATTCACCTATTCTATTTTCCATCATTCGTACCTTGGTTGGAGAGCGTAAGTAGAAGTTGAAGCTAATGATTACCCAATAAATCCTTGGTGGTTTGGGTTGAAGAAGCAAGTTTTCAGGCATGTGGAGCATTCCCTCTGGGTGAGAGAATTGTTGTAGTGATAGCTTTTCCAGGTATGTTGGGCTAGTGGATGGATTTTTTCTGAATCCTTGGAAGGTAAGTGGGATAGCCTGAAGGACTGTTGAACAAAGAAGGGGGTACATTTCCTTGGGTGGGATAGGCTATGGGGAATGCGAGGCTGTGAGATGAGAACTATTGTTGGAGTGTGCACCTGGGCCTGTTCTTTACTGTGTTGTTTTCAGACCTTAGCTTGACTTAGGTAGCCTTTTCCCTAGTGGAGTGATAGCCATAGCTTGGGGGTGACCCACTGTTGAGAGTGTATGGACAACAAAATATATGGTTGGGAGGAACATCTGAGGTCTACACGCAGTTGGTGAATTATATAAAAGGATAAGCTCTATTTTGTGTGTGTTCACATGCTTTTTACAGTGTGTATGTTTATGTTAAATATGTTTGTTAAAATTGTACATAATTAGGCATGGATGTGCATGCTATTGTTAGTCTTGTATAACTGTTGCATATGTAGGGTATAGTGGTTAATAGATGTTACCAGTTAGTCAATTTTAATAGTATTGGTAACAAAATTTGGGCACAAGGATTGAATCGTCGAACGCGCTGGTTGAATCAACATGCACACTAGGGAACAATTGTCATGCATGACATAAGGAGGGTTGCACATGAATATTGCATCAATGAGTTATTTCCACAACAAGAGTTGGTATTAGAGGAGAAATTTTGTGTGGTGTGACTCAACTCAAAACTGGGTAAGTTACACTGTGGTATCAGAGAAATTTTTTTGGGTTGTTGGTAATGGGGGACGCTACATTGTGGTATTATAGATTTTGGTTCAACAATGGACCTATATGGGCTAGAGATCAACATAACATTGGAAAATTCATCATCTCATCATTTCAACTATGTCAAATTTAGGGAAAGGTGGTAAAATATGAGTGAAATTCCCAAGTTCTTAGGCAAATCCAAGTCGAAATTTCACTTAGAATGGTTCTTATGGAGGGTGCATTTCATCTTCCAAGTGATCAAATTGGCTTATACAAGTGAGTTGGGAATTTTCATGATGGTCGCAAGTTGGAAATATGGAAAAATTAGCTAAGCGAAGAAAGGACTTACATGTGCTGAATTTTGGTGCCACACGGTGCAAAGTGTTGAATTTTCACTATGCTAGGCTCAAGCATGAGGTTTATTTCAATTTTAGCATTTAATTGAACCATATAAAAATGCAGCTACACCATTAACAATTGCTGCAATAACCAAGATCACAAGAAGAAATACCATGCACAAGAACACAAGAAATATCCTGGGAAACCCTTCTCAATAAGGGAAGAAAACCCATCAATCCTTTGCTATATTCTCAAGAGAAATACCTCCCACACCATAGACCTAGCACACAAAAGGGTTCTCTCAAAAACCAAGAAGGATAGTGCCCAAGAGAGGTGCGCACTTCAGTCCTAGAACTTGTACTTGATAAAATTTCCAAAATCACATGTGTGTTGTGTTTCCTCAATGGGGAAAACACCTTTATTTATATTAGACTGGACACATAAAAAGTGGTGTCTATTGGCACAACAAGGCTGACCTCAATAAATCAGAATATAATTAATAATTACCATATTAATTTTCTTTTACATTAATTATTTTTCACTTTATGGTGGGGCCGACCTGTACCCTTTACATCATAATTAGGGTTATAGGTAAATCTAACTCTTAGACAATATAACAAGGGATCACACACACACACTAGTTCTTAGTCACTAGGGTCATGTCCACCTATGATTAGCCACAAGGACATCCAAATCAACAAAGCTCTATCTCACCGAGTCTCACAGGAGAATCATCTGGACACACACTCACTAGTGCTCAACCACTAGGATCACGTCCACCTGTGCTAAAACATAGGGACGTCCTACTCAAAATATATCTATCTCACTGAGTCTCACATGAGAATCATATGGAGTACCACATTGTCTCAACTCTCTACATAGAGGAGAACAATAAACCCATCACCTGGGATCCTTCACCCCTCATAGGGGTACACATCGTTTCATCTCAAATGACACACCCATCTTATGGGAATATTCCCCACACAGGGGCACACAATGTTCCATCTCCGTCTCAGAGAGAAGTGACACACCCATCTCATGGGAATATTCTCCACGTAGGGGAACACAACGTTCCATCTCCATCTCAGAGAGGAATGACACACCCATCTCATGGGCACACCCAACCCATGGGCTCTCTCACAGGCCAAATCATTTAGTCAGTGTCTTGGAGGATGTCTCACGCAACTGTAATCATCAACGCTCCTTCTCAACTAGGGAGGCATTCTCCATCAGGCCAAGTCTCTCACAGAAGTACTCTAACTTCGTCTTGGCAAGCGGTTTGGTGTAGATATATGCAATCTGCTCATGAGAGGTCGCTGGGCGTGCGAGATCTTTGGTCCTCAAGATAAACAAGCTCGAGATCCAATTCTTTGTACTCTGACCTCGTTGGGGACACGCATTAAGATGACAAGGAGAAGCCCGCTCTGATACCACTGATCCATATTTTATGAGCAGAACGAAATGAATACAGATTATTAACAGATGCTTAACACAGAATAACAAAGATACAATAAATATGGTTTTCTATTCAATAAGGAAATAAGTTGAAACTGTAAAATGCAGCGGAAAACAAGTTTACTAGAATGGTGGCGGCTTATCTCTGAGGAGAGATGTGACGACTACGCTCATTCGCAAGAAGATAATTACAATGAGGCTCTAAAGGCATTTTTACAATAAAAAGGAGTTTCAAAAACCCTAGACATTCAAAAACCTAACCCTAGGAGATGAAGCACCGAAATTCATGTGGGCCCCGTTTGGGTAAGTTAGTACATCGACTTCTCGGGGTCGTAAATTTTGCATACAATCTCTGTTTTAGGCGTACGATATCCCATTGGAAAGATCTATCCGAGGAATACAACAGTTTCCAAAAATTTCATGATGAGATTTCCCAACTACAACATACCCAAAGAAACGTCGTTTAGGGCCTCAAAATGGCTCCAGAAGTCCAGGACCCGAAAAATTGCTAAAAATAGTAAATTACAAAAAATTCCAGAAAGTTGTTTTGAGCCAGATGGAAAAGGTGGGTGGCCACTGATATCCACCTGGATCAATCCTACCTCCTTAGGAATCAATGGTCTTCATTGCGTTGAGTTCCCCCATCAGATGAGGAAATTTCTGCTGAATTTGGCCTCGGGTGATCCACTTGCCTTGGTGCAGGAGCTGCCATGCTTTGATGACTCGATAAAGTTGGATCATTTGTTGTCGAGTGCCCTTGATGTGTGTGTCCACAATATGATCATTGGATGCCTGTTGTATGCAATCGGGGTTGAGCTCTGTTGGTGTCAGCCATTCTGCTACGTCTGAGGTGTCCAATAATGGTGGAAAATAAGGCCGAAGGAGGTCCACGTTGAACACTGGGTGCATGTAAAGGAAATGAGTGTTGAGCTCAAAATAATTATCCCCCACAACCTTGGTGATGGTGTACGACCCATAACGGAGTGGGAGAAGCTTCCGATGGGGTCCTGTAAGGCATTCTTTCTGCAAGTGCAACCAAACTTTGTCGCCCACCTTAAACTTATGTTGCACTTGATGTTTATCATGGTGCTACTTGTACTTGAGCAAGAGATGAGTCGACCGAGGTGACCACAAGGGGAAGTGAAACATCTATGGGACCCAATGGTTGGAATCCCAACCCCACCTGAAAGGGGCTATGGTCGGTTGAGCTATACAGGGCTAGGTTGTAGCTATGATGGACATAGGGAAGGCTCTCATCCCATGTGCAAGGGTGCTTGGAATTATACATGTGCAGGATATGCACGATCATTCGATTTGCGACCTCGGTTTGGCCATCTGTGTGGGGGTGGAAGGTCATGGATTTGGTGAGCTTGGTGTCCAGTAGTGACCAGAGGCTTGACCAAAATGTGCTGAGAAATCGACTATCTTGATCTAAGACAATGGTTTGTGGGATCCCAAAATGTAGCTAGACTCGTTCAAAGAAGAGCTTGGCAGTGGCTTCTTTTGTGATGTTCTTCTTGCAGGCAACCAGAATCGCCATCTTAGAAAAGCGATCAACAACCACAAAAGAACAGTCATTTCCCTGCTTCGTGGACAGGAGGCCCGACATGTAGTCCATTGAGATGGATTCCCATGGCCTGTCAGGAGTAGGAAGAGGGGTGTAGAGTCCTTGTTTCTTAGTGGTCGGTTTGGCAATAGCGCAGGTAGTGCAGAACCTGATATAATTGCTGACCTCCTGTCGAAGTTTCGACCAATAGAAATATTTTTTTAGCATCACCACTGTCTTTTTGATGCCAAAGTGTCCTGCCACTCGATTGTAGTGGGCTTCCTATAAAAGCTTTTCTTGCTTGCTTGATGGAACATAGATATGGCCCAAACGACACAACAACCCATCCTAAAGATGGGAATGATCGACAACTGCGTTTGCACCCAACATTTGGTAGGTGGTGGCGAAGTCCGGGTCTATCTCATAGAGTTGGGGGCATCCAGAGGTCTCATGGCCGCAAGAGTCTAGCACCATGGCGAGTGCCGCGATTGGCGGTCTACTGAGGCAGTCAACGACATGGTTGGTGCTTCCTATTTTATACTTGATGTTGAGGTGGAATTGTTGTAAGTATGTGGACCACTTTTGATGGCGGTCATTCTGTAATTTTCCTTGTGTCTGCATGAACTACGGTGGCTTATGATTAGTGTGGATGAGTGTCTCCCTCCCAAGAATGTAATGTCTCCACTGGCGACATGCTTTCACAATGGATTAAATTTCTTTGTCATAATTAGGGTACTTACAGATAGCATCTGATAGTGTCTCACTATGATAGGTCACTGGGTGTCAGTGCTGAGTGAGAATGACGCCCAAAACATAGTCTGAAGAATTTGTCTCGATCTCAAAGGGCTGCTGCAGGTCTGGTAGTGAAATTACTGGGGATTAGCACAAACGTTGCTTCAAATCATTGAACGCTTGTTTTTGGGACCAGCCCCAAGAAAATTTTTCCTTTTTCACCACCCCTGGTTATTTGGCTGAGGGCCCATGCAATATGGGATAATCCCAACACGAACCTGCAGTAGAAATATGCAAGGCCCAAGAAGCTGCGAAGCTCAGTGAGTGTGGTTGGGGCTGTCCAGTCACAGATGACTTAGATCTTGGCTAGATCCACATTTACATCATGCTGATCAACAATGTATCCCAGGTAATGGACCCTGTCCATGCTGAAGGAGCATTTTTCCAAGTTGGCATATAGCTTGTGCTACCACAGGGTGTGCAGAACCTGCTGAATATGCTGCAAGTGTTCTGCCCAAGACTTGTTGTAAATGAGAATGTCATCTAGATACACCACTACAAAAATATTGGTGAATGGTCACAAGATATCGTCCATCATCCTCATGAAAGTGGCTGGAGCATTTTTCAAACCAAAGGGCATGACCAACCATTCAAAAAGTCCTTCCTTTGACTTGAAGGCGATCTTCCATACATCTATCTGTTCTATCAGGACTTGGTGGTAGCCAGACTTCATATCAATCTTACTGAAGTATTTGGCCCCCGTGATTTGATCAAGGAGGTCGTCGATTCGGGGAATTGGGTACCATTTTCTGATTGTGATTTTATTCAGGGCCCGGTAATCAATGCAGAGTCACCAGGTTCCATATTTCTTCTGTACTAGCATGATTGGGCTCCCACAAGGTGATGAGATGGGATGGATGTGCCTCTTGTGGAGAATTTCTTGGATCTTTCACTTGATCTCCTCATTCTCTAACATAGAGAGACGATATACTAGTCCATTGGGAAGCGGTGCACCGGGGGTCATATCGATGGGGTGCTGGACCTGACAGTGCAGAGGTACCATGGTAGGTGAGGAGAAGATATCCGAGTATTCTTCGACAACCTTATCTACTTGCCTCTGCTGTGTGGAGAGGTCGGCCGCAGAGACCCTGGATGTGGTTGTGATCTTTCACTCATTCCAAGAGTGAATCATGAAGAAGACAAACTTCCCCATCCGAGAGATGACCTTCCTTCATTGCTTGGCAGAGATCAAAGAAATAACACTAGGTGGGACTGCCTCGGGTATCCTGTACAATTTTCTGTTCAAATTAATAATAACACTACAAGGCCTAGACTCATATACAACATGACGTTTCCACAAATAATGTTGGCCCAAAAGAACATTACAAAATTTGAGAGGAGAAACATCACACAATACCCCATCTTTGAAGGGCTTGATGTCGTACGACAATCAACATTGTTGGCTGACATGGAGATCGCTTCCTTGGCAGATCCATCCAATGGTGTAGGGTTGTGGGTACGGTGTTGTCGGCAGGGCCAGCCGCTTGACAACCTCTGCTGAGATGAGGTTCTTCTGGCTACCTCTATCAATGATGAAGTGGAGTGGGGTGCCTTTTACCCACATCTGTGAATGGAAGAGGCACTCTCCTTCTTCTGGCTCGTTTGGTTCATCAGGCTAGAGATTGGTGTTAGCAACGGTGGAACTAGGTTCCATGTCAATGATCCATCTTCCTCTTTCTGGTTCTAACTCAGAGTCAGAACCCGCATATGATTCAGAGGCTTTCACTTTGTCCACCAGCGGCTTCTTTGAGCGACAGTCAGCAGTGTTATGCCAAGGGATATTATGGAAGTCGCACCACTTCCCGGTATCTTTCTTTGTCTTTCCGGTGTCCCTCTTTTCTTGTGGCTTGGACTGGTTGTCCTGATACTGTCCATCTTTACTCTGTCCTTTGTTCTGTGGGTTGGGGCTGCCCTTTCCTGTATTTTTCTGTGAGGGGTTCCCGGGCCCAAATTGTGGTGTCTTTTGTTTGAGTTTCTGCTCGATTTTGACGGCATATCAGTAGGCCATGCCCAAGGACGAGATGTCCAGAAATTCCATTTCGGTCTGGATGTATCTATGTAGAGCACCATGATATTTGAGCACCAGATTTCATTTTGAATCTTTGATACACAACTTGGTGTGCAAGGTATGGACTCTGGCACTGCTTGGTCTCTTTCTTTCCGCAGTGTGGTCCATTTGGTATACAAGTCATCATAACTTCCAACAGGGTAGTATTGTTCCTTAATAGAATCCCTGAAGGATTCCCAAGTGGTTGTGACTGTAAATAATGAGGGTTCCTCTGTTTCCTTTTTCTCACAGAAAGTTTCCCACCAATCTTTGACATGGGGAATGACTTTGAGGAGCGCAAAAGTAATATTTTCTCTATTCAAAAAGTTATGGACAAAAAAATACCCTTCTAGTATATTCAACCACTTGTCTACACCGTTTGCGTCTATTTGACCTTCAAATATAAGAATATCAAAGTTTATTTGTACCTTGAAGGGGGCGGCGCCTTCGCTCGAAGAAGATGCGTCGCCTGTTGGTAGCCGCCGAAGGATTTGTGAGAAATTATCCATCATCTCGTTCCTCTGCTGCATGAGGGATTCCTCAAGAAACATTTTGAAAGGATCTCCTGTCCCATCATATTTCTTTTCTCCTACCATGAGAGGTCGCTTGAGCGTGTGAGAGATTTGGTCCTCAAGAGAAACAAGGTTGAGACCCAATTCTTTGTACTCTGACCTCGTTGGGGACATGCATTAAGACGACAAGGAGCAGACCGCTCTGATATCACTGATCCTGATTTTATGAGCAGAATGAAACGACTACAAATTATTAACATATGCTTAACACAAAATAACAGAGATACAATAAAACTAGTTTTCTATTCAATAAGGAAATAAGCTGAAACTGTAAAATGCAGCGGAAAACAAGCTTGTTGGAACGGTGACGGCTTATCTCTGAGGAGAGATGTGATGACTGCACTCATTCACAATAAGATAATTACAATGAGGCTCTGAAGGCCTTTTTACAATAAACAAGAGTTTCAAAAACCCTAGACATCCAAAAACCTAACCCTAGGAGATGAAGCGCCAAAATTCATGTGGGCCCCATTTGGGTAAGTCAGTACATCAACTTCTCAGGGTCGTAACTTTGGCATACGATATCCGTTTTAGGTGTACGATAGCCCGTTGGAAATATATATCCGAGGACTACAACAATTCCTAAAAATTTCATGATTAAATTTTTCGACTGCAACATACCCAAAAAAATATTGTTTAGGGCCTCAAAACGGCTTCGGAAGTTCAGGACCCAAAAAACTGCTAAAAATAGTAAATTACGAAAAATTGCCAGAAAGATGTTCTGAGCCAGCTGGAAAAGGTGGGTGGCCACCGATATCCACCTAGATTAGTAGATATCTCAATACATGATTCACTGCTATCCAATGAGTCTGTCTCGACTGATTCATGAACTGACTAAGTACATTCACTACATAGCATATATCAGGTCTGGTGTTAGCCAGATACATCAATGATCCAATCAATTGTAGGTACAAATGTGGGACAATCTCTCCTGGATCAGTAGAAGTATCATTCATTTTCTTCAAATCCATCACCATCGATGTAGGCATGGATTTTCACTCTGTCATACCGAACTTCTTCAATATCTCCACTTTATATTTTCCTTGACTCAGGAAAATCTCATCAATCTTATGCCATACTTCTAGTCCCAAGAAGTAGTGCATCATACCCAGATCCTTCATCTCGAATTCAGAAGTCAATGCTTTCTTGCATTCAACAATAAGTCTCAGTGAGGAATAAGTCATCCACATACATGACCCAGATTAGGCACTCGTTAGCAACAATATGATAATATAGGTTTGGATCAACAACACTCTTGCTGAAGCCCAAACTCATCAAGAATCCATCCATTTTTTCATACCAAGAATGAGGTGCTTGCTTTAGTCCATACAAGGCTTTCTTCAACCTGCACACATGAGATTTCTTGTTGTGTATCACGAATCCTTTTGGCTGCTCGATATAAACTGCTTCCTCAATATCACCATTGAGAAAGGTTGTCTTTACATCCATCTGATGTAGTTTCCAACTCATGGATGTAGCTAATGCACTAATAGTATAGATGGAAGTGTATCAGGCTACTAGAGCTAATGTCTCATCATAGTCAACTCCCTCTACTTGTGAGAGTCCTTTGGCGACAAATCTCACTTTTTATTTCTCGACACTTCCATCAGCTGCATATATCTCATCATAGTCAAATCCCTCTACTTGTGAGAGTCCTATGGATACAAATATCGCTTTGTATTTCTCGATACTTCCATCAGCTGCATATATCTCATCATAGTCAACTCCCTCTACTTGTGAGAGTCCTCTGGCTAAAAATATCTCTTTCTATTTCTCGACACTTCCATCAACTGCATGCTTGATCTTATAGATATACTTGGAAGTCACTACAAACTTCCCTTCTGGTCTCATAACAATATCCCACACACCATTCTTCAATATGGACTGATATTCTTCTATCATGGAATCTTTCCATACCTTCTCACCTTTTGTTTCTCCATGACAAGAAGGATCAAAATCAATGATGTGACTCATGGCTGAAAAGAAGCTCGAAAGTATCTTTGGTCTCTTGCTCTCCCGGGATGTGCCTTGAGGGGATGCATGTGCCTCTCCCCCCTGCAGAGTTTGTCGAGCCTAGGAAGGTATTTTATTCCATATTGAAATAGCTCTGGGGATATCAACTAGAGCAACTCGATCAACTGGAACAACTTGATCAACTCGAATAATGGCTGTCTCCCTCTGAACTGCTGAAGGGGAGAAGGTATTGTCTCTCTGCCAATATCCATATGAGATTATCTGGATCTTTGAAAGGCTGTCTCTTCTTCAAAGATAACATCTCTTCTTACCTCAATCTGTCTCTGACCATGGATTAGATCTGATATGCCTTCGAACATTCATTGTATCCCACAAATGTACCCTTTCTCCCTGAAGGGTATAGCTTGGATCTCTTCTCTTTGGTTACATGAAAAATATACTGGGCACCCAAATATCCTGAAGTGTCCAATCTCAGGTTTTACTACGATGAAGGATTCTTCGGGAGTCATGTTTTTCAAACTCTGGTGAAGACTCATGTTCTGACCATATACTATTGTCATGGATGCTTCTGCCCATAGAAACAAACGTAGATGCTGATCATGTGTCATTGCTTTGGTTTCTTCAATGATGATTATGTTTTTCCTCTTTCTCAAATAGTTTTGACTCCCTTTGAGTCAAGTGACTCCCTTTGAAGTCTGAAGGGTAAACATCTTCCTTTGTTGTTAACCTTCCTAGAAAAAGAAAACAAATGAAAGGAAACAAAGCAAGAATATCTCCCAGAGGAGAATAATGAGTACATCTCTAGAATCAAAACAATTTAAGGATTGTTGTCATAGCTACACCGCCTACTTGTAATGTAGAAAACTTAGAAATGTAGGTTAGAGGCATGATAATTAAAACAATCAAACCTGGAGTCTTCATTTCCAATTTGTTGTTCCTTTGAATGCACTGAGATCCCTTTGGATCCATGATTTCAGCAAAGGTTCCTTCCTTCTGCAAGTACCCTCATGACAATGCTACAAATAACATATACAAGTGCATACCTGAGGCTGATGATATGATTTCTCCAATGGCTCCTAGCTGATCTCTGTTCTCTGACATATTCATGAAGAAGGTAGCCACGATGTCACCTTTTTTCATCTTGTTATTTTGAAGCTGGCCCTTCAATGTAAGAGTTTGGGTGGATGATTGTCTTCCTTTCCTTGACGTCATCTTCTTTCCTTTCTTCCTTCTCTTTATCGGTATTTGTCTTTGGTAAACATTTTTGTATCACCCACAATAAGTCTTCCTCTTCAAGGGTGAACTGGAGTCTTGACTTCCAGGAACTGAAGTTGCTTGATCCATCAAGCCTATCTTCCACCAAGGTTTTGTTCACCATATTTTCATATTCTTCACAAACCCATGCCAACTGGGATAGAAAACCTAATGGCTAGGATAGGATCAAAACCTTACATTTTGTTGGGCTTATGACAACCAACAATAAGCCTTGAAAGTTAGAAGAACATTGGTGAGCTGAAAATCTCCTTCAATGAGTTGCAGAAACCCTAAATCTGATTTTTTTGCAAAAAACTATGAAACCTTAGGGCCAAAATTTAAAAATTCTTGGTATTGCAGTATGAGAGTTTTTGGAGGTGTTCTGAGGGATGCCATACACTCCCATACAATTTTTATCCCCAACGTCCAAGTTTAAGGTGCTGAAATACCTCAGAAAAGGAGGGCCGTGTTGCCATCGTTATACACACTTGCAAACGTGAGCTAAGTCCAGCTCACTTAGTGTGTCCTTGGAAACACAATGCCTAGGTTCACATCCCACGCTGTCACTTTGACCGAAACCTCTTCCATCTAGGCTTACTCGTAGGGAAGCCAAAGGGGGTAGACCTTAGTTACTAGATGTGTTAGAGTTAGGTTATAGGAGTTAATTTTAATTTGTTAAGGTTAGGGGGGATTCTAATCCTAAGATGCTAAGACAACAATGCAATATGCAAGGGTTAGCATGTGAGGCAAGCCTTTTCCCTAGGTCAACTAAGACTAGTGCCTAGAAATTGGGCAAGGGGTCAACTATGTTGAAGGGCTGTTCGTTACAATAGATTACAAATTACTTACAAGTTTACAAGAGAAATAACCCAAATAAAGAATGTTATGTACAACAACTTACAATTAAAGAATKCTAGAATACAAATTATACAAAGCAAGTTAACCACATTTTTACTTCTTATGTGTGCAGGAAATCACCAAATAAGAGCATCAACACTTCATCATCATATTCAATAGATCATCATCAATATGTCTTTATTATCAAGACATCAAGATCAACAACAACTTAGGAAGATTTAGAAAACTCAAGCACAAATGTTGTTAGGATTATTGAATATTATCCACACTCTTAGTTTTTAAACCCCCAAGTAGTTCATTAGGTTTGGTCCAGGGTTTAGTTATTAGGCTTTCTTAAGATTTATCAAATTTTAATTAGCTTTCACCAAAGCTTCCTCCTCCTATTGCCAAACAACTGTTGGATGCTCAAGATAGTATGGCAATGAGGCCAACCCTAGCAGAACTTTCAGCCCAAAAGAAGATTACTTCCCAGAGAGGACACACACCTGGTGCGCCATGGGGAAGTCCCCTGCAACTACCCTCCGTTGTTTTTCTCAAGCCCCATTTTAGATGGTGAATATGGTGGTCTAAGGTATCCTAAATAGTCTATTAAGTATATAAGTTGATTAGGTAGACGTTTAGGTGATTATTAGAGTGTTTAGAAGATTTTAAGACACTTTTTATATGCAATTTAGTGATATGGCCGAAACTTAAATGAGCTTTTAAGTGTGTTGCCTTAAGCTTATGCAATTCAAGTATATCAACACATGTAAAGAAAATAAGATGGCTGAAAAATAAAGATGGTCACATGCACAATAAGAGCTTGCTATGAAATAAGAGCATTAGGGCAAGAGCAACTTGCCTTCAAGAGATAGAAAGAAGATTTAGTGTGTTTGCCTACTTAACCATTCAACACATTTCAAGCCCAAGAAAATGGCTTTCAATAGATATAAATGATAGACTAATGAACCAATTACTTATTAAGAACTTTAAAGATGTTAAGCATTCAGATTTAAACCATGTGCAAAAGAAACAGAATAAGCTTGAAAAGAAACTAAGCAAGATCTAGTATGTTACTTAGATGTTGCCCAATAGGCTTAAGATTAAGATGTAGATCTAAAACATAAGAAAATTATATCATTTAACCATAGATCACATCACATCATATCATTCAACACTTGGCTTTGCCTATTGGGGTATTCCTCTCCCAACTAGGTAGGTGATTATTTAGGTTTTTCTTAGTTAGGTTAAGTTCTTTAAGATTTTAGCAATTAGGGCCAACCATTAAAGAGAAGGAAGAGAGATAAACTAAGATAACAAACAACAAATCAAGCAAGCAAGAAAGAGACTAATCTACCCCACGTCCTAGGTTGAGAAGGTGCCCTTCACTTTCTAAACCTCACATCATAGCTAGAGAGAAAGGAAAAAAGGCTAAAAGTTAAACCCTAGCTAGATCTACACTACCCAAGAGGCTTACACCAAGAGGAGGGCCGTACCACTTCCTCCTCCTAGAGTGCAAGCCACTAACAAGAAAAAGAAAAAGCAATACGTGACAAATAATGATGAAAAACAAGAGTTGGGTTGAGGGATAGCTACCAAACCCCTTGGAGGGCCTTTTAGTGTTGTGTGCTTGTCCTTTGGGCAGCCAATATCCTCTCAATCAGATCTGAAAACCTGCAAAACTAGCAAGCTTTGCTTTCTAGAATAACTACACACACAACCAAAAAGAATTAAGGAAAACCCTTGCCTTTTAGGGAAAGAACTTTCCATAAGAACAAGAGATATTATATGTGATATAATGACCTAATTAAATATTGTATGCTAGCTGAAAATGGAATGTGTGAGAAACAATATAGATGAAGACTAAAAGGGTTAGATAAATGGAGTGTATGAGTGCTTCAAGAGACCCTTCTCCTTGAAGGAGTTCCCAATGAAACCCTAGAAGTATAAACTTGCAAAACCTCCTCAAGTGATATGCATACAATAGAAAATATGTTGATGTATGTAAATAAAATGACACTTCTATTCTATTCAACACATCAAGATAGATAAACCCATAAGCATACACATTAGTAGATCCACTTAGATAACACTTTACCTAAGATCTAATGTTGCAACCACCCAAAGAAATTATTACAATGTTACCTCTCAAGCATAAGAAAACCAAGCATACGCCTTGCTCCTCTAGTTGTCCTCCAAAGTTTCTCCGTTATTGATATTACTCAAGAAAAATAGTCTTGGAGAGAAAATACTCCAAAACCTTAGAGCATAGAATGGAAATGAATGAAATTATGGAAGAGAGAGAGAGTTGGAAATAAAGTAGCATAACAATAGCTCAAGATATGGTAAGTTGGGGAGGAGAAATGAGATCTATTTATACTTGGAGAGGCAAACCTACCTCTCTTGGATCTAAGCCAAGTGTCCATCACCAAGTAAGTGAGTAGATCTCAAGGCTAGGGTGCACCCCTTAGGGTTTGCACAATAGATCTAGGGTGTAGAAAAATAGAAAAAATAGTTGGGATGAAGAAAAAGGTATGTGAGAGGCATGGGATCCATGCCAAAGAAAGTGAAAGGTCACAACTAATTTTTTAAAATTATTTTGTGGAGTTTCAAGAAGAGGGAGGGCACACTTCTCTTGGAGGGCACACCTCTTGGGATGAGGGAAAGGGAAAGAAGGGTGAGAGATGAGTGAGGGAGGTTGGGATCAGTAAAAACTCATGAAAGAAGTTGTGGGATCCGTGCTAGGGAAAATAAAGAGCCTCAAACAATAAAAAACTAATTTTCATTGGAGAGACACAAAAGGGGGGCATAACTCTCTTGGAGGGAGCTCCATAAGGGTAAAAATCAATTAAAGGAAAGGGATGAGTGAGGTGGAGTGAGTGGGGTCATATCCAGGTGTGATTTAAAGGCTAAATGAAGTGAAATCTCAAGAGAGGGGGCCACACTCAAGTCACAAATTAATTAAAAAAGGAAAAACGTCAATCCCCCTAGGGGGGCGTGATTTTTGAGTGTGGAAGGTGGGAAAGGGGTTAGAAAAGGTTGGAAAAGGTTGGGAGGCTAAATTTATGCTTAGGGGGTCTCTCTCTAACCATCATTTCAACTTTTCACATCCTCTAACTCATTATTATAACTTTTACATTTTTGCCATGTTTGGACTTTAGCAATTAAAATCGCTGTTTTAGACTAACTAACAACTGGGTGGACTAACCCATGGCTAAAGTTGCCCGACTGAGTTGAAACTTGGTCCATGGATGTAGGGGGTTCTATTCCATTTCGTTTGAGCACAAATACCCCTATCAAAAGTCCAAGGACCTAGTTTTTACAATTTTTGCTCAAAAATAGTTAATTAATTAAATAATTAAACCTCCAAACTTAGGGAAATTTAATTAAAAATTAATTAATTAAGAAAAACTGACTTAGACTCGACAGAATTCTGCGAAGCTTTCTAAGATGTCTTGCATGGTCATTTACAATGATTCCCTATAATAGTTACCAAAACATAAGCCCACTAGAATGCCGTTCACCACTTTGGAGGACTTATTGCAAGTGTGAGGGAAAAACTCAAGGGAGATCAGTAAGGCTGAAAAGCCCAACTGATAACCCAAGGATAAAAAACCTTCGGTGAAATGAACTCTCCCAGTGAACCAATCCCAAGGTAACTAACCTAGACATGACTCATGCAGACCTATTACATTATTAACCCACACAGGGGTGCGGAAATTCCAATTACAAAATAAAGTGCTAGGGCCAAACACTGCCCTGTAGGACCATAAGTCTTCGACAACATGGCATCTGATGATGCATCTCTTCATGGCACATGAGTTGACCACCTGTGTTGGAGAGGAGGTCAACATCTGGCTCCACATGGGGATGTGTGTTCAATCTTCTCACTCGAGACAGAGAGCATACGAGAATCCAACACCTACAAAACAGAGTGCTCACCAGAGTGCACACCAACAACCAACATTAAAATATATTTATACATGATTAAATAAATGAATGCTATATACAACATTTACATAATGGAATAACTAAAGTACAACATCATAATTTTACAACAAATGAAATCTATGATACCGAAAACAATTTCTAAGTACATATTGACATAATGAATCAAATAATACAGAATTAAAAATACAAGGAAGGGTTAGAAATAAGTTACAAAGGGTGTCCATTCAGACACCAAGTTACCCCATCATCTGTAAAATAGCTTGAGTTGCTTCCCATTCCTCGGAATGTTGATGGGCTCACCATCCAAATGGCTAAGATGAAAAGAATTCGGCCCTGCTATTTCCCTGATCAAATATGGCCCTAGCCATAAACTGTTAAACTTGCTATGCTTTCCAGGTTTCTCTCTGCCTTTATCCCATAGTAAAATTGTATCACCCACAATGAAGTCCCTATGTCTCGCTGACCTGTCAAAAGATTTCCTAACCTTGTTCTGATTTCTGTAGTTCTGATCATAAGCCTTTCGTCTGATTTCATCTACTCAATAATCTGATTGACCCTGTTCTGAACTGCATCCTACTCTACGGAAGTGTCCTCAACTGATCCATAAGTAGGAAGTCAAAGGTGCACTGGAAACGTAGCCTCCAATCCATATACTAGCTCAAACCAACTCTTTCTAGTAACTGCTTTCTTTGTTATTCTGTCGGCCCATAATGCATGTTTGATTTTACTATCCCAAGAATTCTTGTTTTCACCGACTATTTTCTTAACAATGGTCATTAAGTTTTTGTTACTTGATTCCGCCTTACCATTTCCTTGGGGATAATAATATGATGCATGTGATAAAATAATACCATACTTGAAACAAAATGCTGACATCTCGGCTGAACAAAATGCCTTGGCATTATCTGTCACTATCTTTGATGGGACCCCAAATCTAGTTATAATTTTGTCTTCAAGGAAATCCATCACCACATTTTCAGTTGCTGTCTTTGTAGGAATGGCTTCAACCCATTTTGTAAAGTAATTTGTGGCTGTGAGAACCCAAGAGAATCCATTACTTGAATTATTGCTAAACTTCCGGATGAAGTCCAAACCCCATTGCTGAAAAGGTCCTTCAACCACCACTGGTTGCAAAGGGAGTGCTGCTAACTTCTTCTTTCTTGTGAAAAGCTGACATGGCTCACATTTCTAAACAAGATGATGTACATATGAAAATATAGTGGGCCAATAATATCCTTCTCTAAGGATTTTGTGGGTAGTAGTTTTAGCAACAAAATGTCCTCCACAAAACCCTCCATGGAATTCATCCATTAGTTTCTTTGACTCAATCTCATCCACACATCTAAGGATAACTCCATTAGGATTTTTCCATCCTAATCCATCTCCAGTAAGGACATACTTAGAATATTTTAACCTCAAATCCCTTTTCTTGTGTTCTACTAGATGCCTTGGACAAGTTAGATTCTTAAGATAGAAAATGATGTCTGTATACCAATCTACTTGTTCAAGTTTTAGCAAGTTAGGATGCCATTCTTCATTATTGATTTGGTTAAACATATACAAGGCTTTCTCATTACTTTCTGTCAACATTTTTGCCAAGCCTTGACCCTTGATCAATTTAGTTGGTTTAATCTCCAAATCATATTCTTGGATTTTAGCAATCCATCTACCCCTTGAGCCCAATCCTTCCACTTGAGATAGCACATCTTTAACCGCGGAATCAAGAATATAACCAATCAAATTGGAATATCCAATGAAGACTCTGAAATGTTTGAGTGATTTGACTAAGGCATAAGCTTGTTTCTCAAACATGGGATATTTTAATTCTGAATTTTGCAAGGCCCTACTCATATATGCAATAGGCTGATCATGGCCTTGATCATTTTTCTGAAGCAACACACTTGCAATTGTGTCTTCAGAGGCAAAAGAGAAGATCTAAAAATCATTCTCATAATATGGACTAATAAGAACTAGAGATTTACATATTGCAGTCTTGATCTATTCAAAAGCTCGTCTACTTTCATCATTCCATTCAAATTTTACATCCTTCTTAAGTAGCTTATATATAGGTTTCATGATCTCAGCATAGTTAGGAATGAACCTATGGAAAAAATTGGTTTGTCCTAAGAAGGATTGAAGAAATTTCTTTGTTGTTGGCAAAGGAACTTTACCAATGGCTTCCACCCTTTATGGGTCTAATTTAACTCCTTCTTTAGTTATGATGTGGCCCAATAAATTACCTTCAATTACCCCAAAGACTGACTTAGCAGGATTTAGAGAGATTCCAAACTCTCTACATCTGTCCAAAACTTGCGTAAGGTGGCCAATGTGAGTTTTACCATCCTTAGAAAAAACTATTAGATCATCTTGATATATTTCAATTAATTTACCGATCAACCCCCTGAAGGCATAATCCATAGCTCTTTGAAAAGTAGCTCCAGCATTTGATAAACCAAATGGCATTCTAAGATATTCAAAATTTCCCCATGGAGTAGTGAAAGTGGTCTTATGCCTATCTTCTTCCTTAAGTCTGATCTGATTATAACCCGAGAATCCATCAAGCATGGAAATCATTCCTGATCCTGTAACCCTTTGAAGTAGAGTTTTCATGTTGGGAAGGGGATAGTTGTCTTTTGTGCAAGAAATGTTTAAGTTCCTGAAGTCAATGCAGATACAAATTTTCCCATTCTTCTTCCTAGCAACAACCAAGTTTGAACACCAAGAAGAATGTCTAGTCTGTTTAATGATACCTGCTTCTATCATTTTCTGTAACTCCTGTTGGACTAGAGGAGCCAACTTTGGGTTTAATTGTCTTAACTTCTGTCTAAAGGGATTAGCACCTTCCTTAAGAGGAATCAAATGCTGAATCACATCCTCCCTATAGACTTTAAGTTCATCATAACCAAAGGCCAAGACATCCCTATATTCCTTTAATAATTTAACAATTTCATTCCTTTCTTCTATACGAGTAGTCTTGCCTACTTTTATCAATCTAGGTTCTTCATTAGTTCCGATATTGACTTCTAGTTAATCACAAAGTTTTTTCTTTGATTCATCTTTTATCTTATGACCATCCTGTCTATCTAAATCCCTTTCTGAAGAAAACACTCGTTTAGGTGGGGCCTTTACCTCATCATCATTTTCTGTGTAATTACAACCTTCCTCTTTCATACTTATGTCTAAGTCTGAAAACTCATGAATGTGAAGTAAGAACTTGACCATTTGTTTGTCATCATCAAAAACCTGCCAGTGATCCATATTATTCGGAACGGAGGGCATGAAAATAAATTCTATTGAAATGTTTTCATCAATTAAGCTGTCTGGAAGCTGTAGTGTGGAAGCTTCTACTGCAAGTTCATCGACTTTTGCATTCTATTCTCTAGGAATTGCAATCAAATTTATAGCATCTAAGTCATCCATTAAGTTCCAAATTTCACTCCTATATCCCTTTAATCTTTCAGACTTGCAAGCAAACTTATTCTTTAACTGTTGTATGACCAAGTCTGAATCACGTTTAATATTTAGACATTTGATTCCCCTATCTCTGCAAATTTCCAAACCAAGGAGTAAAGATTCATACTCAGCCACATTATTAGTTTCATCAAACTCCAATCTATAAGAAAATTTCATCACTTTACCGCTTGGAGACTGAAGCACAATTTCAACACACTTTCCTGCTCTAGAAAAAACACCATCAAAGTTCATGTACCACACCTTGTCCAATTCATTATCTTTAACTGTTTCTTGTAAAGGCACAATAGAATTAGACAATATGGCATAGTTGCCAAGACCTTCATCAATCCAGTTTAATTCATTTTTGGGCTTCGTGGGATCTTCAACATGACACTTCCTATACAATTCCTTATTTAACTTAAAAGTACTTCCATCTAGGGTAGGGAGAGTAGCATAAGATAAATCCATTTGTAAACTACCACCCAAGTCTTCAACTGATTTTCTATTTAATAACATTCCCCAAACATCTGACACATCAATTACCACAATATCCATTTCAAACATGATGTCCGGAAACGCTGCTAAGAACACTTGCAAACCTTTAATCAATCCATGCACTTCTATAGTTTGACTGTCCAAGGCACAAATGTTATGATAAGGTCTTGATATTCTTAAGTTCAATTGTTCCATCACCTTCTTAGTAATAACATTTGAAGTGGCTCCTGAATCTAGCATGCAATTGTGTAACACTTTATCGTTCACAAGTAAGGAAAGCTAGAAAGGAAAATTCTTTTCATTTTTCTTATCCCAATTCTGTAAAATTACTGGTGCATCCTGGTAAGCCGTGGATACTTTATTTTCAACAAGATTCTTAGGTGGCTCATCTATGGATTTAAGTAACTTCTCCTTTTGTGAAGGAATCTTCATGATCTCTGACACTGGCACTAACATCTTTACATTACTCAACCATCCACCTAAGTCTATATTCAAATATGGATTAGTTGCCACCTTAGACTTAGGAGGAGATACCTTGGGAACACTGGTTTGACCTTTATCTTGACTTTTGTTTTCCTTACTTTGGTATGTAATTCCCCTAAACTTAGCGATTTATGCAACCTGTTGGGGTGTGGGATTGGGCCCATACTTTTCTGTAGCTCTATCAACATTTCCACTCATAAAGTTTCCATGGCTCCCCAAATCATTTACATCCATCCAATCATAATAACCACCATAGTACCTGTTACCACACATGTTTACTTTTTCATTTCCTTGATTTTCATATTCATTATTGCACTCTTCAAGGAAGACTAGAAAAGTTGATTCCTCATGAAACTCACCACAAGGTCTACAATAAGGTATAGGGCGATGATCCACTAAGTTGGTGGTTTCAAAAGGATTAGGTGGCCTT
Organism: Picea engelmannii; assembly: GCA_009831015.1. Taxonomy (NCBI): domain Eukaryota; kingdom Viridiplantae; phylum Streptophyta; class Pinopsida; order Pinales; family Pinaceae; genus Picea; species Picea engelmannii. The sequence continues at coordinate 603,524 of ML781392.1, read as the reverse complement.
TGATCATTTTGAGGAGGTCTCCTTGGCCACTTATCATTTGGATTATGTTGTTGTCTATTACCATGAGACCTCTCCATGGTGATCAATCTATTCTGTAAAGCATTAATCTGATTGGCATGGTTGGCTTCCATCTGTTTGAATTTATTGGCATGATTAATTTCCATTTGTTTAACCAACTGAGTAAGTTCTTTCATGCCATCACTATAGGATTTCTATTTTTCAATGTTTTTCTTCTTCTCCTCACAAATATGAGAAGAAGACCCTCTAGTGAAACCAAAAATATTTGACTTCCTAGCCTCAAGCATATTTCGTTCAATCCTTAAATCTGTTTCTTGTGCTGTCTGCAAATCCCGAGGGTCCTTATCCCGTAGGGTATATCTCATTTATCCCTCAAAACCTTCTATGTAATAAATTAATATTGCGGCAGCGGGGGGCTTGACATCTTGATGAAGGCTCTTTACCAAGACATTAAATTTCTCATTGAACTCTACCACTGTTTCATTTTATTTTTTATGGTTGGTGGTGAGTGCACCCAACTGAAACCTATGTTCTTTCTGATCACCCCATATTTTTCTAAATTCATCCAAAATTGCATTCAGGGTACTAAAATTATTGGCAGGAAAATCTTCAAACCAGTCGGCAACACTTCCTTCCAATGAATACACAAACAGGGTCATCTTCATTATGATCTCCACAATACTTTACAACACATCTATGAAAACTTGTGATGTGAGCACTAGCACTTATGGCATTGTTCCCGTGAAAGATAGACAATTTATCAATGAATTTCTCATGAATATCATGAGGGGCACCCTGAATGGTTGCAAAGTTCAAAGGACTAAAAAAGGTGGCCATTAGAATGTTAGTGTTATTAATGGGATTATTAACAGTTGGTGAATTATTAGTTTAGAACAAGTATTGGATATCATTTAGTGCTTCCTCCCTAAGACTTTCAAGTAGGCTCCTAGGAGCTAAGCGGTTTAATCTTCTCCTATAAACTTGTTCAGGCTCATGATAAGAGTAAAGCACTCCTTGAGAATTTCTCCTAGTAGTATACTTGCTATATTTTTTTCAATGGAGTCTCCACTTAGATAGGAATCACACAAAGCTAACCAATCTCAGGTTCAAAGAATTTTAAGGCCTAAAAGATTTTATTATTTAGTTCTTAAAAAGTTAAGTTAAGTCATTACGACGAAGGATAAATGACTTATCCTCGGAAATGATGCCAAATAAGTTGTCGTCCTTATACACACTTGAAAACGTGAGATAATTCTAGCTCACTTAGTGTGTCCTTGGAGGCACAATGCCTAGGTTCACAACCCACGCTGTCACTTTGACTGGAACCTCTTCCGTCTAGGCTTACTCCTAGGGAAGCCAAAGGGGGTAGACCTTAGTTATTAGATGTGTTAGAGTTAGGTTCTAGGAGTTAATTTTAATTTGTTAAGGTTAGGGGGGATTCTAATCCTAATATGCTAAGGCGACAATGAAATATGCAAGGGTTAGCATGTGAGGCAAGCCTTTTCCCTAGGTCAACTAAGACTAGTGCCTAGAAATTGGGCAAGGGGTCAACTATGTTGAAGGGCTGTTCATTACAATAGATTACAAATTACTTACAAGTTTACAAGAGAAATAACCCAAATAAAGAATGTCATGTACAACAACTTACAATTAAAGAATGCTAGAATACAAATTATACAAAGCATGCTAACCACGTTTTTACTTCTTATGTGTGCAGGAAATCAACAAATAAGAGCATCAACACTTCATCATCATATTCAATAGATCATCATAAATATGTCATTATTATCAAGACATAAAGATCAATAACAACTTAAGAAGATTTAGAAGACTCAAGCACAAATGTTGTTAGGATTATTGAAGATGATCCACACTCTTAGTTTTTAAACCCCCAAGTAGTTCATTAGGTTTGGTCCAGGGTTTAGTTATTAAGCTTTCTTAAGATTTATCAAATTTTAATTAGCTTTCACCAAAGCCTCCTCCTCCTATTGCCAAATAACTACTGGATGCTCAAGTTAGTATGGAAACGAGGCCAACCCTAGCAAAACCAGACAACCCAAAACAAGAGTACTTCCCGGAGAGGACACACACCTGGTGCGCCACAGGGCAGTCCCCTGCCACTACCCTCCATTGTTTTCCTCAAGCCCCGTTTTATATGGTGAAGATGGTGGTCTAAGGTATCCTAAATAGTCTATTAAGTATATAAGTTGATTAGGTAGACTTTTAGGTGATTATTAGAGTGTTTATAATATTTTAAGGCACTTTTTAGATGCAATTTAGTGATATGGCCGAAACTTAAATGAGATTTTAAGTGTGTTTCCTTAAGCTTATGCAATTCAAGTATATCAACACATGTAAAGAAAATAAGATGGCTGAAAAATAAAGATGGTCACATGCACAATAAGAGCTTGCTATGAAATAAGAGAATTAGGACAAGAACAACTTGCCTTCAAGAGATAGAAAGAAGATTTAGTGTGTTTGCCTACTTAACCATTCAACACATTTCAAGCCCAAGCAAATGGATTTCAATAGATATAAACAATAAACTAATGAACCAATTAATTATTAAGCACTTTAAAAATGTTAAGCATTAAGATCTAAACCATGTGCAAAAGAAAGAGAATAAGCTTGAAAAGAAACTAAGCAAGATCTAGTATGTTACTTAGATGTAGCCCAATAGGCTTAATATTAAGATGTAGATCTAAAACATAAGCAAATTATATCATTTAACCATAGATCACATCACATCATATCATTCAACACTTGGCCTTGCCTATTGGGGTATTCCTCTCCCAACTAGATAGGTGATTATTTAGGTTTTGCTTAGTTAGGTTAAGTTCTTTAAGATTTTAGCAATTAGGGCCAACCATTAAAGAGAAGGAAGAGAGATAAACTAAGCTAAAAAACAAAAAATCAAGCAAGCAAGCAAGAGACTAATCTACCCCACGTCCTAGGTTGAGAAGGCTCCCTTCACCTTATAAACCTCACGTCCTAGGTAGAGAGAAAGGCAAAAAGGCAAAAAGTTAAAACCCTAGCTAGATCTACACTACCCAAGAGGCTTACACCAAGAGGAGGGCCGCACCACTTCCTCCTCCTAGAGTGCAAGCCACTAACAAGAAAAATAAGAAGCAAGACGTGCCAAAAAATGATGAAAAAAAAGAGTTGGGTTGAGGGATAGCTACCAAACCCCTTGGAGGGCCTTTTAGTGTTTTGTGCTTGTCCTTTGGGCAGCCAATATCCTCTCAATCATATCTGAAAACCTGCAAAACCAGCAAGCTTTGCTTGCTAGAATAGCTACACACACAACCAAAAAGAATTAAGGAAAACCCTTGCCTTTTAGGGCAATAACTTTCCATAAGAACAAGAGAGATTATATGTGATATAATGACCTACTTAAACATTGTATGCTAGCTGAAAATGGAATGTGTGAGCAGCAATATAGATTAAGAGTAAAAGGGTTAGATAAATGTAGTGTATGAGTGCTTCAAGAGACCCTTCTCCTTGAAGGAGTTCCCAATGAAACCCTAGAGGTATAAACCTGCAAAACCTCCTCAAGTGATATGCATACAATAGACAATATGTTGATGTATGTAAATAAAATGACATTTCTATTCTATTCAACACATCAATATAGATAAACCCATAAGCATACGCATTAGTAGATCCACTTAGATAACACTTTACCTAAGATCTAATGTTGCAACCACCCAAAAAAATTATTACAATGTTACCTCTCAAGCATAAGAAAACCAAGCATACGCCTTGCTCCTCTAGTTGTCCTCCAAAGTTTCTCCTTTATTGATATTACTCAAGAAAAATAGTCTTTGAGAGAAAATACTCCAAAACCCTAGAGCATAGAATGGAAATGAATGAAATTATGGAAGAGAGAGAGAGAGTTGGAAATCAAGTAGCATAACAATAACTCAAGATATGGTAAGTTGGGGAGGAGAAATGAGATCTATTTATACTTGGAGAGACAAACCTACCTCTCTTGGATCTAAGCCAAGTGTCCATCACCAAGTAAGTGAGTAGATCTCAAGGCTAGGGCGCACCCCTTAGGGTTTGCACAGTAGATCTAGGGTGTAGAAAAATAGAAAAAATAGTTGGGATGAAGAAAAAGGTATATGAGAGGAATGGGATCTGTGCCAAAGCATGTGAAAGGTCACAAATAATTTTTTAAAATTATTTTGTGGAGTTTCAAGAAGAGGGAGGGCACACTTCTCTTGGAGGGCGCACCTCTTGGGATGAGGGAAAGGGAAATAAGGGTGAGAGATGAGTGAGGTAGGTTGGGATCACAAAAAACTCATGAGATAAGTTGTGGGATCTGTGCTAGGGAAAATAAAGATCCTCAAACAATAAAAAACAAATTTTCATTGGAGAGACACAAAAGGGGGGCGTAACTCTCTTGGAGGGCGCTCCACAAGGGTAAAAATCAATTATAGGAAAGGGATGAGTGAGGTGGAGTGAGTGGGGTCATATCTAGGGGTGATGTAAAGGATAAATGAAGTGAAATATCAAGAGAGGGGGCCACACTCAAGTCACAAATTAATTAAAGAAGGAAAAACATCAATCCCCCTAGGGGGGCGTGATTTTTGAGTGTGGAAGGTGGGAAAGGGGTTAGAAAAGGTTGGAAAAGGTTGGGAGGATAAATTTATACTTAGGGGGTCTGTCTCTAACCATCATTTCAACTTTTCACATCCTCTAACTCATTATTACAACTTTTACATTTTTTCCATGTTTGGACTTTAGCAATTAAAATTGCCGTTTTAGACTAACTGACACTCCGGGTGGACTAACCCATGGTTAAAGTTGTCCGACTGGGCTGAAACTTGGTCCATGGATGTAGGGGGTGCTATTCCATTTCTTTTGAGCACAAATACCCCTATCAAAAGTCCAAGGACCTAGTTTTTACAATTTTTGCTCAAAAATAATTAATTAATTAAATAATTAAACCTCCAAACTTAGGGAAATTTAATTAAAAATTAATTAATTAAAAAAACTGACTTAGACTCGACAGAATTCCGTGAAACTTTATAATATGTCTTGCATGGTCATTTACAATGATTCCCTATAATAGTTACCAAAACATAAGCCCACTAGAATGTCGTTCACCACTTTGGAGGACTTATTGCAAGTGTGAGGGAAAAACTCAAGGGAGATCAGTAAGGCTGAAAATCCCAATTGATAACCTGAGGATAAAAAACCCTTGGTGAAAGGAACTCTCCCAGTGAACCGATCCCAAGGTAACTGACCTAGAAATGACTCGTGCAGACCTAGACATGACTCATGCAGACCTATTACATTATTAACCCACACAGGGGTACGGAAATTCCAATTACAAAATAAAGTGCTGGGGCCAAACACTGCCCTGTATGACCAAAAGTCTTCGACAACATGGCATATGATGATGCATCTCTTCATGACACATGAGTTGACCACCTGTGTTGGAGAGGCGGTCAACAGGCCGTACAAATTTTCTAGAAACCCTAGGAGGGCCGTATAGTTCTGCAGAAGTGAGAGGATGACTGGTAGATGCTTGTTCAATGGGTTCTTCAAGGACTAATCTTTGAAACCATGTTGAATTTTCAGTATTCTAGTCTCAATAATGAGGTTTGTTTCAATTTTATCATTTACTTGAACCATAGACACATGCAACTACACCATTAGCAATTGTTGCAATAACCAAGATCAAAAGAAGAAATACCGTGTAGAAGAACACAATAAATATCCTGGGAAACCCTTCTCAACAAGGGATGAAAACCCAAAAATCCTTTGCTATATTCTCAAGAGAAAGAAATCCCACACCATAGACCTAGCACACAAAAGGGCTCTCTCAAAAACCACGAAGGATAGTGCCCAAGAGAGGTGCACACTTTAGCCTTAGAACTTGTACTTGCTGAAATTTACAAATTCACATGTGTGTTGTGTTTCGTCAATGGGGAAATCAACTTTATTTATATTAGGCTAGACACATCAAAAGTCATGACTATTGGCACAACAAGGCCGACCTCAATAACTTAGAATATAATTAATAATTACCATATTAATTTTCTTTTACATTAATTATCTTTCACTTTATGGTGGGGCTGACCTGTATCCTTTACACCACAATTAGGGTTACAGGTAAATCTAACTCTTAGAAAATATAGCAAGGGATCTCACACACCCACTAGTGCTCAGCCACTAGGGGCACATCCACCTGTGCTCAGCCACAGGGATGTCCAAATCAACAGTTCTCTATCTCACTGAGTCTCACAGGAGAATCATCTAGACACACACTCACTAGTGCTCAGCCACTAGGATCACGTCCACCTATGCTCAGCCACAAGGATGTCCTACTCAACATATCTCTATCTCACTAAGTCTCATAGGAGAATCATCTGGAGTACCAAATTTTCTCAAATCTCTACACAGAGGAGAACATTAAACCCATCACATGGGCTCCTTCACCCCTCACAGGGGTACACATCGTTTCATCTCAAACGACACACCCATCTCATGGGCATATTCCCCACACAAGGGCACACAATTTTCCATCTCCGTCTCAGAGAGAAACAACACACCCATCTCATGGGCATATTCCCCACATAGGGGCACACAACATTTTATCTTTGTCTCAGAGAGGAACGACACACCCATCTCATGGGCACACCCAACTCATGGGCTCTCTCATAGGCCGACTCACTCAGTATGTGTCTTGGAGGATGTCTCAAGCAACTGTAATCATCAACACAAAGCTCGTGATGTGCACAAAATATTGGTGCATGGGGTGTGCACACTAAATTTTGGCGCTGTGCGGTGTAGAGCTTGTGGTGTGCAGTGCATGTATGTTGAATATTGGTTGTAATGTCCCTATTTTCAGGTTCTCTTATGTCGTAGTTTGTTATATAAAATTTTTCCTCACCCCATGCAACTTGATTTGATGGAATTTCCATTTCCCTATGTAGACTTGAAGTCCCCTTTTGTAATCCTCAGTATGGTCGCCATTTCTATTACAAAGAAAATCATTCTATGGTATGGGGTAAACCACAACAGATGGAATGACTGCAAAAATCAATTCTAATGCCAAGTATGCTATATAAATGAAAATGATAAATAGACAAGATCAAGAGCCTACCTCGTCCAAACTTTGAATGAAGACCACCATTGAGCATGCAACTCAAAGCTTTATACCTGCAACTTGTCCTCAACAACCAATATACGCAAGCATATGGTGATAATATATAATGTTAGCACATACAATATCATAATCCATTAACAATCTTAACAAATACTCCCATTGAAAAATAATTCAAATATTTACAAGATATGATTTGGACGAGAAAATAGTATTTCTATTAAATAATGATCAACATAAGTGTATAAGTGGAAAACTTTCCTGTCAGCACATCTTGGAACCAAGAAACTAAGTCCCTTCCAATTGGGCCTCCACCACTTCAATCCTCCACCAAAGGAAATCTCATATAAAGGAGACAATGAGATTCTCCATCAAAGAAGGAAGAGCTTGGGGGATAAATAATGTGTTCAAACGCTCAAGGATAAAGGGACGCAGACTCAATGTGAAGTGAAAATTTCTCCAGGGTATCTTTGTTCTCAAAATTTGAATTCTCTCCTCTCCCACAGCTTGGATATGGCTCAATTTATATCCTTCAAATGGAATTGAAGGGTTGAGTTGGAATGTTTCAATTATATGGAAGGTAAAGGATCATGGATCTTGTGATGTGACATGGAAACCTGGCACAATTTTTAATTTTGAGCACCAAACTCGATGTACGCGGGTTGTAGTGGTGCAACCTTTATATATGCATGCTGTCTAACTTGCAGGGCGCGTATATGTGGAAAAATATTATTTTTTGGCTTTGGGAAGTACAAAAGGGGACTTCAAGTCTGCATAGGGAAATGGAAAGTCCATCCAAGCATGTTGCATGGGGTGAGGCAAAATTTTCTATAACAAGCACCTGCACTATTGGGCCCAAACTTTGATCGAGATTTCATCCTCTACACATTCTCCTCCCACATTGCATTTGCGACTGTCGTAAAAAAAAATAATTCAGAAGGAGGCTAGTTCCCTATGGATTTTATGAGTTTAGGTCTATAAGGAGCTGACCTAAATTATCCTGAAGTTGTTAAATAGGCATATGTGGTATTCAAAGCTATCAAACACTTTCGACCATTCTTACTCAAATCTAAAACTAAGGTTATTTTTCCCTACCCAACCATCAAAACCTTCTAGTATAAATATATTTAGCAGAAAAGAGATCCAATTGGATTACAACTCTACACGAATATGAATTGGAGATAAAACCTGTGAAAATCCTTAAAGGGAAAGGGCTATGCAAACTGGCCACAAAATTCCCCTGCATTGAAGCTCGGGAAGATGCTCTGTATCAAGATTCTAAGCTATTTAAAAAATAAGTTTGTTACATCCCAGTCGGTTCAGACCCCTAGTTCTAAGAAATGAAATATTACCTGAATCATGGAACAAATCCAAATTATTTGGACCCCAAAAATAAAAGGGCCCTTAGGCTCAAGTCTGCCCAATATCAACTTATCCAAGGAATTCTATGAAGAAAAAATTATGATGTCATATTCCTAAGATGTCTGGAGAAAAGAGATGCTGAGAAAGTCCCGTTTGAGCTCCATGATGGATCCGCAGGAGGACATTATGGTGGGGATACTACTACACACAAAATCCTTAGGGTGGGATATTACTAGCCATCCTTATTGTTAGTTGGATCCATCTCTTTCTCTTCTTCTTGGGTTGACCCAGGTTCATATTTGAACACATTTCCAACAAAACCCTTTAAAACTATCGACCCTTCTAGTAAACCAGAAGGCAAGGTTGTGTGCAGAGTGAGTTAGCACTCTGTAAATCTATTCGGCTGATAAAAAGACGACGAAGGTAAATTTTTCAACCAACTTTGAGACTCGAAACTAGCCTTTCGGATCTAGAGAGGGATCTCTTGAGGAGCGCGATCTCCGTGCGAGATATGGATTTTAAAGCAATGGCTAGATTTAACACCTTTGATATAATGGTCTTTGGTTATATTGGCGCAAGAAAATAAGACATGGGCTATGGAGGTGATTCAAGAAAGACAACAGAAACAAATGACTCAGTGAATGAACTTTGAGAGGATAAAGGCACAGAGGCTGTATTCCTTTCCTCTGACAGCCTCTGTGCCTCGTGCAAATGCACAATGGTGTCTTGTGACTCTCTAAGATGTATTTTTATCCATGCCATGTTCCCTTCGCCTCCTTGCGCTGCCGATGCTTCCATAGTATTTGTCGTTAGTTGCCGCCTCAACTCCATGTTTTCCTGGTAGAGTTCAGTGATAGCAAACTTTGACTGCTTTAACTTCTGAGATGGATCTTGATCATTTTCTCCCATGGTATCCATTTCCCTTGTTCTACTCCTGCTTTCACAGCTCAATCCTCAAGCAGGCTCCAGTCGGATGACGCACATGAGTAGTTCTTTGACCACCAATATGGCACAAAACTCTTCTAAAACTCAAGCTTCTCCAACTTCCTTGTTCTTCCTTGGCATGCCCCTTCTCCGATGTACTTGTTGTTGGGGAGATGAGGCTTCTACTGTCTTTCCACCCTGTGCAAGTATTTCTGCTTCAGGTTCCGCATGGTTTGATCTTATTGTCTCTGTGGGTAAAGGAATAACGACTTTTGTGTCATTGGGAATGCATGTTGCAGGGGAGAACATCTCCCAGTCATTTTGGGGCTTGGACCTGGAAATTTTTCTCCTCCGCGCACCTTTCCTTATGCTTTGGGAGGTCGCCATGGTGTGACTAATATGTATTCTGTGCACAGTGTATCTGGCAAATGCATAGGGTGGAAATTTTGATCAACCTGAAATGGAAAGGGAAATTGCAAACAAAGTGCGGACCTGGTTTCACGACTGAAATGGGTGCCGAGCATCTGAAATTTATAACGTGTCGGGAAGAAGGAGGAATCGTGCTGGAGAACAATGAATTCATGGTGATGAGATGTTTTGAATCGAATTGCAGATTTTCCATGGCACATCCCCGCGTGTAGAACACATGAGATAAGGTTTGTAGGGCATGCATGATACGAACGCTATGATTTTTCATTCCCTTGGTGTTGCCGGGAAAAATACCCTACGGACTAGCAAACTAGGGTAAGACTTGCATGCAGATTTTGACTGTAAAGAAATTACTTTTTTAACCTATCACCCAAAAATTAAACCCCTCTTTCACGATACATGCATGGAAAGGAACTACTAACCTTGTTACTGATGTTTGGCGTAGATCCTCCGTTGCACTTTACCGCTTGCTTGCGCTGCTCCTTCCAAAGATAACCTGCAATCAAGACAAACAACTACACATGCATACTACTTTTCTACTTGAGGGTTAGAAATTAAGCATAAATTAAACAAACCATAGATAACTCATGCATTGGGACGGGAAAAGTATTCTTTTATTATTCGAAAAAATGAATCAACTTACAATCAAAGTCGAGACCGACCACCACTTCTTGATCCTGATCCTGGGCTCCTCCTCTTCTTTTGTCCTCCAACTGCTTTGCATTAATTCTCCTTTGGCTTGAGGAAAGGATAAAGGGTTGGGACAATGGATTCGGCAAATGGGCAGAGTTTCTTCGCTATAATTTTCCTCTTCCAAATGATACCCCTACCCCTTCTTTTATAGGCTAGAAGGAGCTAGGGTTTTGGATGAACTCTTGGCCATGCATGGCCAGGAGTTTCAGTTAACTGACCCATAGCTTTTTGTTCCATCGACAAATTTACTATTTTTGTGTTTTGTTAGGTACACACGGGCTGTAGTGGGCCTGCTAGCATGCACACGTGTGCAATAATGGGTTAGGGCGCGTGGGCCTTGACCCAAGAGGATTTTCAAAGAGGTTGTTCAACAGATGTTTTGGCAATGAAGGGATATGAGTTGGCCTGATGCCAGGTAAGCATGTGTGGTGCAATTTAGGGTTATAACAGATGCCCCCTA
>ML781392.1:551942-592293 GCA_009831015.1 Picea engelmannii | reverse complement strand
CTGCAAAATAACAAATGTCTCACCGAGGCGGGCATACCCATGCTCGGGATAAAATAGAACCATGGCTACCAATCAAATACACTGTAGATCCATGTCAAATAACTATAAAGAGTAGCCGCGAATAATACACAGCGGAGCTACATATCGAAATCAGAAACATATACATATAGAGTATCCATCTTCCAGAAGCTGATTCGACCTAATGGCTGTACTTCAGAGCTCGAGCAACAACTTCAAAAATATTCTAAAACTCGGGTAGGAGTGTAATATGAGTGTACAAATGCACTACCCAGAGGTCTTCGACGTCTCGTCGGTTATGGACTTGATAATCTTGATGATCAGACTGAAGGCTTGAGTGATTTCGAACAAGGACTTGATTGGACGTTCAGGATGGCCAGGTATGCGGACAAGAGACATATTGCAGAGGGGCCGACTCAGGCTTAGTGACAAACTTCCCTTGGATAATAGCACGACAAGTGATAAGACTCATGCAACATATATGTTAATCATAAGTCTACAAAGAAGGAGGCAATGCAAACTCTCCATATGTTTGGAAGAGTAACCAAACGGTGGAGGACACAACTCTATATAGCGAGAAAAAGCTTCCTAAGGTCGTACTACATCCCATAGTCTGATGATCAAACATACATATGTGCTTTATCCAAGGGCGACTCATGATGCTGCCAATAAAGAAAATACCTTTCCCATCCCATTTTTGGGGTATATTTGATTTTTTTGTTCTTTTTGATGATTTTTGAAAAAGAATAAAGGAATATTACGTTACAATGGAGAAACGAGTACTGCAAACATACAAGCTCAAGGAACAAGGACAAGACTGATGTTCTGGTAAGATGATACTCGGTAAAAATCCTTCGGCGGCCAAAGGTGTTAAGACGCAGAAGCAAACTGTCACAAGGCTGATGAATAAGGTATGCAAATACGGTTGATAGAACACACAATGGTAACGTCCTTCGATGTAAGTTTAACGAGCCCAGAGAAAGTAAGCTCGGTGGTTTTTCATATTTAGAGTCTTAAAAAGCATAAAAGGAGACTCCAATGGGGTACCTTTTTCAACAATAGTCTAGTCAGTTCGAAAAAGGGTTAAACTAGCACGGATTAGATGTCAATTCAAAACCATTTTAACGAGTGTGACAAGGACAAGATCACTCGACCATTTTTTCATTTTTAAGGAGTCTGAAAAAATCTTAACTATGGACTCCGTCAGGAATATTCTTCTGAACCAATTTAACGAGTGTGAAAGAATAAGGTCACTCGACGATCTTTTCAATTTTAGGGAGTCTGAAAAGAGCTTAACTATGGACTCCGTGGGGGTTTCTTTTTCGTAAATTTAGTCCCTCAGGCCCGAAAAAGGAATAAAATTATACCTGAGAGTACTCTTCTAAAGAATGGGAATTCGATAGAGTATACCTTTGTTCGTATAGTTGACCGTTCGGACCGAAAAAGGGGTAAACTACCACCGGACAGACGTGACTTCAAATTTCAGTTTTAAGGAGCGTGAAAGGTCACAAGATCGCTCGACAATCTTTTCATTTTTAGAGGGTCTGAAAAGGGCTTAAAAGGAGACCCATTTAAGGAACGTTCTTCTGGACCAATTTAATGAGTGTGAAGAAAAAATGTCACTCGACAATCTTTTCATCTTTAAGGAGTCTGAAAAGGGATTAAAGAAGACTCCATAATGGTTACTTTTCTCAGTTAATCCGGACGAGATCGAAAAGAATAAATGCAGTCTCTCTGGATGTTGCTTTCGGATCTTAAAGCGAGCTTGAAAAACAACAAAGTTAGCTCATGATAGACTCTTTGTGGGTCGATGCCTGACATCTCCTCGGGGGAGCTGTATGCTCCGACGAAAACCTTGTCTATGACACCAGGGGTTCTGGAGATACTGATAGGTATCATTTCAGAAACGGTTGCCATATTACCCTCAGCATAGATCTTGTTTGTAGCTAAGGTATTAGTATGACAAGACCTATCTCCAGTCATAGTCACGGTGAATTCTCCTGCGTTGATTCGGCTTAACTTTGGGAGGAAATATGATCTGTAATGAAGATCTTCCCAAGGTTTGTCCGGACTAGTCATTGCTTCGATTACTGCTTCGTCAGAAGGCAAGACTAAGTCTAACGAATCGATGGTAGCAAGAGAAACCTGAGCCCAGATAGGCTCTAGAAGTGGATCCAACTCTTATGCGAGAGTCAGATCAGGGTTAGCTGAAGCTTGCTGGACTAAAGAGTACGCTACTTCAGTAACCGACAAGGGCATCAACATGCCGGAGTGCCCTGTCTCATCCATCATGGCTGATGGGGAAGGAAGAATCCACAGATCCTCAAAGTAAGTTGTGCGGAACGACGAAACTTGAAAAATATCAGCCTTCTGGTGATTAGATATAAACTTGACATCGTCATGAGGAGGTGGGTAATTGAAGGTACCCATCAAGGATGGGCACAAACCAACTCCTACGTTAACGACACCGGGTTGAGGATTATCAATCATGGGAACCGTGGATGCCCCCAAAGCTGGGTCAGGTCTAGAGAAGGATAATTGATCGATGGTCACTATCTGACCCTCATGCGGGAAAAACAAGACTCAGAAAACTGTAGCAACCATAGCTTGCATAGCATAAGTCCAACTCCGTCCTAACAAGAGATTATAGTCAAGGGGGGCATTGACTACCTCTACTTCGACGCACACCGTCTTCCCTCCTAACTGCACAGGGAAAGAAGGAACGATGCCATGTGGTCAGAAAGAATGACCGTCAAAAGCAGTGAGGAGAGTAGGTGAAGGAGACAAAGCGGGTTGGCCAATGGCCTTCCAACATGCTAGTGACATAACGCATGTCGAGGCGCCCTCGTCGACCACCGTGTGGAAGATATTTTGTGTAAAATTTTTCATGGGATGAGCCACTACTATCTGAAATGCTACGTGGTAAGGCAGACGAGGTTTTAAGTCAGTTGTATCTAACATGATGGTACCCGGGTTACAAGTCTCAGTAGAGCCTAAAGCAGTCAACAAGGCTTTCCTCTGAGCAGGGCAACTTTGGAGGACTTCCAAAGCAGACATCGCACAAGGGGTTTGTGATAAATCCTCCACCACAGAGTAATTCTGGGCAACCCTTGCGTTTGGGTTGTGAGAATCTTTCTTAAATGCACCCTTTGGAATGCGTGTCATTATTTCTCCCAACATCTTCTCGATCTGTAGAGGAAGAGATGGGAGTTCAACGTCTTTACCCTTCTACGAGACGCTTGGTTTACTATAGTCATGTGCTCTAACCGTTATGAAAGCATCACCCCTAACCATATATACGTTCGCGGATGAGGAATTGTTTGGAGGAGGGCAGGTTTCTTGGCTGCCCCCTTCGGCACTTGTAGAGGCTTGAGTTAAATTTTTCCCATGTTGAAAGGGATTAGTTAACAGTGCTTGCTGTTTTTGTGTGACAAACTTCTGGGCCTTTGCAAGTCGAGGACAAAGATGGGTTGGGTGGTCTTCCGCACACTAGTTGCACAGATACCTCACCTTCCATTTTTCTGTAGTGTCCCCGCCAACATTCTCAGTAGGTTTTTTATCCCCCTTACCCTTCTTACGTTGTTTTTTCTTCCCTTCAGGCTGCTGGGTGTTCTTTGGGTTAGTCGTCTACATGGAGTGTACTTCTGACGTTTGGGTAGGAGGAGCAGCCAAAGCAGTAGTCTGGCTGGCCGCTGAGTGTTGTATAGATAACTATTGCAATTGCTTTGTCAATTGCTCAGCGGGCTTGGTTTGTGCCGAACCAACAATACCATCGGCATGTGGTCTAGCTCTCTGTCTAGTTTTATCCAGTATCGATCGTGGTGCATCCGACAGGATGTTGTATAATAAACCAGACTAAGAGTAGATGAGCTCAAACTGTTGAGCCCTCATGATGGCATCTTCTTCGAAGAAAACTCCTGAAGTCGCGACGTCTTTGGATAATTGTGGGACTAAAGACTTAAGGAACCACTCAAGCAGGAATGCGGGTGGGACTGGTACTTTGATTAGACTCTTTTGGCGTCTCCACTCTCGGATATGATCAGAGATATGGTCCGCTGTTGTCTGTTCGAAATTGGCAAGAAACTTTGTGCTAGCGTCATATCTCACAGGTAACTGGAAATGGTTAAGGAAGGCCATCACCAGTTCGCCAAAAGAAGAGTATCTTGAGCGGTCGAGCTCGATGTACCATTTCGCGGCACTCCCGATAAGAGTACGTTGAAACAATAACAACTGTACGGAGTCATCTTTCAATGAGTTAGATGAACGCCAAAGGTGGAAGGTAGTCACATGATCACCTGGATCTTCATTAGGCTTGGCCTCAAACTTTGGAATGTCCGAAGGCAACTTCGTTGGAATAGGAGGCTAACGTGGATCATGACAAATAGGATCATTTAACAACCTTGTCAAATCTAGCAAGTGTAACGTCGCCAGGAATGGTAGTTTGGGTTGCTGCTGATAGCCTGGAAAAAAGGGTCCTGGAGTTTGACTGGCACTAGGTTGCCAGGAAAAGTTTGGCTGCTGGCCTGGGTTCTGGTAGAAACCATGGCCCTGACCAGCATAAGGATTTTTCATCTGTGGAGACATCATTGGCTGATTTCCCATGAAGGACATAGGATGTTGGGCATGCATCGTGTTTGACGGACTTTGGGAAGGATTACCCCATGCCGGTCCTGATGGGAGAGGCATAGTAGTCTTTCAGGGTTCCATTGACTGTGGAAAGAATTACCCCAGAACAAAATTCTAGAGGAGGGAACAGATCCTTGTCCTGAGTTCCAAGGTCCTACTATATGTGCCCCCAGCGCAAGAATAGTACCCTACGTCGGAGTAGACTGTCCAAAAATGGGAGTGCCCCCAGACGGGAAAGCAGTGGATGTGAAAGTGTTGTTACCAAACGTCCCGTTCCAAACAAACGGTGATGAACCTACCGGCATAGTGTGCGCAGGTGTTCCTTGACTCCCGAATCTAAATAAACTAGTGTGTGCAGGCTGCCCGATGGACTGCTGATGAAGACCACCAAGCGAAGGGGACGAAGGAGGGATATGACCTCCAGTTTTAGGAAAAGCATTAAAAGGGATAGGAGTGCCCCCAAGTTGACCTTGCAGAGGAGCGTTAGAGATCCCTGCCCCCAAACCCAAAGTCTGTAAAGTGGAGTAAGTGAGTGCAGGACTTGTTCCCGAACTAGGCATACCATATGAAAATGGAGAGCCTGTTGCACTAGGTGTGAAGGGAGTTGTGACCGCCGCCATAGATGGGTTCGGTCCACTGTGCGATGTAGTTGCAGCCGAGACCATGGTGGCTCGGACTGACAACGACAAGTTAGGAGATGCTTCTCCTGTGGTAGCAACGATGGTGGGAATGGAAGAATTCCCAGAAGAAGTAACAACGTTTGTTTCCATAGCTGTGTGAGGCACTGACAGGCGTTCGTAAAATTGGATTGGTACAATAACTTGTGGCCAAGTATTAGTGGTTGGGGTTTCAACCAAGCCAATATTGGCGGTTGATTCCTCTGGGATTTGTTCGGGCACAATGGTTTGTAACCCGGTCGCTTCAAAAGACCCTTGTTGGTCTAGCTTCCGCCTCAATGGTGGCGGGGGTGGCTCCAGTATAACTGGCGCCAGGCCCATAAGACTTCGTGACCGACGGAGCTCAGGATCCTCCACTGTGTGAGAATATCTAAGACACGCTAAGGTATTCTACACGTTCCAACAATAACACACACTAAAAATAATCCCCTAAGAGATAAGACAAGCAATCACTAAACTATTTTGAAGAACAATTACAACAACCAACACTAGAGCAACTTACCGATGCAAGTGAAACTTGAATATGGAAGCACCCTCCAGATATACTCTGCAAAGTGTGGCCTAATGTCTATCCTAGGTACCACGGTATACCCCCGCAGTCACTCGTGTATGTCCCTAAAAAGATTGGCAACTAGTTTGCCAACACACGAACAGTCACCAGGCGAGTACAGTCGAAAGTCGGGTAGACCACAATGAGCAGGGTATCAAGTCCAAAACCTTTCAAGGGTATTGAGAGAAAATGGTCTGGAAGACAACTGAGGACCTCGAACGGATTCGAGACCCACGAAGCCCCGTGGCAAATGCAAACGACGGAATCCCAAAACAAGCCCTCAATATGTGTTCTCCACTACGCTTGGTCCGGCTTTGGAGGGGTTATCTCCGCTACCTTTCTGCACGCGACCTCGTGTTTATCCCTTGTGTTAGAGGGGGGTCCCGAATAACTTCCACAAAACTGGACTTCTACACTCCCTATCAAAGAATCCAATGTTTGGTTTTGAATGGCCTTGGAGAGTTTCCTCTCCAACCTAATCCAAGGCCCTAGTCCTAAACTAGTTTGTGAACCCTACAAACAAAAAGTATAATAGATTTTAAATTAGTGTTGCTTTTATGGGATTTCTTATGTCACGGGGTATGAAGGTGAAACTGATGATGTGTAAAGACGATAACAAAAATGAATGAAAAAAAATGTTGGAAACAAAAGACTTTTACTAAATGCAAAATTCAACAACTTTTCACAAAGAAAGATTTCTTTTTCTTTTTAATTTTCCTAAGATTTTATGCAACAAACACAAAGGAATTTCGCTCGACTATGAGCTACTTATGCTCTAAATGCACTGCAAAAAATTATGAACAAAAAAACTTCTCCCTAGCTAATGATGTAGAAACAGACTCTTTCAACAAAGAAGAAAATGAAAAAGAGATATATATATTTTTTTATTTCAGTGCTAAGAAAGCAACAAAGGGAAAATGACGACAAGCACAAAACCAAGAAAGAAAAATTCTGGCTTAAAGCGCAGACCGCAAAGAATCATATTAAAGGCACACAATGGCAATAAAGAAAACAAAGACTCTCAAGCTTGCCTAAAAACCATAAAACCAAATTTTTCTTTTTATGTTTTCTGTCAACTATCAACTGAGAAAAAGCAGGCTAAGGGTAAGAGGACCTAACCTACTGACTGTTCAACCCATAAACTCAAACACTTGAGAGGAATACTTCTCATCAAAGGAGGGGATGACTGCCCCACCCTGATTAAAAAGTATCCTGTCAAGCACACTACTGTCACTAAAACAACACGCGTGCAAACGCGTGCTGAGCTGAAACAGGCAGTGTGTACACGCGGTCTGACCTTGTACAGGCCGCGTGTATGTATCAATTCTAAGAAACAAATAAACACAGGCAGCCCAGACCAGGAAGAGGCCTTTGGTACTGATAACCAGGGTCTCTTGAAGGCTTGGATGCTTCTTCTAATAGAAAAGAAAAATAATTGCAAGGAATAACAAAACACAAAAAGACAAACTGAGACAGAACTGTGAACCAACAAGACTCAGACAAGATCCAGAAAACCCCCTGAGAATGTATAATTCTGAAAGGGAAGAGGAGGACTGCTTCTTAAAGTTCTCTGAACTCCTACACGCTACTGAAACCTCTACAGCTAGCGTTCACACGCGGGCTGTAAGAGGTTAGGGCGCGGGTACACAAGTGAAGGCCTTCTGCAGGCCGCGTGTACCTGGTATAAAGAACCAGTCAAGGAAAAATTGGTATAAATAACCAGGCTCCCTGCTAGCTCAGACCTAACAGAAAACAGACAGACAAAGAAAGAAAGGAAATCTAATCTTTTAAACTACCCACAAACTTGACTAAATCCAGAAACCCTAAAGAGTATCTTCCTAGTATGGTCGCCAACTCTGTTGTTGGGAAAAATACCCTACGGACTAGCAAACTAGGGTCAGACTTGCATGCAGATTTTGACCGTAATGAAATTACTTTTTTAACCTATCACATAAAAAATTAAACCCCTCTTTCACGATACATGCATGGAAAGGAACTACTAACCTTGTTACTGATGTTTGGCATAGATCCTCCATTGCGCTTTTACCGCTTGCTTGCGCTACTCCTTCCAAAGATAACTTGCAATCAAGACAAAAAACTATGCATGCATGCTACTTTTCTACTTGAGGGTTATAAATTAAGCATAAATTAAACAAACCATAGATAACTCATGCATTGGGATGGGAAAAGTATTCTTTTATTATTCGAAAAAATGAATCAACTTACAATCAAAGTCGAGACCGACCACTGCTCCTTGGTCCTGATCCCGGGCTCCTCCTCTTCTTTTGTCCTCCAACTGCTTTGCGTTAATTCTCCTTTGGCTTGAGGAAAGGCTAAAGGGTTGGGACAATGGATTCGACAAATGGGAATAGTTTCTTTGCTATATTTTTCCTCTTCCAAATGATACCCCTACCCCTTCTTTTATAGGCTAGAAGGAGCTAGGGTTTTGGACGAACTCTCGACCATGCATGGCCGAGAGTTTCAGTTAACTGACCCATAGCTTTTTGTTCCGTCGAAAAATTTCCTATTTTTGTGTTTTGTTAGGTACACTTGGGCTATAGTGGGCCTTCCAGCATGAACACGTGTGCAGTAATGGGTTAGTGCACGTGGGCCTTGACCCAAGAGGATTTTCAAAGAGGTTGTTCAACAAATGTTTTGGCAATGAAGGGATATGAGTTGGCCTGATGCTAGGTAAGCATGTGTGGTGCAATTTCGGGTTATAACACTTGGCCTTCATGACGAACTGATAATAGATGTTGCACTTGCCGATGCGACTTCCATTAACTACTTGACTCAACCTCGGGCATGTAGAGACTGATTTCTTAACATGACTCGATTCTTTGGAAAAGACATACCCATACCACTGATGCATGTTTCGACTCTAACATCCCTTCCTGTTTCCAAGGGAAAACCAACCACTTGTTGACTTCGACCCCATGGTGCTACGTACCTGACTTCACATGTTTGGGTGCATGGGCCATAACCCCGACTAAAACCGACTCTAAATGGAAAGAAAAATTGCGGCGCTAAGAATTGGTGCCAACGAGGATACTATCCTCCCCACGAGGTAGCAAAGAACAGTAGATCAGGTGCCCAACCATTGGGATTTATTCGACCTTCAGACACTGAGAGAAAAAAAAAATGGCAGACAAAAAAAAACTAAACCTATCGACACAACTTCTAAAACTTTAGCATAAACTTAGGGCCTTCACTTCGGGCTTCAATTTTCTGCTGACCTACTAACCTGATGCAAAAAAAAAAAAAATGACTATTTACAATGACACATGAATTAAACGGATTTTATTTCATATGATAATGCTTGAGGAACCTACTGTTTACAGGCCCCCAACCAAGGCATTATCCATTTAATCCTTCCATGAAATAAGCATTGTTCCCACAATACGTGCTGATTTTGAAAGGACCTGTCCAAAGGTGGTCGAACTTTTCGTGCTTCCCTTTATCTTCAATTCTTGTGTCCCACCTCAGCGATATCTCCCCTATCTGAAAATCTTCCTTCTTAGAATTTTTTTCTAAGGATTTCTTCATCCTCTCCTGATGGAGTTGTGATCGATTATACACCTTTTCCCTTGCCTGCTGTGTGTGAATTAGCTGGTTTATTCTCCTCTGTACATCATTTGGCTCGACCTCCTGCTCATGCAACAAATTTCTGATGGGTGGTCCCAGTGAGGTAGGGAAAATTGTGTCTATGTCATATACGATCTGGAAAGGCAACATTGAGATGGATTTCTTGGTGGTGACTTGATCTGCCCACAACGCATAGACAAGATTTTTATGCCAAGCTTTCTTATTGTCTTGCAGGAGTCTTTTGATGATTCTGGTTACACTCTTATTTAAGGATTATGCTAACCCGTTTCCTTTTGGATAGTACGCCGTGGAATGCCCCAGGTTTATATTGTAATACCGACAAAATTTTTCCATCCTCTTGGAATTAAACGCGACCGCGTTGTCTGTTATGATCTTGACTGGGCATCCAAGTCTTGACAAAATGTTTGTCTCCAGAAATTGGATGATGACTACGTCGGTAGCTTGCCTCATGGGGATTGCTTCTATCCAATTCGTAAAGTAGTTAATGGCCATGAGTATCCATTTGTGCTGCGTAGAGGATGGCGTATTTACTTCCCCTATGAAATCTAGACCCCACTGCATGAAAAGGGCTTTGACTGAAATCGACTTTAGTGGCAGGGGCTGCAACTTTCTTCTTCCATCGAAAATCTGGCATTCATGGCAGCTGGAGACCTCTTTTTACACATTATCAAAGAAAGTAGGCCAATGGTAACTTGGCCTCAATATTTTATGCGCGACGTCTTTCCAGTAGTGGTGTCCTCCGCAATCACCTTTGTGAAATTATTGTATGGCCCGCTTCACATCATTTTCCAGCAAGCAACTCAACAATATACCCCCGGGGTCCTTCCAGTAGAGTGAATTGTCCAAGATGTAGAGACCGCTTTAAGCTTGAGAAATCTATCCTTAGTCTTACTTACTCCTGGAGGGGCCTCAAGATTCTCCAACACATAGAGGATGTTCGCATACCATGGCGAATCAATGAACTCCTGAGACACCTGCGTGGTTTTTTCTTCTTGAGGGAATTATGACAAATCAATGATGAAATTCATTCCTACAACGTCACAGTCCCACTGCTCCATTAACTTCACAAGGCCCTGACCCTTGATCAGTTTTGTAGGCTTGATATCAAGATCTTATTCCAACATGGCCTCTATCCACTTTCCTCTCCTTCCTTCTCGGTCAGGTTGAGTCAAGATATCTTTTACTGAGTTGCTGGGCACATAAACAATGACATGGGAGTGCAATATGTATGTCTTGAAATCTTTCAAAACTTTCACTAATATGTACACCTGTTTTTCCATAATGTCATACCTTAGTGGAGCATTGCGTAGTGTTTAGCTGAAATAGGCTATGGGTTTTTCGAAATCCTTCTCATCTTTTTGAAACAACACGCTGACAATAGTGTGTTCTGAGGTGAATGAAAACATGATGAAATCTTTCATAAAGTCCAGGCTGGCTAGCACAGGAGATTTAGTTAGCGCCACTTTGATATCTTCAAAATACTTCTTGGCCTCTGGGTTCCAAATGATCTCATTTCCCTTCCTAAGCATGCAGGTTATGTGCTTTATGATTTCGGCTAGGTTTGGAATGAATCTTCTCAAGAAGTTCACTTTTCCCAGGAAGGATTGCACTTCTTTTTTACTGCGCGGGGTGCCGATCTTTAGGATCCCTTCAAACCTGCTGGGGTCTATCTTAATGCCTTTATTGGAGATAATGTGTCCTCACAACTTCCCCTCTTCCACCCCAAAATGTGATTTCTTTGGATTTAGCGATATGCTGAACTTCCCGCACTTCTGTGATACTTTCTTCAGGTGCTCAAGGTGTTTCTTGTCGGAGGCAGAGTATACCATGATGTCTTCCAGAGAGATTACAATAAAATTGTACTTTTCGTCGACAAATTCTATGTCCATTTCCCTTTGGAAAGTGGCATCGACGTTCATTAGACCGAAAGGCATCTTGGCATACATGAATGTTCCCCATGGAGTTGTGAAAGATGTTTTTTCTCTGTTGTCTAGGTGAACCATGATCTGGTTATAACCTGAGAAACCATCCAGCATGGACATCTTCTGAGACCCCACCACCTTTTGTAGGATATAGTCCATTTTGGGGAGAGGGTAGTGATTCTTGAGAGACACCTTGTTTAGATTCCGGAAATATGGACACAGTCTTATCTCCCCGCTTTTCTTCCTTACGGGCACCAAATTAGCTACCCATTTAGAGAATCGCAAAGAAACAATAATCTTAGCGTCGAAAAGCTTCTTTACCTCCTTTTCGTTCAACGGAAGAAACAAGGGATTTATCCGTCTCAAGTTCTATTTGAAAGGTTTCTAGTCTTCTTTGAGAGGGATAAAATGTTGTATTACCTTGGTGTCATACACCTTCAAATCATCATAGCTCCACGCAAACACGTCGGAGAAATCCTTCATGAGTTTGATGTAGTCTTTCTTGACCTCTAGAATGAGTGTTTTCAATAATTTGATCATATTTGGGTTTTCCTCAGTTCCGATGTTGCAATCATCCATGTATTCTGCGCTTGTAGTGATCTTGGGGTTTTTAGCCACATCATTCTCGTCAAACAACTTTTCTAGCGGCACTAACCCCTTTGGAATGATGTTATTTTTTAGTTGGATTATGTCCCTTCCTGCGATCTGGTTTTGGAAGGGGTCATCCTTACTGCATGCATCCATGCTCTCATCTTCATCGCAACAACATTCCTCGTCAATGTTTGTATTAGCGAACTTGTCGCTCATAAGGAGGAATCTCTCCACTTGCTTTTCATCATCAAACACTTGCCAATGTTTGATATTATCAGGCACTGCCGGCCTGTGCTTGACCTCGATTTCATATTTTTTGTTTGGGAATATGGGGATCTTAAAAAATGAGGCCGAGGTGGCCAACGTATCAATGATCTAATTTTTCTCTCCGGGGATAGCTGATAGGTCATACTTTGAAAATCCTTCGAGGAGGTCCAGTGCCAAATTCATGTACGCTCTCAGCCTGGGGTGTTTGGTCCGATATACACCCTTTACTTGATTTATGATCAGCTCATAATCTCCAAGCACTGCTATCTTCTGGGCACCCAATTCTCTAAAAACATGTAAGTACAAGATTAGTGCTTCATACTCAACCATGTTGTTTGTACATTCGAACACGAGTTTGTATGCGCGTGTCTTTGTGCCCACCTCAGAGGGGGATTATCTAAACGCCGTCCCCAACCCCTTATTTCCTGACCGTGCCATCGAAACTCATGTTCCACACCCCATTTTCCATGCGGTCTTTCGGGTCGACGCACTCTGTCGTTTCCCATGTAGTTTTCACGTCAATTGTCATGATGGCTCTCGACTCTTCCTCTTCAAAACTCAGGTCATTGTAGAATATAGAATAACCAACCTCAGTGTCGATGGTGTATATAGGATGGTTATTTGGCTGCGTCTTGCTTCTTACCATGTATTTCAACAACACTTCTCTGTACAATCGTCTGTCATGGAAAAAAAAAAGGATGGTGGTGTATGACATATCCATATTGAAAGTTCCCTTTAACTTCACAGCCCACTATCTTGATAGAAGCATGCCAAAATTTGGGGGTATGTCCGCGACGACTACGTCCATAACCATGTTCTTTGAGGGGATTTGAGCCAACGACAAAACTAGGTCTTTGATGAGGCCCAAACACTTGGCTTTCCTCGAATCAAAAAAGAAAAGGTATTTGTATGGCCTGGTGATATCCAAACCCAATTCATCCATGATCACCTTTGGCATGAGTTTGTGTGACTACAGGTTCATGTCATGGACCTTTAGACTGATGTAGAACGAAGGGACGTCCTCAGTATCATTTATCTCTTCAACGTGCAGACCAAAAAGGATAGCAGGGTGCTCATCTTGGATAATCAAAGTATCGGGGGTCCCTCCCATTTTCAACATTTTAATGATTTTCTCTCGATACTAGCCTTTTCTAATAATTTCATTGAATAGGACAAATATTTTGATTTTGGCCATCTCATGTTCAAAATTGAAAGGTGGACAGACTTTCTCTACCTCTTTTCCGCCCGCCTCTCGACGTGCCTCCAGATTTTTCTTGGGGGCTTCCTCCTTTGAATTAGCTTTCTCCATCGTATCCTTGGTCGTGCTGTCTGGCCTTGGTCGGCTTGTGGAAGGGGTGTCTTCCAAAAGTTTCCTTATGGGGTTCATTTGTTGCGGCTCGACAGGTGCATCTTTGCTCCGAAGGTTATATTTATTCTGGAACTGCATGATGGCGTTCTGATAGCCTTTTCTGAACTCCTCTGTCTCCCAGGACAGCGCATCATCCGTTTCGAGTATCATATCATCATTGGTATCCAACACGAAGTCGTCATTTTTTCTCATATACCGATCATGCTCTCTCTTTGTCAAGAACACACACAGGTTTTTGTCATCGCAACAATGCATCTGGTCTTCGAATTCCTGGTCGAAGTCTTCGTTCGTGTAGTTGTTTTGGAGCAAAGGTCTTGTCTGCTAGTCACCTTGATCCCTCTATTCTGTCTATTCCCTCTATTTGATATGAGGGACTTGACCCCTTCTGAGGTTTTGATTCTTGGGCTGGGGGTCATTCTGTTATCGAGCAATAGGTCTGTTTCCCATGGAAATTCTCTCCATCAACTTTTCCATGGTCTTCATCATCATGTTGAACTTGTCGTCTGAGGACCGTGATGTCGATGGCTGTGCATCTCCCTGGGGTCTCTTATTGCCTCGATTGAACCTCAGTTTTATTTTCCCCGACGCCATCATGTTTACTTCAAATTTGATAGCGTTACTCATTATAGCGTCTAGTATTTTTAATATTCTTTATCTCAACAACATGGCGAAATTGCTGTCAAAGGAATCTGTGTACCACAACTGTGCAGCCCCGGAGGGTAGCTTGACTTCTGTAGGCATTGAGTTTTACACCTTCAATAAATGGGCTAAGAATTACTACATTGTCTCTTCCGGTGCTTTATTCATATTATTGTACTGTTTTAACGACTGCAAAGGGTTTTTCTTGTCCCCCCATTGATTCAGAAAAGACATATCGAATGCAGAAAAGTCTCGAATTCTCGTGGGCGAAAGGGATTTGAACCATTTTCTTACATCTCCCGAAAGGCTCTATGAAAACAAACTCATTTTTGTGTCTTCATATTCCACCTCCTCCAGGTCGACAAAATCATTAATCCAGTCCAGGTGCCTCTAGGAAAAAACACTTCCTTCAGCGTCGTAGAGCCTAATTTTCTGGCTTTAATTCTGAGGCAAGTCATGTAGTTGGGCTGGCAGGATGAGGGGGGTGAATCTGGCAGCCATGGCTCTAAGAGGATTCATATTTTGAGGGACATTATTTGATATCAGGGCTTGGAATTTCTTCGGGTCAAAAACAGTCTCGTCCAAGCTGGTTTCAGACTTAGACCTGAAAAGGGTTTGCTCGAATAATTCATCAAACTCAATGTCATTAATGCTCTGCGCACTGTCTTTGTGTAAGGACAGGATTCTGTCCAGGTAGTAGAACAGGTCTGACGCTTGCTCTCTAGTCCTGTGCAGAATCTTCTCGGGGTCGTACATAGGCTCTGTAGGGTTTGGGTCAGGATTTTCTCTGGTATAGATCGTCTTTGGAGCCAGGGTTCCTGAAATGCACTACTTGGAGCTACTGGTATTTTGGAATCGAGTCACCAGGGTAAGGGTTTCAACCGGTATGGATGTTTGTCCCTCTGTTACGCTTAGGGGTCAAACTGCAATGTTAGTCATTCTCCCAAGGAAAATCTATTCAATTTCATCCCTGACAACTGCACCAGAATTTATCACTCCGTAAATCTGTTCAGCTGATAAACATACAACGAAGGTAACGTTTTCAACCAAATTTGAGACCCTAAACTAGCCTTTCGGATTCAGAGAGGGCTTTCTCAAGGGGCACGATCTCCATGCGGGATATGGCTTTTAAAGCAGTGGCTAGATTTAACACCTTTGATATAATGGTCTCTGGTTATATTGGCGCAAGAAAATAATACATGGGCTATAGAGTCGATTCAAGAAAGACAACAGAAACAAATGAATCGATGACTGAACTTTGAGAGGATAAAGGCTAGGTGAGAAACCGTCTTCAGTGCAAAATAGTAATGTGTGGTGAGGAGAGCATACAGGAAGTGACTCGGAGCACCATTGCAGGTGAATTTAGAGTTAGATTTCAGAAGAATTTTTTTTGTCTAAGTGGCACGAACAAGCGGCACTGCGCAACAAATCCACAGGTTCGAAAATTAGTTCCAAAATAGACAGAAAAAGATATGAATAAAGATAACAAAAAGCACATACGCAAGGAAGGGAAAAAAATACATCCAACTGCTACAACTAGAATCTTCACGTCAAAGTTACAGGATCTTTGGATTAAATTTTGGTAGAACTCAAATTACATACAATAGCTACTGCCTATAACAATTTTTTCCAACCAACCTGGCTTACATCGAAAAGATGAAATATATAAAAGAGGGCGCAGCTTGGGCTTCCCTATTTTTTAATTGCTAGCTCTAAAAACTAGGAAACTAAGTAGTATGCGTTAGAGACTCTTCACATGGCGCTTTACAAAAATAGACAATAATCACGTCTATTTACTCATGATTGTTCACAAATTTTCCACAAGGATCTGATCATCGATCATGTCTCGATATGGGGAAAATATGTGTCAGTATTTCCCTTCGATCAGATGTCTGAGCAGACAAGTGTCTGCTGGGAACTCACTATCTGGTATAACGGCTTTGATTTCTGCCACACGCTCATTTTCTAGGAAATATGTACACGACAAACAGATGTTTGATTGTCACGACCATTATAAAATGGTAGAGTGATTTAGAGAAACATTACCTTCAAAACTTCCAAGATTTGTCTTCTGTTTGTGGATGCAGAGACGAACATCGGCTAAAATTGTTTATTATGCACGTTGGTGAGAGCCGCGCGAGCTTCCTTCTCGACCGCTTTTCATTCCCTGGAATGATTTGTATGCATTTCCTCTGACAGCCTCCGTGCCTCGCAAAATTGTACAATGGTGTCTTGCGCCTCTCTGAGCTGTCTTTTTAGCCATGCCACATTCCCTTCGTGACCTTGTGCTGCTGATGCTTCCATAGTCTTTGTCGTTATCTGTCGCCTCAATTGCATGTTTTCCTAGTAGAGTTCAGCGATAGCCAACTTTGCCTACTTTAATTGCCGAGATGAATTTTTATCATTTTCTCTTGTGGTATCCATTCCTTTGTTTTTCTCTTTCTTTCGTGGCTCGATCCTCCAGCGGGATCCAGCCAGATGGCGCACATGAGTAGTTCTTCGACCATCGATCTAGCAAGCGACTCTTATGAAACTTGGGCTTCCCCAAATTCCTTGTTCATCCTTGGCCTGCCCCTTCTCTGAGGTATTTGTTGTTGGGGAGATGAGGCTTCTACTATATTTCCTCCATGCACAAGTATTTCTGCTTTAGGTTCCATGCAGTTTGATCTAATCATCTTTGTGGGTAAAGGAATAACTCCTTTCGCGTCCTTGGGAATTCCTGCTGTAGGTGAGAACGACTTCCAGTCATTTTGGGGCTTGGACCTAACAATTCTACTTCTCCACGCGCCTTTATTTATGCTTTGGGAGGTCGCCATGGCATAAACAATATGTATTCTGCATGTGGTGTATCCGACAAATGCACAGGGAGAAAATTTTGATCAACCTGAATTGGCAAGGGAAATTGCAAATAGAGTTCGGACCTGGTTTTACGACTGAAATGGGTGCCGAGCATCTGAAATTTATAATGAGTCGGGTAGAAGGAGGAATCATGCTGGAGAACAGTGAATTCATGGAGACAAGATGTTTTGAATCAAATTGTAGAGTTTCCATGGCACATCCCCACGTGTAGTACAGAGGCAATAAGGTTTGCAGGGCATGCATGATACCTACGCCATGATTTTTCATTCCCTTGACCTTCATGATGAACTGATAATAGCTGCTTCACTTTCCGATGTGACTTCCATTAACTACTTGACTCAACCTGGTGCACGTAGAGAATGATTTATTAATAGGATTCGACTCTTTGGAAAAGACATACACGTACCACTTACACATGTTTCAAATATTACATCCCTTCCTGTTTCCAAGGGCCAACCGACCACTTGCTGACTTCGACCCCACGGTGCTACGTACCTGACTTCACATGTTTGGGTGCATGGGCCATAACCCCGACTAAAACCGACTCTAAATGGAAAGAAAAATGGCAGTGCTAACAGACTGAACAATGCAGTCTCACCCAAGATAGATCTATGGGTGACTTCAATACCCAAGTGTTTGCAAGCAAGGAATGAGTGGGGATCTAAGAGGGTATTCTATCTTTCTTTATGCATTACACTTGTTCTTGATTAAAGTACTTCTAAGATTCATTCATCTTTTATCCTTATGCATGCATGCTAATACATCTAGTTATTCATTCATTCATAACCTAATCATTGAAAGAAAGTAAAAATTCAAGAACCATCACACATAACACAATTTTTACTATGGATCAGCCCCTCTTGGGATACGTCCACAAAGATTTGGCTTCTCTGCTCTTTTATTTAGTCTGCTGAAAAATATGGCACTATGTGCATTACATATTAAATCAGTCAATCATGATGAGGTTAAAGAACCTCTATGAGGTGGACTAGATAATACCAGGCTCCTTAGCCCGTGACCTAACCCTCAAAATATAGTTTATTCGACTCTTCTACACCTCAACAACTTTCAACAACAATTATTAACAATCTTTGGCCACTTAACCAATAATAACCGAACCCCTAACCTAGACCTCCTAGGTTCTTATTTATACTATTTTAAAAGCTTATATCTGTTACAATTCTTATCAAAAACCCTAACCATATCATGGTTATGCTTTCATGCCTCCTCGTCACATGGATTTTCCTCTTACATGTTTCTTTTCCTTCTTTTTCTGCATGCTGCTTTCTTACCACTTCTTACACGTTTTCCAAAATTAGGTCTTTCCTTCCAAAAATAGGCCTTTCCTCAAAATAGGATTGTTCCCAACAAGATCCCAACACTGACATGTGGATTTTCTTGAGCCACTCAGGTGATGCGTTTTCCCTGAACAACCTCTGCCAAGCTATGAAATTTTCCTTCTAGTTCTTCCCCTTTTCTCTCACCTGCACAACTTTTCCTGTAAGATCTTCTACCCTCTGCGCTGTGATATGTTCCTTGAGGGATTCTGTGCTCTCAACATGATTCTGATCCATTCTTGTCTTCTCCTCCTCCAGTTCCACAATTATTTTCATTTCTTTCTCCTGGAGAGGTTCTAACTGAGCTTGCCTAAACTTCTTGTTATTCTACGCAGTCTTCAATTTTGTCTGCAGGGTCTTCTCCTATGTTCCCTTCAACCACTCTGTGATTCTCATAGACTTTTGTTGCTGCTTTATCTCCTGTATTGCAGTGATAATTTCCTCCTCTTTATTGTCTAATTGTTGGACCTTATCATCTTCCTCCAATGTTGTCCATAGCTGCACGATCCTGTCAAACATTTGTGTGACCTTTTGAGATTCATTCTCCATTATTTCCACTTGTAAAGCTACCTGCTATTCCATTTTGACTATGACTTCAGGAGGGGTGGTGGGTGTTAATTTTTCAAGTGTTTGTGCAATTATTTGAATCCATTCTTCCACATTTCTCGTGGCTTCCTGCACGCTGTCTGAAATTCTTGTGAATACTTCCTTCAACTTCTGCTCTAAGTTATCTGTGCACTGCTTCTCCTTTTGGGTCTCCAACTTTACCTACTCTACCACTAGTTCTAGTGCCTCCTTTCCATTCCTAGTTGTTTTCAATTCTGTGTCATCTATCCTAGATCGCGATTTCACTTCCTATGTGACAGTGACTTGCAGTCTGTACAATGCCTTTGTTGGTATTTGAGCTAGTACCAGCTATACCTGTGCCAAGTCTTTGAGTGGCATCTAAGCTATGGTCTCGTCAACCTGCAACATGTCTATTTTTATATGGAAGATTGAACTTTCTTGTGCTACGATATGGATGGTGTCTTTTTCATTCTACGTGCATGATCCTGTACCCTCTCTACTACAAGATCAACATCATCCTCGATAATTGTGTATTCTGGGATTTTCTTATGGGCTTTGTCCTTCTTGCACGACCCATATGTGTGTATGATTGGTATCTTGGGTGGCCCTATCTCTTGTGGAGTGGATGCTGATGGGGTTTCCTACATCATTGTGTCCTCCCTTCCTTGTTATTCCTTCACTGGGGAATTATATTTCTTTCCTGTCTGTGCATCCTTCTTTGGAGCATTTCCCTTCTTTTGCGTCGTTGTATTTTGACCAAGCTTCCCTTTTTGTGTTGATTTATTGGTTGTTGTGTTGCCCCTTGCAGATGTATTGGATGACCCTGCTTCTATCTTTTTTACCTTGGGCATATCCTTTGTGATGAATGGGATCTTCCAATCATCCTACTAGTCTCTCATCTCCATTTCAACTTCTTTTGCATTAATGCAGAAGTGAATTTGAAGCCATTCTTTCTCTGGATCCATGCGTGCTTGGATCCATATATTGTGCTGCGTAGTCCTAAATTTGGCTACCCCTTAATACTGTGGGACAAATTCTAGAGTGATCCTCCAAGTGTTAGCTATGTTTTATTGTATGTCATTGAGATATCGGGAAAAGGTGATGGCATTTCCACTGCTTCTCTTCGGGTTCAAAGTACTTCCCATCAATGTGTACCGTGATACGCAAAAAAGTCCTACTATGTCACATAAGTACAAGTAGGGAGGCTCTTTATAGCCAATTAGTGCTATTAAAATCATTAACCAGGAGTAGTGGAACTTTTTCCCCAAGTCCTGTGCGTCCTTGCAGTTGGCTAGGAACAATTTCATTAAATATGGCACCCAACTGAGCATGGTGTTTTTTGGTTACTCTGTTGCTACTGCAAAACCCCCTCCAGGGACGTCCTCCTTGCGGAATTTTCAAAGTAGCTTGGATGCCATTAGCTTGGTTTCCATCCTGGTGGATGTGTCACTGATCCATTTTATGATTATTCCACGTGAGCCTCTTTCAATCCCATATGTTTTCTTCATATCCTCTGCGAGAGCCTTTTCTTTGGTTTTTTCATCCATGTACTGTGCAGGCTTCTCACTATTTGATGGAAGGCCTATGATGAATGAAATTATTTATACGTCTATGGAGACTGGTTCTTCTAACCACAAAAATCCTCCATGGAGGACCGCCAACAACTTCTTTGACGCAGTGATTCACATATTATCCCCTTCCAAAGTGGATAATTTCTAGGAAGTTGAGAATTCCCGTGTTTTCCAAGCCTACTTCCCATTGATTTGTCTATAGTATTGGGTCTCTGAATGGCCATGTACCTAGGCTCCCCATGTACACCTGCTGTGAAAATTATGGGAATTTTCTGGTGTTAGACACATCGTGGTCTGCGTATTACAATATTTCGATGCAGCTCAGTAAACCTTGCATGGCTTGCACCCCCTCTGGAATACGCGGTAAGATAATCGAGGCGTCGAGCTTCTTGAATGGGGACCGTGTGATGGGTTGTTTTCCCTTTCTCTTCACCGATGCGTTAGAGGTCCCAGCCTCTAGTTCTCTGTCTTCCCCACCTAACTCTTGTTTCCATGTGATATCTTCGATCTGTACCTCCTCCTGCTGCGCAAACCCCACCACATTATATGGTATTTGCTTGTCAGACTCTATCCCGTCGCTGTCCCTGCCATTCATTTTTTGGATTGCTTCGGCCCTGGAAGGTTGCGGTGGGTTTCTTATAGTTGAAGGTTCACGGCCCTACGCACTGTCGTGCGAGTCGATATCCATCCTGGCTGTTGCCGGGGTCTTCTCTTCTTCCTCAACCAGCGTGACACTCACTAGTTCATCTTGCGGTGAGGGAATTGCATAGACATTGATGATTCCCTCTCTATGTGTAAATTCCTCCTCTGCATCTGTGATTTTCTGCGGTGACCTATGGATGCTGTGTGTTTTCCATACTGTTTGTCTTGGTGCACTCACCTTTTGGGGTTCCATATTGGGTAGTTCTTGGTTCCCTGATTGAGCTTTAGCTTCTATGATCTCCAATCTCGTTTGTTCGCCTTTCGTCTTCGTGCTCCTTAGCTTCACAGGTTTGGAAATGCACAATAAGTTTTGTTTGGCCCACATTTTTACTTTATATAGAGGGCATCATAAATGCCTTGAATATTCTCAAAGAATATTCTTTGGTTATTATTAATGCGTTGAATTCCTGTCGAGTACGCTTCGTTCAGTTTGATAAATTCCCAATTCGTGCCTTTTTACCCCAATGGGTGGATTTTTACTTTTTCGACTGTTGGCCCCTTTTCTAGCATGCTACACTTTTTCGGTGCACCGTACGTTTCTGCTGTGAATTTTTTCTTAGTGCACAATGTTTTCTTCTAGTCAACCATATGTTGTGCGTGGTCACTTTTTCTCTTTGTCGCCCTGATTCCACTATCTGCTGCGCGTGATATTTCCCTGTATTTTGTATTTTCTTTATTTTTCTCATTTTCTCATTTTGTCTTTATTTTAATGAGTTTTCTTTCCTAATATATACTATATTACACTATATACATACCTTTCTTACTTTGTTGCAACTTTTAAGGGTTAGTAGGTCAATTGTCCCTGTATAGTTACAATCGACTACCATTGATCATTCCTTTCAATTCTATTCCTCCCAAGTCTTTTAGCTGTACAAATCCCCCATCTGTGGTAGTATTTAATTCATATGGCCCTAGCCAATTCATTCTAAAATTACCAGGGTGCCGGAAAAATTTGTTGTCATAGAGAAAGACTAGGTCTCCCTCCTTAAAACTCTTCTTTTTAATATGTCTGTCATTCCAAGATTTGTCTCTTGCTTTCTGTACTTCCTGGTGAAATCATTTCAGAATCCCTTCCTCTTCCATTTCCATTAGTTGACTTAACCTTTCCTGTAGTGCTCCCCGTTCTTTCATGTTGGTAATTACTGCTACACGCAGACTGGGTACCATAAATTATAATGGTACTACTACTTCCTTCCCATACACCAATATGAATGGTGTCTGTCCCATCAACTTCTTACATGTGGTCCTATGTTCCCATAGTACTGCTGGTATATTCAAGTCCCAATCATCCCTATTGACATTGCATATTTTAGTTAGAGCATTTTCCAAAATCTTATTGAAAGATTCTACTGTTCCATTTTCCTAAGGATGATATGGTGTGCTCTTCTGGTGATAGAATTCAAACTCCTCATCCATAGTTTTGATGGTAGCATTGATAAAACGAGTGCCATGGTCACTCATCAGAATCCCGGGACATCCAAATCTAGTGATCACTTTCTCAAACAAGAAGTGTGTTGTTGTCTCCGCGCTACAATATTTGACTGGTGCTGCTTTTGTCCTTCTTGTTAAGTATTCAATCGTAGTAATGATATACCTAGCTCCTGACCTTTTTGCTAGTGGGTTAATAGGTCCCACAAATTCTATAGCCCATTTTTCAAATACTTGAAGAGTCACTTGTGGTCTTAGAGGCATATCATCCCTTCTGTTCGGTTTTCCAACCCTCTGAAAGACATCACATTTCTGGAAATATTCCTTGGCATCTTTATGGAATGTTGGCCACCATAATCATGCGTGCAATACCTTATGTGTGGTAGATTTACCTGCATAGTTTCCTCCAACTATACCTTCACGAGCTTCCACTAAAATTCTGGGCCTTTCATGTTCCAATACACACCTTCTCAAAATTCTATCTACGCCCATTTTGTATAAATGTCCTAGAATAAGTTGATAGTTTGCAACTCCGACTACCATATTTTTCTTCTGAGTAGTGCTAAACTCTTGTGTTGAAACCCATCTACTTAAGTATTCAATAATATCAGCGAAATATTCATCAGCTATATGTACTAAAAATAACCATGCAACAGGGAAGTTGTTTTCCATGTTAGTAGGTTCTTCTCCTTTAGTTACGCTTGACAGGTGATCAGGTCCCACGTTCAGCTTCCATGTATTAACTATCACTTCGAAATAAAATTCTTGGAACAATAATATCCATCTATAGATCCTCCCCCCCAAAACTAGCTTGTTGACTAGATATTTGAGGGCATAATGGTCTGTGAGCATTTTAAAGTGTTTACCCAGTAAATAGTGCCTGAATTTCTGAAGTGCATATACCATGGCTAGGCCTTCTCTTTCCGTGGTGTTGTAATTATGCTATGATTATGACAACTTTCTTCTTGAAAAGGCTATAGGATGGTCTAAGTCCCCTTCTCCTGGCTATGCCATAATTTATCCAAGTGCTATGGATGATGCATCTACATGCACATGAAATGTCTTTTCCCAATCTGGAAATACTAGTATAGGTGTTGTTACCATATTTTTTTTTAAATCGTCTAATCCTTGCTGACAATCCTCATTCCACTGAAATATGGTGTCCTTCTTTAACAAATTTTCCATTGGTGCAGTAATCTACGCATACCCATTTTTAAATTTCCTGTAATAGCCTGTATGTCCCAATGTTTCTCTTAACTGGTGCACTGCCTTTGGTGGTGGTAAATTTACAATGACTGCAATCTTAGCATGATCCACTAGTAAACCTTGTTTACACACTATATGTCCCAAGAATATTCCAAAAGGTGTCCCAAAAATGAATTACTTGATGTTCAATGAGATCTGACATTCCTTGCATATTTCGAACATGGGTCTTAACACTTCTACATGATCTTTTAACATACTATATACAATCTAGTCATCCAGATATACTTCTAAAAACTGATGTATGAATTCTTTAAAATCATCTATGACTACTATTGAAAATATGGATGGTGAATTATTCAGCCCAAATGGCATGGATGTATATTGGTAGTATCCCTATTCTGTAGCAAAAGTAGTCTTATACATGTCTTCTAGAGATATTTTGATCTGATGGTAACTTGAGAATCCATCTGTGAATGAATATGATTCCTGGCCTCCCACATTCTCTAAGACCTCATCTGTAAATGGGGTAGGGAAAGGGTCATGTAAGAAAGCATCATTAAGTTTCCTCAGATATACACAAATCCTTATCCCACCTTGTTTCTTTTCTTGGACTACCATAGGACTAATCCATTCAGATTCCTCTATTGGTTCTATGATACTAGCTTCCAACATTCTTTCAATTTATGCTTATACACTAGATTCAGTCTATAGAATTTTTTCCTCACAGGTCTAGCCTTAGGTTTGAGGGGTATATTCATCTCACCTAGCTCCTCTGCTATGCCTTTCTTCTATGTAAATTTTTTTGGAAACATGTCACTGTATTCGCGCATTAACTTTGTTATTCTTTCTACTGTTTGCTCATCCCAATAGTCTCCAATACTTGACATTTTAGGATTGTCAGTTGTCCCAATGTTGAATTTATTAAGTTTGAATGGTGCAACAAATACTTTTGAATCTAGAGATGGAACTTCCACCTCTCTTTCTCCCTCAATATATGTAATATGAATGTTGCGTAGATCATCTTCATCTGGTGCTTCTTCTTCCACATGATAGAATGAAAGTAACTCTTTGACTGTCTGTCTGATCTGTTGTTGATATTCTTTCATGATTTCAACTTCTGATTCATTGCTAAATATCATTTTTTGTATCGGCTTTAGCACTGAATCCATGTTGGGGTTCTCCTGTTCAAATGAGAAGGTTACTGCAAAATATTTTTGTAAGCTTGTCCATTCTGTAGTGCCTTTGCGTATCTCCTGGTCTATATACCAGTTCCCTGGGATTCCTTCCAATGTATGGATAAAGTGATAAGGCCATTCCTATGGTGGTGTCATCCTCCACTATGTTCTTCACTTCTCTAAGTGTTCAAATGGTGTTCCTTTTCCATCATATCTCTAAATTTTATCGCTCCCTTTCTCTACACCAAATCTAATGCGCAATAGTCGTTTACACTGATACGAGTCCTGAATTGGTTCTTTGTGCGCACCCCACCATCTTGCAGTTGTGGCCTTGAGTGAAATATATAGGGATAAGAGCCTCTGCTTCTCTAGTAATTCCTCTTCATATATTGTCAACAATTCCTCTAAGTCATTTAACCCGTGAAAAATGGGAGGTTCTCTTATCTTTGTACTCACCCATCTTACTGTGCAGTCTATTCTTATGCACCTCTTGTTGAAACTTCATGTAATCACTACTGCCAATTCTCCAAGCCTGTATCTGAGTCATAAGCACATGATGTAATTCTTCTCCAGATGAGTACCCCATCTACAGTTGGGTTAAAATAATCCTCTTCTTGCGCGGTGGTTCTGTACAACTGGTTTATTTCCTCCAGATCCAAACAAGTGGGTTCTACAAACCTTTCTCCTTCTGATGGATCCATTGGTGCAATGACTCTATATTCACCTTATTCAAAAGTATTTTTTCTTGTCTTCAGGTTGATTATATCTTGGTTATAAAATTCCCAATCCAATCCAAGTGATGCTAGGTAAGGTGTTGTACCATCTACCATCTCTATTACTTAAAAATCTTACATAGTGTGCACTCCATCCAAATATATTGTCACACCTTTCAATCTTCCAATTGGTAACACTCTGTGTTGATTTTCTAATTTTAACTGGACTGGTGAATATCCTAGTGTGGGTTCTCCCATGCACTTCCATGTCTTGTTAGGTAAGTCATTTACTTCATATGATTGAATGTTTTCTATTCTAACTTTCCTTTCACCTTGGTGTTACATCTTTCTAGAATATCTTGTAAAACCTTAACATATGATGGGTTATTTAATAAATTAATACAATATTGTAGAAAAGTATTTATGGTACTTACTTTCTCTAAAGGTTTTGCTTCACTGGTATGGTCCATTGAGGAAGGAATTTCATACATTGGTAAGTTCTGAGTGTACTGCGAGACTGATGTAGACACAATATTTTGCTTGAGAAAATACTGTCTGGACTCCTTGAATGTTTCCTTTTCTTTCCGTGCATCAAACTTCTTTCGTGATTCCGTATTCTTCTTAACCCATTGGTGTTGCATTGGATATTGTTTTACTACTCAATTCTTTTCTTGTATCCTCCTTGAGTGAATATATTGATGTTTCTTCCATAATCCCTGGATTATGCAAAAATCCACTGGACATTCTGGTTGTTCTGGTTCCTTTTTTACTAGATCTTTCTCAAGAGTGTTGGGCAGTCTTTTGTGTCATGGTTTTCTGCACGAAAGTAAATACATGTCGTTGGTGGGAGTGGACACTCCCTTGAATAATTTCCTAGTTGTTGGTAGTTTTGGCACACTACTAGTCCTATGCCTCATACAAATCCTCCTCTACCTCATCCTCCACCTCTATATCCACTTCAATCTCCTCGTGGCGTGTTGTACTGAGGTACCTAGTTACACTGCTCAGGGTTATACTGTGGCTGCACATTATTATACTGTTGTTTCACAATGTTTTACTATTGCTGCGCATTATTGTATGGTGGTGGTACCTGTTTGAACTGAGTTGTATCTTTTACTGTCATCATTTCTTCTTTCACCCTATAAGTATCTGAATTTCTTTCTCTCATCAACTCCATCATCCGACAATCCTTATCATCATGACCCACTGACTTGCAAAAATTGCAATATGAACTTTTGGGTACTATATTATAATTTTTCTTCATTGGGATGTGATATGGATCATGTCCATGTGTCTTTCAAATATCGCACCATGGTCCTCCTGTTGGTAATGGGTTTGGCACCCTTGTTGCCATATACTGCACGAAAGTTGGAAGTTCATTCGTATGGTGTCCTTATGTCCTTCATAAGGTACACCAAACAACTTCTCTTTTTTATTTACCCTTATTTTGATTAAGTTGAAATGTTAGATTCTTCAAATCCTCTATTGCTGGATCTGTCATCTGATACTCGTTCTCTTCTAGTTGTAAGTTTACCTGCATAGCCTCTGCCTGAGTTTGGAACTTCTGCTGTCATAATGGGTATTTCAAATGTGGTAACAGTAAGTTCACAAATAGATGCCTATGTTGCATGTTAGTCATTACATATTTCAACTTAACTTTTAGATGCTTAAACCTATGATCAATCTCCCAAATAAACTCACATGGTTTTTGTTTGATTTAAATCATTTCATTCATATATTGATCCTCTGAGCCGGGCTTCTAAAATTCGTTTATCAATAGTTTTTTCATATCTGTAATAGTCCTTGTTACTCACGGTGGAATGTTTACATCTAGGCTCATGTACCAGTCTAGTGCGCAATCTCTTAACGTGATAGCTAACTACGCGAGTTTTGTATCCTCATATACGATTTTCTTTGCTTCCCAGATCTTCTCACAGATGAATAAGTGCTTTTCAGGGTCCTCTTATGCCTCTCCCTGAAATTCTGGTAACCTGATTGTGGGATCATGTCCTTCCATTTTAAATTTTTTTGAACTACTACCTCCACGTGGTGTATATATTTGAGTGTTACTTCATGAAATGGCTCCTCTATTTGCTTCTCCTTTCTTGGATGCGTTTCCTGTTGTTTTTCTTCCACTAAAATTTGGTTGTCTAAACGTTGGTGTTCTCTCTGGTGTGTTAGTCGCACATGGGGTTGTAGGTTCTACGCTGACGATGATTTGGATTGGAGTTCTACCTTCTGTTCCTGCCCCTGGACCTCATGTTTTCCTTTTATATGTTGTGCACAGGATTTCCTCAATATGCTCCATAGCCAGGAGATCCTCTACCTCTTCTTCATCACTTGCCAAGCCCTCTCTATCAACTATGGCTCTCTTCTTATTATTCATCTTTTATTGGTAGAGTGCTCCACTGCACATCTTTATAGATTTTTCCATTATATTCTTTATCTAGTCTTCCTCCATCATGATTGGTTCCATTACCTCCTTCTTCTTTCCCTTATCCATATATTCCTCCATTTTTCCACCTCCTGTCAGTGCTTCCCCCATTCCTTGATGGAATCAAGGAATTTTAGCTATCTGATTCCATGGTCATCACACCATTGTTTTACAATAAAATCTTGATTGAAGTATACAATGATGTTGGCACAAGGGTAGACCCAAGGTTCAATGATTCAACAATGCACCAAAAAAACCCCAACTACTGACCCTTTTGGCAACACCTGTGAAGCATATGAAGTCTCACCCGAGGTAGAGGCAGGGGGGTTGCATGAATCAAGTGTCTACAACCTAGCTGGGACACAGATATGTGATTACACACTTCAACATAACACTTAGCCAATAGTATGCATTCAATTATGATTCTTATTCACTTCACATATTAACCCTAAATATAGAATAGTGTTGTGATAAACATATCAAACACTTCTAATCACTTAGCATAAGTTCAGATCTAACATTCATTCACATCACAAAGCACTAAGAATTCATATATCTATCTATCATACATCAAGAACAATGCACTAAGAAAACATAAGCATAAACACCATGAATAACATTGCACAAAGCACATCAACACATGATATACGTGGTACACCCCAGTGTGGGGCTATGCTCACCAACTCTTCTTCTTCTTTATTAGCCTCTTCCAATATTCTTTCATGCACCAAGGCACAAATACAACTCCACAAAGGACAAGAGATCTGCGTGCACCTCGCCAGATCCTCTTTCCCCAGATTAGGTCAAGGCACAAAGCCAACTACAACAACTTGCACTTAGCTATGCAAGTCTCACATACCATATGCACAAAGAATTCCCAAGTATTCACACTTAAAAACCCTCACAGGTTCTTGCACAAAGATGATCATAACTACAGTCACACGGATTTCACTACTCTCACACTTCTTTGCACATAGCCAACACTAGCACTTGGCACATCGACCTTTTATTACATCGCCTAACTACTTATTTATACATAACAAAAATGGCCTAAACATGGGTAAACCCATGGGACGACATCCCATAGCCATTACATAAACCCTAAAATCCCCAAAAATCATGCAAAAAGGGAGAGATCCCACAATCTTCACTTCGCCTAGGTGATCCATCTTCGACCAGCCTGTCGAAGTCCCAAAAATGGTCAAATATGACCAAGGTTCTCTCAAAACTTGGTTGATAGACAACATGCCCCCAACAGTCACCTGTGACTCATCCCGAGTCACTTTGATCTGGGCAACACTGCTTCAAAGGCCTCGATCTTAGCTCAAGCTGCCTCGACTTTCTGCTTCACCAGAGCCTCCTGCTCGACGAACTCCTGGATTACTTACTCGATGAAAAGCCCTTCCAGGTGCTGTTCCACTGTTGCGACCACCTGTTCCAACTTTGATCCTTGTCCCTCAAGTTCTTCAAAAAGTGTGCAGGATTTTTCCTACACCGGCTGGAGTCTCTGTTTCACGTCCATCACTCTGCTTTAGATCTCACTGACCTATTTCTGAACTGGGCGTTGCTCCTGTGACCTAATCATATTCTCCACTTCCATAAGCTTCTTCAACTGTGCTTGCACAATCAACGCCTGCTGCTTCGCCTCTTGGAGTCGTGCCTCCAATTTCCTTAGCTCCGGGTCTTCTGCAAGGATCTCATAGGTCTACGCACTTTGGTCACTAAGTTTCTTGCATTCTGTGACCAATTCCATGATTATTTCTACTGCCCCTCTGACAGTTTGTTCCCTTTGATCTCATACTTCTTGCAGAGTGCTAGGCACTACATGAAGTTCTAGCTCTGCTACTCTTGCTTGGATATGTTGAATGGCTTCTGTGAGCTTCCCCACTTGGCTCTTGACTGTCTCTTCTTCCATCTGTTCCAAGCTTGACACAGAGAAAAGTTCTCTATTTACTGCCTCTCTAATCCCAATCTGCTCCATGAGCAACTGGCCTTTCTCTTTCTAGATTTTCTCTTTGACTTCTTTGAACTTCACCTGAAGGTCATCTGTCTCTTGTTGCACAACCCAAAGTTTCTATAAGGCCTCCTCCTTTTCATGCCTCAAGGCCTCTGTGGCCTTCTCCTTCTCTCCCTGGACTCGATAAAGTCGAGTCTCTGTTGCATTTGCTAATATGTGCAATTGGGTGGGCTCATCCCCCAATTCTACACCTTCTGATGACGACGATGCAATAGAAACTGCGCGGCTCGAGTAGATGGTTTGCTGTACCCCCTTCAGCTTCTCCTTGATTCTGTCATACATCATCTCCTTCTTTGATTCATGTCACTGCAAGATACCCTCTGAAGCATCTTCTACAACTGCGATGATGAGGTCAACATCATCCACTGTAAGCACATTCTGTGACTTGGGCTTGTTGGCTCGGGATTTCTTCCATGCTGAGGGTTTCTTCGGAGAAACCTTCCTTTTCTTTGAGGTCTCTACCTCTGTTAGGGGATCCTTCAGTGGTGTTACTTCACCATTTTCTTTCTTGTCTTCTTCCCCTTCCTCCTCTCGGTTTACTTCGTCACCTCCTCCTCCTCTAGGTGAGTCAGATGTAGTTTC
Source organism: Picea engelmannii (assembly GCA_009831015.1). Classification (NCBI taxonomy): domain Eukaryota; kingdom Viridiplantae; phylum Streptophyta; class Pinopsida; order Pinales; family Pinaceae; genus Picea; species Picea engelmannii. The sequence goes on along the minus strand of ML781392.1, from coordinate 561,437 downwards.
CTCTGATGCATTTTTCTTCTCTTCACTGTCTATGTCCTATACTTCCTCCTTTTTCTTCTTATTCTTTCCACTGCCCTGTCCATCATACTCCGTTCGGGTAACCATAGGACTTCCGATGAGGTTGGGGTCGGATAGTTCTGTATCTCCGACCGATACAAGGAATTTAGTTAGACATTCTTTAGTGATATCTTCTAGGTATTCTTTGGTTAACTTATAATATGACTAAAAATCCTCTTTACTTTCATCCTTGGGCGTAATGATGTAGATAAAGTGGCATTTTACACAGAACTTTGCTAGTGGTCTGTAAGTATGCAAGGTGTTCGGAGTAATTTAGGGGAATGACTCAATGGTGCACATGAGATGTAAGTAGTAGGTGTGGAACACCACATTTTATTGCCACTGCTTCGCCATGTCGATCGAATACCATAAGGTGGTGAACCTCACGATCAATGGTTCTGATGGCTCAAATTTAGGAAATGTCACTCCCTCTGGCATCTCCCAAGCGACAAATGCTATAAGAATCAACAACCAACTAAAGTGGAATTCATAACCTTGGTCCTGCGCTTCACGACAGTCCTTCTCCAACTCATTGACGGGATATCTCACCCAGTTCATCTGCATCCCTTCAACTCATTTTCATACAAGGTCGACTACAAATCCTGTGACTTGTGTCAGCCTATTCTTTCTAATGATATTTCCAACGATCAATTGTGAAGCTAGGCGCACTGTGCCATCTTGGATGGAGGATACCTTGTAGCCTCGCTTCCCTTTCTCCACATCGCCGTATGATTCTTTTATTCGCTGCACCAAGGAGTGATCTGATGTATTCCTAGGGTAGAATTTCTGAGGGTTTGGTCCCTGCATTCTTAATCCAGTAATGAGGTAGATCAATGTTGGATCCACAGTGATGTGCCTATCCAACCACAGGTACCCTCCATGGAAGCACGACAAGAGGAATTTAATGCACGCGTTAACCTCATGAGGTCTGTCGAAGTGTGGGATCTTCATCAAATTCAAGATATTTGACCTCGTGATCTCCTTGATCCATGGATGGGGAACTATCTTAGGCTTCTTCCCAGTCATCTTCATCAGGTAGTGATGCAGTGCGAGCATCGCATAATTCTTCCTATCACCGGGGTTAAAATCATTTATCTTAAGAGCTAGGATCAGTCCCAACTGCGGTCCTACTGCACGTATCCCTTTCGGGAGGTACGTAGTGATGAGTGTGTACTCAAAATATCCCGGGACACTATCATGACTAACCGTGTCAGCCAAGGGTGGGATGTAGTCGGGAAAGACTGACAAGATCTTCTTTGCATTCGCCAGATCGTCGCGGTGCTTTCTTCTCTTCTCTGTCGCAGTTCGAGATGTCCCAGATCGATGTCCAGTCGAGGGGGATGCTTGCAATCTGCCCATCGATGAGGCCTGTATACCTGCGGACATAACCTTCTCAGTCATAAGGTCCATCAAGATATCTTCTACAGATTTCTCGACTGCGCTAAGGTTTCCCGACATACACGCTCGTTGTCAAATAAATCGATTAGGTGAACATATACTCAAGGTAATCGAAGCAATGGCGAGGTCTAGACAACACAACACGGTAGGAAATCACATCTCTATTAGCTTGAATATCTCAGTTTACAAAAGTGGTCCCGGTGCAACATGCGACAGATTAAATAAAAAACATCGTAACAGATTCCTTCAAGGGTCAAAATGCCTCAATCCATCTGTTATGGCGCGGTCTCAATGGTCCAATGGTGATCTTTTTCGCAATAACTGTGTTTCTAGCTATTCTGGAGCGTTTTTCTAACGATCGGGTTGCCTCCAACAATCATATATCTTCTCCATGGCGAAGTGCATTTCTACGGGGTTCTGCTAATCCAACGAGGTTCAAATTCTGTAAGCCTGCCTTCTGCGAAGTCTTCTTTGGAACTTCTTGCAATATTTCTATTTTTTCCTTCTTCTTGCTGAGGTTTCTGGCCTTCTTCCTTGTGATATGAGTCATGGGGTTCCTCTTTCCATTCTTATTCTTATATTCTCTTAGCATAGTAGCTTCGCACTGCTGAGGGTCTTCCAAAGGGTTCAAATGTAATGCCTCTTCTCTTACTACTTCTAGGGTAGGTGATCTTCTATCCTGTATAGACAGGTTTTTCAAGCCTTCCTGTGGTCTTTCAACTTCGATAACTAAGTCTCTGGTCCTCAGTTGCTTCGACTTGTCCTCTTGTTATTCTATTAAGCACACTATTCTCCTAGCCATGAAGTCCCTTAATTATTTCTTTTTCTGTTATGTAGCTTCTTCCACTGCTTTCCTCCAGATATGATCTTTCTCAATCCAAGTATTTCCTAACAAAAGTGAAATAGGGTCACTGTTCTCCACAAAAGTAATGACTTTGAATTCTTTTTCGATCGATGTTCCATGGGAAATCGTAGGTATGTTAGTAACTCTTCCACACAGGGTTATCATATTTGCTTTAAACATACCTATCCTTCCCAATGTAGGAATCATAGCAGGCTTTCCCAAAATTTCCTAAGTACTTTCTGGCATAAGATTCACATGTGTTTCCTCATCTAATACACAATCTATGTCAAAGTCTCCTATTCTTGTTTCTATGCACTCCTTCTCTTTTAAGATCTCTGGTAGACCGATGTTTTTGTGAATATTCAGGGTTTCTTTCAGCTGTAATAACATAGATTTTGATTTGTCCTAGTTTTTTAACATATCCTTAGTTTCCTAACCTTGTTCATGGTTTTCTTGTCTCATGTTCATATTTTCAACTTTATCAATCATTCTAGGGAAATCCAAAACCTCATGATCAACAACTTTACAACAAATACAAATAACACCTATACTAGGGCATTCCTTAGCAAGGTGTCCTGATCTTCTACAGTTATAACACAATGTCAATCCTCTCTTTCTCTTAAACAATCCCCAACCTTTTCTGTACTACGCACTAGGATCACAGTGATGGACCTGCAATCTGCAAAAATTCTTTCTAGGGTCCTGCATCCACTTATTAGTCTAAAAATTCTTTCTATGCATAGGAATAACATATCTTTCACTATTTCTATTAAATTTATTCAGATCAAATCTTCCTTCTTCTAGCTGTGCCCTACTTTTGAGACTACAACCAAATATATCAAACATACCTAGATTCATACTTTCGAAGCAAAAATTTCCACTTATCTTACCTTTCTCAGAGAACAAAGCTTCAAGATCTTACCTCTTTCCTTCAGATCTGATTCCTTTCTTAACACCGAACTTGACAAGTCAAGTAGAATACAACGCACTACAACAACAGATCTACGCACATAGCTTTCTCTTTTCTTCAGTTCCCAACAATCACAGTTTCAGGTCCCAGATATAGAACCATTTGTTGGCATAGGGGCAGACCCAGGGTTCAACGCTTCAACAACGCACCAACAAAACCCTAAATACCATCCCTTTCGGCAACACCTGCGAAGCATATGAAGTCTCACTCGAGGTAGAGGCATGGGGGTTGTAGGACACAAGTGTATACAACCTAGCTGGTACAAAGATATATGACTACACACTTCAAGAGTGCACTTAGCCAATAGTATGCATTCAATTATGATTCTTATTCACTTCGCAGATTAACCCTAAATACATAACAACGTTGTGATAAATAGATCAAATACTTCTAAGCACTTAACATAAGTTCATATCTAGAATTCATTCACATCACAAAGCACTAATAATTCATAGATCTATCTATCATACATCAAGAACAATTCACTAAGAAAACATAAGCATAAAAACCATGAATAACATTGCACAAAGCACATAAACACAAGATATACATTGTTCACCCCAGTGTGGGGATACATCCACCAACTCTTCTTATTATTTATTAGCTTCTTCCGATATTCTTACATGCACCAGGCCACAGATCCAACTCTGCAAAGGACAAGATATCTGTGCCCACCTCGCCAGATCCTCCTTCCCCGGATTAGGTCGAGGCACAAATCTAACTACAACCACTTGCACTTAGCTCTGAAAGTATCACATACCGTATGCACAAATCATTCCCAAGTATTCTCACTTAGCAACCCTCACAGGTTCTTGCACAAAGATGATCAGAACTACAGTCACACAGATTGCACTACTCTCACACTTCTTTGCACATAGCCAACACTAGCACTTATCATTTTCTTACATCGCCTATACACTTATTTATACATTACAAAAAGGGCCTAAACATGGGTAAACCCATGGGCCAAAATCCCATACCCATTACATAAACCCTAAAATCCCCAAAAAGCCTGCAAAAGCGATGAGATCCCACGATCTCCGCTTCGCATGGGCGCTCTGTCTTTGACCAGCCTTTCAAAGTCCCCAAAATGGTCAAACACAACCAAGGTTCTCTCAAAACTTGGTCGAGGGCCAACAGATGATCTGATGGACCTACCTCTGGGTCCCTTTAGAAAATCCTGCTCTGCTGTGGTGTAAGACTTCATTGTATCTACTGCAAATTTGGTGATAAACCCTGCAACAATACTTTCTAACCAGAAATCTATTGTGCAAGTAAATTTTTTATTAACTTGTTGTAAATACATGATATCCACATGATTCCACTCCAACTGTCTAATTCGATTTGTAGGGTGGTTGTCTTTTAAACTCAATAACCACTCTTGCAACAAATGTGGGAAATCACAGAAAAATACCTCATGCATGCCACTAAACATGCATTTGTCAAGATATTTGCATGGTGTTATCTTAGGGTTTCTATTGTCCTTCTACGAAAACTTGAGTTCCTTCATTTTCAACCATCTTTCGATCTCCACCATTGTTGGATTCCATGGCCTGAACATTCCCACCTATACTTTCATCCTCGACATGTTTCTTCCACGGATCCCGTCCACTTAATCCTATGTATTTCTAGTCGGCAACAAAACCATTTGTTGGTTGGATCTATCTCTTTCTCTTCTTATTGGGTTGACCTAGGTTAAGATCTGAACAAGTTTCCAAAAAAACCCTTTAAAACTATCGACCCTTCTGGTAAACTAGAAGGCAACACCGTGTGTAGAGTGCACAACACAGTCTCACCTGAGATAACTCTATGGGTGACTGCAATACCCATGTGTTTGCAGTCTAGGAATGAGTATGGATCTGAGAGGGTATTCTATCTTTCTTTATGCATTAAAATTGTTCTTGATTAAAATATTTCTAAGATTCATTCATATTTTATCCTTATGCATGCATGCTAATACATATAGTTATTCATTCATTCATAACCTAATCATTGAAAGAAAGTAATTTTTCAAGAAGCATCACACAAAACACAAGTTTTACTGTGGTTCACCCCCTTCTGGGCTACGTCCACAAAGATTTGGCTTCTCTGCTATTTTATTTGGTCTGCTGCAAAATATGGCACTGGACGCATTACATTTTCAATCATTCAATCATGATGAGGTTAAGGAACCTTTGTGAGGTGGACTAGATCACACCAGGCTCCTCAGTATGTGATCTAACCCTCAAAATCTAGTTTATTCAACTCTTCTACACCTCCACAACTTTCAACGACAATTATCAACAATCTTTAGCCACCTAAACAATAATGACCGAACCCATAACCTAGACCTCCTATGTTCTTATTTATACTATTTATAGGCTTATAGCCATTAAAATCCCTATCAAAAACCCTAAACCTATCATGGTTAGGATTTCCTACCTCCTTGTTGTCGCCCTTATGCACACTTGCAGACGTGAGCTAAGTCCCGCTCACTTAGTGTGCCCTCGGAGACACAATGTCTAAGTTCTTGCCCACACTGTCACCTTGACAATAACTTCTTCCTTCTAGGCTTACTCCTAGGGAAGCCAAGGGGGGTTGTCCCTAGTTACTAAGTTAATTTTAATTACAATGTTCTAGGAGTTAGTTTCAATAGATTATAGGCCAAGGGAAAACTAGCCTAATATGACAAGCAGCAATGCAAGTGCAAGTCTAAGTCTAAATGTCAGGCAACCCTTTTCCTAGGTCAACTAAAGACTAGTGCCTAATGTTGGGCTATGGGGTCAACTATGTGTAAGGGTGGTTCGTTACAATATAAGTTACAGTTTAGCAAATCAAACTACCCAAACCCCACAAGATTTAGAATTATACGAATGATTACACAATGTACAACAATATGAGATATACAATGAATACAAGATATACAAGAGATATTAATAAATCACACCCTAGGGCCAAGCATGCCCCAAGTGGCGCTTAATCCACTTGGACTGCCTTCACTGGAATCTAACCATAAGAGCACTCAAGGATCAAGTAAGTGATGCTTCCCCAAGTGGGATACTCAATCACTTATTGATCCACACCACAACAATGATAATTGATTAAATAGATATTCAATGAAACATAAACCAATATATCACAACACCATAAAGATAAAGCAATTTAGTTGCAAGTAAAAGATTATATAACAAGATTATCACAATGTGTGTCCTATCAATACATCTACTTCCCCAGCATACACAAGTGTGATCTATGCAACTAGTGTTCTTCTTAAGTATTTTAGATTTCCCAACCCCCTAACTATGTGTGTGTCTCAACTTCTAGTTCTGCCAAATAACTGCCCGATGCTCAAGATACTGGGCTTTTACCCCCAGCCTAGCTTCCAAGGTCATCCCGTCACTTCACCACAATAAGAAGTAGCCAGAAAAGGGGATCTCCCCAACGAAATCATGGGACGGTCCCCCGCCACTTCCCTCTCTACTGTCCTTCTTACCCGTTTTAGATGGCATAATGAGTTGTTGAAGACCCCTAAAATGTTGCTAAGTGTTTTAGGGACCCTCGGGTGGGTCTTTAGGTGTGTTGGGTTAGTTTTAAATGAGTTTTAAGCACTTTTATTTTACTTGTTTAACGTATGGCCGTGAGCAAAAGTGTTAAAACGAGTGCTTGTAAAAGAAATGCTTATGACACCATCCACATGTAAGATATAACCAAAGATAAAACCAAGCTTAAAACATCAATGTATCACCACATAGCCTCAAAAGATATTAACCATGTAATCTTAAACCCTGTAATGAAACTTGAAAAGCAACGAGAGATAAACTTGAAAGCACTTAGATGTTCAAACCATAAGCAATGTAAATGGATGATGTAGTGTGTGCTTGCTTTTAACTTAAATGAGATAGCATAAAAAGATAATGAGCATGTATGTTTAAATCATCATCATTCAAAGCATAGATGTTATACCATAAGTGTGTAAAACCATAAGCACATTAAACTTCAAGCTTGTGATAGATTAGACCATGATCACCATACCCATAAACATAAAGTATGTAAATGAAAAGAGCAGGCTATGAGTAATAATAAGCAGAGTTAAACTATGCTGTGAGCATCATCCAAAATGTGTGAAGTGTAAGCAATGTATCATAAACATGTAAATCAACCTAACCACAAATCACAATGTATGATGTATTATTAGACCAAGTGAAACTGTGAATTAAAGGGTGTGTGTGAGAACTGTGTTTATGACAACGAAAATATAATGAACATTTAAAGCTCTAGAACCATAGACAACAGCTTCTAAATCTGTTATCACATGTACCTAAGACACAAGCATTAAACCATTGAACAACAACACCTATGTATGTGAAGTATTTAGTGTCAAACTGTGATTAGGGCAGTGGGTGCACTGTGCTGTGTGAAATGAGTGTTTGTGACAACAATAAGGTATTGGATCAATTAAGGATTAGAATCATCAACATATACTCACACATCAAATATTGTATGCACCTAAAACATAAACATGAAACTTATGAACTACAATTTAGGTGTGTGACAGTTTAATAGACTAGAAGGTTTTAGAATGTTAGCACAAGTATTAAACTGTTAAGACAAAACATAACACAATTACCTTATATGCATTTAAAGTGTGCAAGCAATTTAAGGTGTAAGCAAATGTGAGTTGTCAAAGCTGCTAACCAAATGTATGTGTGTTATGACTAACCTGTTGTGTTGTATGCAGCAATGAAAGCAAACAGGGTTGTGAGCATAAAAGGTTTAGGAGATGGCTGTTGCACAAAAAAGTCACCTACAGCAGCAAGGCCGTGAGCTTCAGCAGCATAGGCCGTGAGCTAAGAGGCCACTAGGCCGTGGGGAAAAGTGTCACAATGGAACAGGGCCGTGAGCATAGACTGCCACAAGGCCGTGGGTAAAGAGGATGCCCAAAAGGGCACTAGGCCGTGAGATTAACTGGTCAAGAAGAACACCTAGGCCGTGAGCATTTAGTGGTGTATCAATGTGTGTTCAAAACTTAATCACAACCACAAAATATGCTAAGATACTAAATGAGAAGAGCCTTAGTAAACAATAATCTTAGCAAGTAAATGAGATCTAGATCTCCATCATCATATGCATGTAATGTAAGCTAGATAACTTCAAAAGGTATAGATCTAGAACATGTAAGAGCAATGAGACTATCTAACCATAAGCAAGGAGATATAATAGCATACGAAATACTGAGAAGGAAACTAAGCCTGCAAAGTGTAGATCTATCTAGGACATATCAAATGATGAAAGCAAGATAAACACCACAAGTAGATTTCCTTAAGAGCCAAGGCGATATTGGGGATGACTCTCCCAAGGTGCCGGCAAGTGGGACTACCACTCCCAAGACAAACTTGCACAGGAAAGGGGGGCTTTGAGTCCAGCCACTCTATATGAAAATAGAGGCGTTCTTGAATGTGAACGAAGGACAAGCTGCTGGCCTACCCCTCAGGCAAGATCTATCTTGATAGTGCTAGCAAGCATTAGATTAATTTTATACAAAAGAATGAAAGAATGATGTAAAAGAATGACTAGATCTAAACGTTATATTAACAAAGAATGCCTAGATCTAAGTTAGGTGACTTTTAGGGCCCAAAATTAATAAGAAACTTCAGAAATTTGTAGAAGAGTAAGAGAGAATAGGAGAGATGTTACCCAAGCTCAAGAAGAGCAAGCTTGGAAGCCTCCTAGGTGTTGTATGCAGTCAATATCTTCAATATATGACGCTGCCCTGCAAAATCAGCAAGCTAAAGCTTGCTGAAAACGCTGCAAAACACCAAGAAAAGTGATGGAAATTTTTTGTGTATGCACAGAAAATTTCCAGCCAACAAAAGAGATAGATAAAATGTGTTTAATGACCTTTCTAGAACTAATATATTAGCTGAAAACCCAATGAAATGACAGCAGAAAAATGTATGGCAAAGGAAAGAGGTTTTGGAGTGTATGAGAGTCTCAAGGAAGGACTCCTCTTCGAATCTTCTCCCAAATGAAACCCTTGATGTGACCTGCAAAATCTTAGTGAAACATATGCAACATAGAATAGATAGATATCTTAGATCAACCCCAAACGAAATACTTGCAAATTCTAGGTTACCCAAAATAATCATAAGACAACAAGAATACTCAAAGCTATCTTACCCAAGCAAACTACTTCAACTCAAGATCTATTCAATATGAGCATATGAACAAAAAGTAAACAACATCACCT
>ML781392.1:515163-528958 GCA_009831015.1 Picea engelmannii | reverse complement strand
AAGTACATCATCCTTTTTCTCTTGTCCATTCAATATTTTAGAACTAGGGAAAGAGTAGTATTCTGTCACAGTTTGTTCCAGATCCAGGTGGATCTGGGGAGATTGGTCTGTGTCCGCACTCACGAATTTATCCTTGAACACCCCATATTCTTGAACTCCAAATATAAAACTATGATAGCCTCTCGAACCTTCCCACATGTGTATCCCACATCTTCTCCGAGGCTGAAAGAATATTTGTTGATACTGTAGCTATCAAACAGTTGGATTAGGTTGATGGATAGTTGGTATGGATTGTTGGTTTTCATTGATGTCAAATATTGGAGAGTGATATTGTATATTGATGTCAACCCTAAGTGATTGATTTCAACCCTTGGAGAAAGTACGATAGCGAATTCCAGTAGCACCCTTAGTGATTGATGTCAACCCTTGGAGAAAGTATGATAATGAATTCCAGTAGCACAAAGGTTTGGGTAATGGGCCCAAGTTTGTTTGATGTAAATATGAATCATTATTGTCTTGTCATGGTTGATAATAAGTACAAATGTATGAACTCCAAAGTGGTCCCATTATGGTGAAAGCCCTCACGGGAATATGCTTTACGGATTGAGTTATCCTAGAAGTATGGTTAGAGAACTCATACTTATTTGTGGAATAATGAGATGAAGGTTAGTGATTTTTTCAGTGAAAATATCCTAGATGGATATTTCTTGTCATGCCATTTCCAATGGTATGATGAACGCCACATAACTCCTCACGGTTAGAGAGTTATGGCCATGAGAAGTTGGAGAACCCAGGTTTGGGTAATGGACCCAAGTTTGTTTGATGGATAATGGTATGAGTTTTGATATATTTTCAGGTAATACTATTATATATGGATATTACATGTCAGTCCATTTCTGGTGGTATGTGGAACGTCACATAACTCCTCACGGTTTGAGAGTTATGGCCTTAACGAAGTTGGAGGACCCTCATATGTCATCTAGAATCCCCAAAAGGTCAAAGTAGTCAAAGTGGTTTAAGAGATTTTAAAAGGTAAATAATAAAGTGAAGTCATGAGTGTATTATAATTCAAAGTGAATAAAAAATAAATTATTTTAATAATAAATTTAATGGAGACATTAGAAGTGGGTTAACCCTAAAATAAGGAAAGTGGACAAAGTGACCTAGAAGATGTTTTTAAGGAAGCTATTTGGAGAATATAAATAAGAGGTAAGGCTCTCTCATTTAAGACACACTTGAACATATTGAATACCTATAGGTTTCTGAGGTAACCAAATGATATCTCAGCTGAATTTCTGAGGGAAGGTGAAGAAAAGAAGGCCGGAATTCAAGGAAGGATAAATTCTTTTGATAATGCTTTCTAAGGTATGTTATTTACAGGTCATCTAACCATTTTCGCAATAATTTTTTTTTCTAGAATGATTCAGACTGTGAAATTTCTATGAAATTGAGGAAACATATCCAAGTATCTGTGGTAAACAATTCATCTTGTGGGTCATTGTATTTTTGGAGTTACACTCTGTGGAAAATAGGGTTTGTGGCTAGTCCCGAAACTAGTAAAAAACTGGTGTTTCGGGTAAAAACGTCATAACTTATTCATAATAGATCCAAATTTAGTAAGACAAAATGTGTTGGTTAGAGTAAAGTATTTATTATGCTTTATATTATTTTCATATCAATTCAACAAATATTCCGTGTGGGGCATGCTCTACAATGTCTCTCTCTAGAATAAGCCATAATTCAGCAAGGTATGCCATTTTTTCTATAACTCCTTTTCTGAGAGGTTCCAAGTAGTGACACCAGAAGAAATTGCATAAAACACACTGAATAACATTGTGTATCAGTTTCAGATCTTTATTCATTACAGGTACAAAGTTATGATTATTTCAGGTTAGGGTTGTTGACTAATCCAAAACTAGTCATGTGAGACTAAAGAAACGTTTGATGAAAATGCTAGTCTCTTGTTGTTAAAGTTAAGGAAGGTTTGCAGGAATGTGATCATATACACCAGTTCTATTAAAAATTTACAAATCATATTTGGATGATGAAATTGATGAGGGCATTTGGTTGAGGTACATGTCGGGTACATGGTTGAGACAAGTAATTGATGAGTTGGCACATACATGAGGTGTATAGTTGATGATGTTGGTACATATTGATGAGTCATAGTTGATGAGTAGTTGATACATGATTGATACATACTTGGTACATGTTTGGAGGCACTTGTTAGTAGTATTGTTGACACATGGTTTATGGATGATGTAGCATACTTGTATTATTAGAAGCACATATTGATCTTGGTGATGATTATGAGTTGTTGTGTTATACTTGGTTGATGCACATATTTGAGATTAGTCTTGGTGATTGATCTTGGTGAGTATATCTGATTCGATTGATAAAATGGATGAGACAAGTTGTTGTGATAGGTTGTTTGGACAAGTTGTTGTGACAGGTTATTGGTATAGGTTGGTGCATGGTTGATGCACTTGCTTATGGTACAGGTTGATTACAGGTTGGTTGGTACATGTTGGTGCATGGTTGATGCACTTGTTTATGGTACATGTTGATTACAGGTTGAGGTACAGGTTGATGCATGGTTCAGGTTATTGGTACAGGTTGTTTGGTACAGGTTGATTGGTACAAGTTTACAACAGTATATCTCACAGTGATAGTGTGATAGTGGTTCCATCATTCTACTTATACATCATGGAATTTGGACGGGGCAAGGACAGGTGGTTGTAGCCACCTTCCAGTTGTAGCTGGAGAACATAGGGGGTTGTAGCCTCCTTCTGGTTGTAGCCAAATAATTGGGGAGTTGGAGCTTCCCTTAGGTTATAGCCTGAGAAACTAGGGGGTTGGAGCCTCCTTCCAGTTGCAGCTAGAAAACAAAGGAAGTTGGTGCTTCCAATGAATTTATTTTTTCAAGACATATAATAAAAAACATTCTGTGGTTTTCTCCCACTTTGGGTTTCCATGTAAAAAACTGGTGTACTGTGTATGTGTATGATTGTTCATTTCTTATTTACTCTGCAATTATTGGATGATAATGCTACATTGATATAACACTTGGATTATATGGTTAAAAATGATTATATTTCTCTATTACTGATTCACCCCCCCTCTCAGTAATCCAACAATTGGAATCAGAGCAAGGTTCCTTCAGGAAACAGTTTAACCATTGGAAGGAGATAATGGATTATTCTAAGAATGGAGTACCAATGTTTAATGGTCAGAATGGTTTTAAGTATGAGATGCAGAGCAGAAGGATGGAAGTATTTTTACAGATACATGGACATTATATTTGGATATCAGTTGTTACAGGGTATGATAGTTCAAAAAGGGCAAAGACTTCGGCCAAGAAGGAATTGAAGAAGAATAACAAAATAACAATGGATTTCATCTGGGAAGGATTACCTAAAACGGTAAGAGAAAAGGTTGGTAAATGTTCATCAACCAAAGAACTTTGGGATAAGTTACATGACATATATTATTCACCCATCGCATATTTAGAAAATTCGAAAGAAGACGAAGATACAAAACAAGAAGAAATATGCTCATCATGTCATACAGATTCAGAAGAGGAAGAGTATGATGAGACAGAAGTTGATTACAAAGAAAAATTGATCAGTCCAATTAAATATCTAAAGAAAGAAAGAGAAGAAAACAAGTCATCCAAGAAAGAATTGATGAAGCAAAAGCAAAGTGTTCAAGGTTTCGAAAAGGATCAACAGGTCATCAAGAATTTAAGAGCTCAACTAGAAGAGGCTAGAAGAATTGAAGAAACTCTATAATATCAAAATAAATGTTTAGAAGCCAACATAGTATCACAAAAGAAAGAAGAAAAAAAGAGAGAAAATATATTGATGGATCATCTCAAGGAAAGAACCAATGACTTAAACCAACTTGAGGAAGAGTTTGGTCAAGAAGAGAGAAGACTGGAAGAAGAAATAATTACATTGAAAATCCAACTTGAAGAAGCAAAGAAAACATAAGAGGTCATGAAGTCTTAAATAATGAAGAAAGAAGAAGAGGTTGAGAATCCTGAAGAAGAAGTTGTCACACTAAGAGTCAAAATTGTCAAGCTCAACAAGAACGTTGAAGAGACAGAAACATCCACATCAGTTGTAGAGAATGAAGAGAAGCACTCTACGTTGCTAGAAAAGAAGAATGAAGAAAATAGAAAGAGTTATGTAGAAGTACTCAAAGGAAGGAATCATGGTCAACCAAAATCTAAGAAAACTATTGAAGATACATCATCTAGAATACCATCCATGTTCAAGTCACAAAGAATATTCAATCATGATCATGATCGGTCAAGGAAAAAATTCAGAAGGACTACGCCACAAAGAAGATCATTCACTCCTAGGTATGAAAATTTATTTTATGGTCATTGTTTTTATTGTACTAACTTTGGACATAAGGTTGCAGATTGCAAGGATTATAAAAGAAATGTTCAAGCAGACCATGCCTATGTGGTCACACGTAATATTGAGTGTTACAAATGTCATAACTATGGACACATAGCTAGTGATTGTAGAAGCATGGTTGATACTTCCATGAAAGAGAATATTGATATCATATATAAGAAAGTATGGATAAGAAAACAGAAAGAACAGGTGAACAAGGACCAGGTACCAGAGACTGCAAGATTGAAAATAAAACGAGATGAAGAAAATTCTACAGAGAAAATGAAAGATGTCAAATACATAAAGGTTTGGAAAATAACTGAAAGAAAGGAAGGACAGGTAAATAAGGAACAGGTTCAAGAGATTGTACTTTCAGGCATTGTAGTGAAAGATGAATCCACAGATAGAAAGAAATAAGTCAGAGCTCAGAGAGATGATGAATCTACCAATGAAGATGATTATGAATACACATCAAAGAAGGAATTGTTCTGAGCCATCCGGCTTAGAGACTCCCCAGTAATATGAATATTATACATGGGGAGTCTATGCGATAGCTATGATAGACCAAAGAACCATCCTTCGAGCAACTTGTAGAGTTTGAGAAGACAATTTCAGAGCAATCAGTTAGCAGAAGTACAATTTGATACATTGATCAAGATTTTATGATAGTATAGTGATAAATGGGTCAACATTATGGACAATTGCGCAAGTAGAGTCTTGGACAGTATGGACAGAGATGGATTTGTAAGAACACTTAGTAGGTTTGAATATATATATATGATAGTGGACGACATAATGGATTCATATATTGGTTCAGAGAGTGGTTCAAAGAAAAATGAACATTATCATAATGGATGATAATCACATAGGAAATGGCTCGAACAATGCTAATGGATTCCAAATTGACAAATATTTTTTGGACACATGCAGTGCACACATCAGTTCACATTCAAAACAGAGTAATGATAAAAAACAACAATGAAATAACTCCCTACGAACTATGGAAAGGAAGTGCATACAAAAACCTCTACATCAAGGTAACTCAAGGTAACTCAAGGTAATATTTTATTAATTAAAATTTATGTTGATGATATTGTTTTGAAAGTACTAATGATAGGTTAAGCCAGAAATTTGCAAAGGATATGAAAAATGAATTTGAAATGTCATTACTTGAAGGAATATCCTTCTTTTAGGGTCTTCATATATGTCAAATAAACCAAGGAATTTTTATTTCTCAAACTAAGTATATCAAAGAAATACTAAAGAGGTTCGGAATGGAATATTGCAAACTAGTTACCACTCATATGCAACCCAGTTGCAAGTTGAGAAAAGATGATGATTAAAATTCTACAAACCAGAGGAAATACATGTCAATGATTGGTAGCTTACTATATGTGACAACAACCAGACCAGATGTAAAGCAGGCAGTTGGACAGGTGGCAAAATTTGAAGCAACACCAAAGGAATCACATGTATTAGCAATGAAGAGGATTTTCATATATCTCAAAGGAACATAAGAGTTTGGATTATGGTATCCAAAAGGAAAGGATCTATCACTTATTGCCTACACAGATGCATATTGGGCAGGCTATATTTATGACCGATGAAGCACCAATGGAGCAACGTTCTACTTGGGTGAGTGTTTAGTATCATGGATGAGCAAGAAACAATCATCGGTATCTTTATCTACATCCGAGGCAACAACATCATGTTGTACACATGTTCTTTGGATGAAACAAACTTTGACAGATATACAGGTTGAGTATGATGAGCCCATTCCAATCTATTGTGATAATACAAGTGCCATCAGTATCTCAAAGAACCCTGTAATGCACTCCAAGATGAAGCACATTCCAATCAAGTATCACTTTCTACGGGAGAAGGTTATAGAAAAGAACATCAGAGTTGAGTATGTGGGCACAAAAGAACAAGTGGAAGACATATTTACAAAACCACTTCCATGGGAAGCCTTTGAATATCTTCACTAGAGACTAGGATTAATTTCTACTCCAAAATGAATACTTTTGAATGCTTATATTATATGTCTTAGATGTATGAGGAAGCACCATAAATAGGACAAAGGGGGAGAGATTTATCAGCTGCAAAAGGTAAATGATTGGAGAGAGATCATAGAGGCATGTTTCCAAGGGGAGCGATTGTCACAAGGGAAGAATGAGCGATATGACTTCATAGTGATACCATTTATCAAAGGGGGAGATATTATTCATATGAATGGAAAGAGAGTAATCAGAGGATTATAAACACAAAGAAAAATCAAAGGCATGTAGACAGGGGGAGCAACCCCAAAGGGAGATACCCTTTTCCATTGATGTCAAAGGGGGAGAGATAGAAACATTGATAAAGAGTATAATCATGAATGCTATCATGACTAAGTGTTGTCATCAATGCCAAAGGGGGAGATTGTCAAACAATTGGCTGAGGTTGATGGATAGTTGGTATGGATTGTTGGTTGTCATTGATGTAAACTATTGGAGAGTGATATTGTAGATTTATGTCAACCCTTAGTGATTGATGTCAACCCTTGGAGAAAGTACGGTAGCGAATTCCAGTAGCACCCTTAGAGATTGATGTCAACCCTTGGAGAAAGTACGGTAGTGAATTCCAGTAGCAAAAAGGTTTGGGTAATGGACCCAAGTTTGTTTGATGTAAATATTATTCATTATTTTCTTGTCATGTTTGATAATAAGTACAAATGGATGAATTCCAAAGTGGTCCCATTATGGTGAAAGCCCTCACGGGAAGACGCTTTGCGGATTGAGTTATCCTAGAAGTATGGTTATCGAACTCATGCTTATTTGTGGAATAATGAGATGAAGGTTAGTAAATTTTTCAGTGAAACTATCCTATATGGATATTTCTTGTCATTCCATTTCCAGTGGTATGTGGAATGCCACATAACTCCTCACGGTTAGAGAGTTATGGCCATGAAAAGTTGGAGAACCCAGGTTTGGGTAATGGACTCAAGTTTGTTTGATGGATAACGGTATGAGTTTTGATATATTTTCAGGTAATACTATTCTATATGGATAGTACATGTCATTCCATTTCTGGTGGTATGTTGAACTCCACATAACTCCTCACGGTTTGAGAGTTATGGCCTTACGAAGCTGGAGGACCATCATATGTCATCTAGAAGCCCCAAAAGGTCAAAGTAGTCAAAGTGGTTTAAGAGATTTTAAAAGGTAAATAATAAAGTGAAGTGATGTATGTATTATAATTCAAAGTGAATACAAAATAAATTATTTCAATAATAAATTTAATGGAGAAATTAGAAGTGGGTTAACCCTAAAATAAGGAAAGTGGACAAAGTGAACTAGAATATGTTTTTAAGGAAGCTACTTTGAGAGTATAAATAAGAGGCAAGGCTCTCTCATTTAAGAAACACTTGAGAATATTGAATACCTATAGTTTTGTGAGGTAACCAAATGATATCTCATCCTAATTTCTGAGGGAAGGTGAAGAAAATAAGGCCGAAATTCAAGGAAGGATAAATTCTTTTGATGATGCTTTCTAAGGTATGTTATTTACAGGTCATGTCACCATTTTTGCAATAATTTTTTTCTCTAGAATGATTCATACCATGAAATTGATATGCCATTGAGGAAACATATCTAAGTATCTGTGGTAAAAAATTCATCTTGTTGGTCATTTTATTTGTGGAGTTACACTCCGTGGAAAATAGGGTTTGTGGCTAGTCCTGAAACTAGTCAAAAACAGGTGTTTCGGGTAAAAATGTCATAACTTCTTCATAACAGATCCAAATTCAGTAAGACAAAATGTGTTGGTTAGAGTACATTCTTTTTTATTTTTTGTAACGATTTCAGATTGATTCAACAAAGTTTCCATGTGGGGCACACTCTACAAGGTCTCTCTCTAGAATAATCCATAATTCAACAAGGTATGCCATTTTTTCTATAACTCATTTTCTGAGGGGTTCCAAGTAGTGAAACCTGGAGGAATTGCACAAAACACATTGAAGAACATTGTGTATCATTTTAAGATATTTATTCATTAAAGGTACAAAGTTATTATTATTTCAAGTTAGGGTTGTTGACTAATCCAAAACTAGTCATGTGAGACTAAATAAACATTTGATGAAAATGCTAGTCTCTTGTTGTTAAAGTTAAGGAAGGTTTGCATGAATGTAATCATATACACTAGGTCGATTACAAAGTTACAAATCATATTTGGATGATGAAATTGATGAGGGAATTTGGTTGAGGTACATGTCGGGTACATGGTTGAGACAAGTAGTTGATGAGTTGGCACATACATGAGGTGTATAGTTGATTATGTTGGTACATATTGATGAGTCATAGTTGATGAGTAGTTGATACATGATTGATACATACTTGGTACATGGTTGGAGACACTTGTTAGTAGTGTTGTTGACACATGGTTTATGGATGATGTAGCATACTTGTATTATTAGAAGCACATATTGATCTTGGTGATGATTATGAGTTGTTATGTTATACTTGGTTGATGCACATATTTGACAGTTGTCATGGTGAGTAGATCTGATTCGGTTGATAAAATTGATGAGATAGGTTGTTTTGACAAGTTGTTGTGACACATTATTGGTACAGGTTGGTGCATGGTTGATGCACTTATTTATGGTACAGGTTGATTACAGGTTGGTTGGTACATGTTGGTGCAAGGTTGATGCACTTGTTTATGGTACAGGTTGAGGTACAAGTTGGTGCATGGTTGATGAACTTGTTTATGGTACAGGTTCATTAAAGGTTGAGTTACAGGTTGATGCACGGTTGATGCATGGTTCAGGTTATTGGTACAGGTTGTTTGGTACAGGTTGATTGGTAAAGGTTTACAACAATATATATCACAGTGATAGTGTGACAGTGGTTCCATAATTCTACTTATACGTCAGGACAGTTGGACGGGGAAAGGACAGGTGGTTGTAGCCACCTTTCGGTTGTAGCTAGAGAACATAGGGGGTTGTAGCCTCCTTCTGGTTGTAGCCAAATAATTGGGGAGTTGGAGATTCCCTCAGGTTGTAGCTTGAGAAACTAGGGGGTTTGAGCCTCCTTCCAGTTGCAGCTGGAAAACAAAGGAAGTTGGTACTTCCAATGAATGTAATTCTTCAAGACATATAAGAAAAATTATTCCTTGGGTTTCTCTCAGTTTGGGTTTCCATGTAAAATACTGGTTTACTGTGTATGTGTATGATTGTTCATTTGTTCATTGCTTATTTACTTTGCAATTATTGGATGATAATGCTACATTGATATAACACTTGGATTATATGGTTAAAAAGGATTATATTTCTCTATTACTGATTCACCCCCCCTCTCAATAATCCAACAGTAGCTGTCAAAGCTTAAGTGTCTTACCATCCTTCAAAGCTCTGACAACTATGTTCTGAAATCTTATCTGACACACGTTTAACATGCCTTTATAGAAAAAATGAATATTTTGGTGATACCTTCCCCCTTAGGTTTTTAGTTTCAGCCTCATCATGATTTACCCCGATGCCAATACCTCGACGAGTCCCACCTCTTAACATAACGCTACTTATTGGTTGATGTTCCAGGTCCACCCGCTGGTCCACAAATGAGGGAATATACCTTCAATACGCTTCCCCTCGAAGCTCGAAATAACCCATGATCACTCATCCTCCGAATGCGAGATCCCGATAACTATATTATTTTAAAATATAGCTTGGAACAACCTCCAATTCATGAATCAAGGTGTTATAACCCTAAATTGCACCACACATGCTTACCTGGCATCAGGCCAACTCATATCCCTTCCTTGCCAAAGCCATGCTGAATAAAATCTTGAAAATCCTCTTAAATCAAGTAAAACACGCCCTAAACTACTACTGCACGCGTTGGAACGCTGGCAGGCCTACTACTGCACGCGTTGGAACGCTGGCTGGCCCACTACAGGCCGCGTTTACCTAACAAAGCACAAAAATAGGAAATTTTCCGACGGGACAAAAAGCTATGGGTCAGTTAACTGAAACTCTCAACCATGCATGGCCGAGAGTTCGTCCAAAACCCTAGCTCCTTCTAGCCTATAAAAGAAGGGGTAGGGGTACTATTTGGAAAAAGGAAAAAGATAGCAAAGAAACTCTGCCCAATTGTCGAATCTATTTGTCCCAACCCTTTAGCCTTTCCTCAAGTCTAAGAAGAATTCAAGCAAAGCAGTTGGAGGACAAAGAAGAGGAGGAGCCCAGGATCAGGATCGAGGAACGATGGCCGGTCTCTATCATTATTGTAAGTTGATTCATCTTGAGATTAATAAAAGAATGCTTTTCCTGTCCCAATGCACGAGTGATATATATTTTATTTGATTCATGCGTAATATCTAACCCTTAGGTAGGAAAATAACATGCATGCGTAGTGTTTCGTCTTGATTGCAGGATTGTCTTTGGAAGGAGCAGCGCAAGCAAGCAGATAAAGCGCAGCGGAGGATCTACACCAAACATCGATAAAAAAGGTTAGTAGGTTTTTCCCCATGCTTGTATGTGAAAAAGGGGTTTGAGTATTGGGGTGATAGGTTAAAAGTGATTTCTTTAAGGTCATGATTTGCGTACAAGTTCAGCCCTAGCTTGTTAGTCCGTAGGGTATTATTTCCCAACAATAGAATTGGCGACTCCACTAGGGATATTACTCTTAGGGTTTCCGGATTTAATTGAGGTTTTTGGGTAGTTAAAAGAATTATATTTTCTGCTTCTTTGTTTGTCTGTTTTCTGTTAGGTCAGAGCTAGCAGGGAACCTGGTTCTTAATACCATCTTTTCCTGGACTGTTGCTTGACATTTATTATCGGGACACACAGAGGTACACACGGCCTGCAGAAGGCCTGTACGCGTGTAACCCACACCCTAACCTTCTACAACCCGTGTTTGAACGCTTGCTGTAGAGGTTTTAGTAGCGTGTAGGACTCAGAGAGCTCAAGAGGCAGTCTCCTCTTCCCTGTCAGAATTTTACATTCTCAGGGGGCTTTCTGGATCCTGTCTGAGTCTTGCTGGTTCACAGTCTTGTTTCAGTCTGCTTTATTGTGTTTGTTATTTTTTTTCATTTATTTTCCTTTTCTGTTAAATAAGAAGCATCCAAGCCTTCAAGAAACCCTGGTTGTCAATACCAGAGGCCTCTTCCAGGTTTGGGCTGTTTGTGGTTAGTTTTGTCTTGGATTTTGCACATACACACGGCCTGTATCAGTTCAGCCTGTGGGTACCCACGTTCTGTTATAGCTCAGCACGCGTTGGCACGCGTGCTGTTTCAGTGACAATCACGGGCTTGTCAGGTTTCTTTTCATTCAGGGTGGGGCAGTCATCCCCTCTTGTGGTGAGAAGTTTTTCCTCTCAGGGGTTTTGAGTCTAGGGTGCACATTCAGTAGGTTAGGGCCTCTTATCCTTAGCCTGTGTTTTTCTTAGTTGATGTTTTGATAGAAAAGACAAAAGGAAAAAAAATTGTTTTATGGTTTTAAGACAAGTGTTAGAATCAATGCTTTCTTGATTTCCATTGTGCGTCTTTGCTCTGGTTCTTTGCAATCTGCACTTTAAGCCATAATTTTATTTTGTTTTCTTGGTTTTGTGCTTGTCGGCATTTTCCCTTTGTTTCTTCATTTTGCAATTAAATACATTTTTTTTTTCTCTTGTTCATTTTCTTCGTTGTTTGAAGATTTTATTGCTGCATCAGTAGCTAGGAAGAAGTCTTTTTTGATAAGTTTTTGCATGAAATCTTAGAAAATTTGAAAAGAAAAAGAAGTCTTTCTTGTTGAAAAGTTGCGGATTTTTGCATTTTTTGTAAAAGTTTTTGTTTCCAAGCATTTCTTATTCATTTTTCTTTGAGTCTTTACACACCATTAGTTTCACCTCCATACCTTGTGACGTAAAAAATCCCATTAAAAGCAATGCTAATTAAAAGCTATTAGACTTTTTGTTTGTAGGGTTCATACACTAGCTCAGGACTAGGGCCTTGGAATAGGTTGGAGAGTAAACTCTCCAAGGCCACTCAAACCAAACATTGGAGTCTGTCATAGGGAGTGTAGAAGTCCAGTTACGTGAAATTTATCTGGGACCCCCCTCTAACACAGGGGCTAAACACGAGGTCGCGTAAGGAAAGGTAGCGGAGATAACCCCTCCAAATCCGGACCGAACGTAGTGGAGAACACATATCGAGGATTTGTTGAGGGATTCCGTCGTTTGCATTTGCCATGGAGCTTCGTGGGTCTCGAATCCGTTCGAGGTCCTTAGTTGTCTTCCAGACCATTTTCTCTCGATACCCTTGACAAGTTTCGGGCTTGATACCCTGCTCATTGTGGTCTACCCGACTATCGACTGTACCCGCCTGGTGACTGTTCGCGTGCTGGCAAACTAGTTGCCAATCTTTTCTAGGGACATACACAGGTGACTGCGGGGGTATACCGCGGTACCTAGGACAGACATCGGGCCACGCTTTGCAGAGCATACCCGGAGGGTGCTTCCGTATTCGAGTTGCACTTGCACTGGTAAGTTTCTCTAGTGTTGGTTGTTGTAACTGTTCTTCAAAATAGTTAGTGATTGTTTGTATTATCTCATAGGGGATTCTTTTTAGTGTGTGTTACTGTTTCAATGTGTAGAATACCTTAGCGTGTCGTGGATATTCTCACACAATGGAGATTCAGAGCTCCGCCGGTCACGAAGGCTTCTGGGCCTGCCGCTAGTTATACTAGAGCCACCCCCTCCACCATTGAGGCGGAAGCTAGATCAACAAGGGTCTTTCGAAGCAACCAGGTTACCAACCATTAAGCCCGAACAACTCCCGGAGGAATCGACCACCAATATTGGCTTGGTTGAAACCTCAACCACTGATACTTGGCCGCAAGTGATTGTGCCAATTCAATTTTACGAATGCCTATCAGTGCCTCACACAGCTATGGCAATAAACGCTGTTACTTCCTCTGGGAATTCTTCCATTCCCATCACCATTGCTGCCACAGGAGAAGCTTCTCCTAACTTGCCCTTGTCGGTGGTCCGGGCCACCATGGTCTCGGCCGTAACTATGTCGCACAGTGGACCGACCCCATCTATTGCAGTGGCCACAAATCCCTTCACACCTAGTGCGACCGGCTCTCCGTTTTCATATGGTATGCCTAGTTCAGGAACAAGTCCTGCACTCACTCACTCCACTTTATAGAATTTGGGTCTGTGGGCAGGGAGATATAACGCTCCTCTGCAAGGTCAACTTGGGGGCATTCTTGTCCCTTTCAACGCTTTTCCTTACGCTGGAGGTCATATCTCTCCTTCGTCCCCTTCGCTCGGTGGTCTGCATCAGCAGTTCACCAGGCAGCCTGCACACACAAGTTTCTTTGGAGCCGGGAGTCAAGGAACACCTGCGCAAACACTGCCGGCAGGTTC
>ML781392.1:481103-496279 GCA_009831015.1 Picea engelmannii | reverse complement strand
GCCCCTCTGCAATATGTCTCTTGTCTGCATACCCGGCCATCCTGAACGTCCAATCAAGTCTTTGTTTGAAATCACTGAAGCCTTCAGTCCGATCATCAAGATTATCAAGTCCATAACCGACGAGCCATCGAAGACCTCTGGGTAGTGTAGTCGTACACTCATATTACACTCCTACCCGAGTTTTAGAAGATTTTGAAGTTTTTTCTCGAGATCTGAAGTACAACCATCAAGCCAAATCATCTTCTGGGATATGGATACTTTATATGTATATCTTTATGATTTCTAGATGTAGCTCCGCTGTGTATTGTTCGCGGCTACTCTTAATAGTTGTTTGACATGGATCTACAGTGTATTTGATTGGTAGCCATGGTTCTATTTTATCCCGAGCATGGGTATGCCCACCTCGGTAAGACATTTGATATTTTTTGCAGACGACACCTCCTGATTCCTGATTCCCGGGCTCACTCATTTCAGCATATTAGTACAGATTGGTAATGTATTTCGGCCATCAGATGCTCTTCTGACCTCACACATTAGGGGGCATCTGTTATAACCCTAAATTGCACCACACATGATTACCTGGCATCAGGCCAACTCATATCCCTTCCTTGCCAAAGCCATGCTGAATAAACTCTTGAAAATCCTCTTAAATCAAGTAAAACACACCCTAAACTACTACTGCACGTGTTGGAACGTTGGCAGGCCTACTACTACACGCGTTGGAATGCTGGCTAGCCCACTACAGGCCGCGTTTACCTAACAAAGCACAAAAATAGGAAATTTGCTGACGGGACAAAAAGCTATGGGTCAGTTAACTGAAACTCCCGGCCATGCATGGCCGAGAGTTCGTCCAAAACCCTAGCTCCTTCTAGCCTATAAAAGAAGGGGTAGGGGTACTATTTGGAAAAAGGAAAAAGATAGCAAAGAAACTCTGCCCAATTGCCAAATCCATTTGTCCCAACCTTTTAGCCTTTCCTCAAGCCTAAGAAGAATTCAAGCAAAGCAATTGGAGGACAAAGAAGAGGAGGAGCCCAGGATCAGGATCGAGGAACGGTGGCCGGTCTCTATCATTATTGTAAGTTGATTCATCTTGAGATTAATAAAAGAATGTTTTTCCCGTCCCAATGCGTGAGTGATATATATTTTATTTGATTCATGCGTAATCTCTAACCCTTAGGTAGGAAAATAGCATGCATGCATAGTGTTTCATCTTGATTGCAGGATTGTCTTTAGAAGGAGCAGCGCAAGCAAGCGGATAAAGCGCAACGAAGGATCTACACCAAACATCGATAAAAAAGGTTAGTAGGTTTTTTCCCATGCTTGTATGTGAAAAAGGGGTTTGAGTATTGGGGTGATAGGTTAAAAGTGATTTCTTTAAGGTCATGATCTGCGTACAAGTTCAGCCCTAGCTTGTTAGTCCGTAGGGTATTATTTCCCAACAACACAAGGCATCCATCAATATTTATGAGCCTTAATGATAGAAATGATATTGTTACAACATTTTTTTCTCACTCCATGAAGCTTGCTTGGATGGCATTCCATTTCCCTCTGCAGACTTGAAGTCCCCTTTTTGTTCACTCTAGAGCCAAATAGACACATTTTTGTACATATACACGACCTATCATGTATACAACATGAATATACATAGGTTACTGCACTACAACCCGCGTACATTGGGTTTCATGCTAAGAAATTAAAAATTATGTCGGGTTTCCATGCCATGTCATGAGATCCATGATCCTTGACCTTCCATATACCGAAAATGCTCCAACTTGGCCCTGCACTTCCATTTGGAGGCTATAGTTGAGTCATTTCCAAGACTTGTACAATCGACAATTCAAATTTGAGAGAAAAGACACTCTAGAGAAATTTGACTTCATATTGAGTCTGCATCCCTTTTTCCTTGGAAGTCTAAACTTATTGTGTTCAGACCCCAAGATATTCCTACTTTGTGATGGAGAACCTCATTGACTCCTATATATGAGATTGAATTTGTAGAGGATTGAAGTGGTGGAGGCTCAGCTAGAGGGACTTATTTTCTCGGTTATGATATGTGTCATTACATAATTTTGTCACCTATGTAATTCTACTGATTATTTTAATAGAAATACACTTTTCTTGTCCAATTGATATATTGAAAATATTTGAATTACTATTCCATGGGTGTATTTGTCAAATATGTTAATGTATTATGCTAATTTATATGATGAAATCATATATTATCACCATATGCTTATGTATATTTGTTGTTGAGGACAAGTTTCAGGTATAAAGCTTTGGGTCGTGTGCTCAACGGTTGTTTTCTTCGAACGTCCGGACGAGGTAGTATTTCAGCCTTGTCTTGTTAGAATTAAATATATATAGCATACTTTATATTAGAGTTTATTTATGGGTGTCATTCTGTTTATTGTGGTTTACCCCTAGCCATAGAGATATTTTCCTTGTAACTGAATTGGCAACTCCATTGAAGAGATCTCCGTTTTTGGGGTGTTGAGTGTTTTTCTCCTTGATTTTCTCTCTGTTTTCCTGAGTTTCCTTGTCGCCTGTTGCTTGAAAACCTGCATTTTTCCTTGAGTCTGAGTTTCTTGGCTTAACCCTTGCCTTGGTAGTGTTTTTCTTGGCATGCATGGTTTTTACCTTGACATACGCATACATAGTGAGCTATCTGCATTTAGGGAGCGTATATACATGCTTGTTTCTCAAACAATCACGTACATCATCTCTTAAGTCTTACTGGTTGAGTTTGGTCTTTGCTGGGTGAGTTGTTCTGGTCGGTGAGTCCTCTTGGGTCCCTATTATGACTATTAAGTGCCTACAGAGTGATAGGAATCCTTGTTATTGTTGAATTTTTTAGTGAACTTCTTTCTTGTCATCTTTTTCATTGGCTGTCCTTGAATATTGTTATGAGTAGTCGTTTCCTAGTATCCTACTTGGCTTGTCTCTTTTTTCTTGCAGTAGGGCCTGCCTGTGAGGTTGTTATTCATTGCTTGCATTTTCTTTTCTTTATATCAAAAATAAAAAAATATTTGCTTACTTTCATTGTACTTATGGAATTTGCACTTTTGAATATTTTGCATTGATTTTGATGCATTTGGAAATATTTCACTTCATTGAAATTGTAGAGATTGCATTGGAAAAATTGCATTTAGAAGCATACCATCTATTTGAAATTCAAGACTATTACTTAGTAGGGTTTTTATATTTGATTATTTTTATATGATGAGTCGTAATACCATCAGTTTCACAACCACAACTCTTGTGTAAGATGAAGCCATTAAAATTAATGCTAATTAATTGAAATTGATTAGAAACGATTTTATTTTTCAGGGTACACAAAAAAGTATAGAACCTAGGGCCTTGGAATAAGATTTTGTGAGAAAACTTCTCCAAGGATATTAAAATCAACGTACATGTCTAATGAGGGAGTGGTGAAACCCATTGTGTAATCGGTGATGTCAGGAGGCTCTGCTCACACTGGAGTTAAGAACGAGGTCACACAAAGTTGGTTGCATAGGTATCCCTCTAATATATTCCTAGTGTTAGAGATATTTCTGGGGTTCTATTCATATTTTGGGGTCTCTCTAGTTCCTTTACCTCTATGAGAGGTGATGCTTTCGAGATTTCGAGCTTTTCTTCCCTACCCATACGGTGGACCGTACTTGAAATTTCTTTCCTGTACATTGATTATATCATGTTGAATCTAGTTTCTTGACATAGGTAGCTACATAGGTTGCTTGTAGGATTTATTCTATAGGTACCCTGAGTCAGATAGGGATCATACAACACATAACCTTTATGGAGGATTACCTCTTCGGGAAGGTCTGATCGACTGTAGTGTTAATCCTATGAGGGTACTTATAACTGATTCTTATAACTCCACTCTATTGTCATGGAGTCTCAGGCCCCTCTTGGGCGAGGCATACCTGCTTAGTTTGGGAGGACCCTTTCAACTATTATATCCTATTTGTGTGCATTGGCATTTATTTATTTATTTTGGTGTGCTCTCTGATTATTAGTTGGCCTTAGGATTTTGTATTATATCTCAAGTTCTGATTCATCATGGAGAAAGACCAGCCTCCTCACCGGTCTCTTCATCTATTGAAGTCACCACCGCATCTTGATCCTTTACCAAAGCCACCTTCTAAAAGGTGTAGAGTTAATAAGCATGGTACATATATATCCACCTCCTAGAATTGTGATCATCTAACTATGAGTATCGAGTCAGATATGAACGTCTTAGGAATTCCTTCTACTCCCTTCTCTTCTATGATTAGTGGGATCCCCTCGATTCCCTCATCCTCAATGGTATGGGTGCTGAAGGATCCCTCATCTAGTACTGCCCAACCCTTGAGCTCTACTCGACCCACGAGAATTAACCCTTTTAGATCTTTTTTCGGTATGCCAAATCATGATTCCCAATAAATACCTTCGACCTCTAATCCCTTTTCTTTTGGTATGCTTGACATGATGTCACAACTCTCATCCTCCATTTCAATCTCTAATGTGAATCCTAGTTTTGGGTTTGGGGGCACGATGCCTCCTTATTCTCCTTTTTTGTTTGGTGGGAGTCATATCCCTCAACCAAATATTACGGTAGGAGGTTGAAATCCTCCTTCCGTTGGAACCAATCCTAGCTTCACTTTTCTAGAATTGAATGATCAAATGGGCGGTCCTTCGACTTCTTACATCCCGTCCATCTATCTTTCTTCCACTATGATAGTTCCTACAAATGTTTTTCTCATGGAGAACCTCCATCCAACCTATGGTGTTTCATCCATAGGGATTCAATTTTATAGTATGGGAAACCCCTTACACAGAGTTCCTTCATCTGGGGGAAACATACATCCTCACACGAGTAACCCTTTTCATGTCACTTTCTCTTCACAAATGACCTCCTCGGTGATAATTCCCTTACAAAATTTTGTGAATTAGTTGGAAGGAGGATACTATCTTTCCATATAGGGCTGTGGTGTATACGAAAACCCTTGTTGGCCCGCAATCTCTCGAAACTAGTCTTTCCCGATACCTTGGTCTTTAATGCTGCAACCAACCACTGCAAGTCATGCTGGGGGCACAAGTCTAATCACTGCAAGTAATACTTGAATTATATCACCAACCTCTGCTAGTCATGTTGGAGATAGGTCAACCACCATTCCAAGTCATGTTGAAGACCAACAACCAATCGTTGCAAGTCATGTTGGGGGCACATATCTAGTCACTACTAGTCACACTGCACAAACATCACCAACCTCTACAAGTCGTATTGAAGATCTACTACTAGCCTCTGCAAGTCATGCTGGGAGCATGCCACCAGCCACTGCAAGTCATGCTGGAGGCATTGATACGATTGAGAAGCTTTGACATATAGGACGTAAGCCTAAGTTCCTTTGTAAAATTTGCAAAGGAGGTCACCTAACTTGTTTGTGCCCTTCTACTACCATGGTACAAGAAGTGCGGTCTTTGTTTGATGGCCCGTCGTGTTCTGAATCATATTATGTTTCCCAAGTATCTAATCCTTCTTTAGTTGATTCAACGATCGTGCCGATGTAATCTTCGACTGACACCACTCCTATGTTTTGGGAGTGATGCATATCTTGACCATGTTGTATCACATCTTATTCAAACAATGGTTGAAGAAGTGGTCATGCCGATGCAATATTCAGTTGATCCCAATATTCTCTTGGAGAGTGAAAAGTCTAAGGAAGTGACATTTCCGATGCAATCTTTGGCCAATACCACTCTTCTTTTGGTGGGTGATGCATATTTCAACCATGTCCTTAGAATTTCTATTTATGTACCTTTTGAATAAGGGAGCACTCCACTCTCTTTGAGTACACTCCCTCCAAGTCCTAGGATAGTTTCCTTTGATTGGAATGATCTTGTAGAGCCTCCCCTTCCTTCTTCTGCACCGTTCTAGATAATGGGCATTCATCTATGTATTGTAGATGAAGGATCCTTTGTAATTATTTTATCCTCCTTGGCTTGGAAAGTTTTGGGTTCTCCCAAGCTTGTGTCAGCTACCTGTGAGCTTTTGAATTTTGACAAAATCCTTGAGTCTTAGTTAAGATCTTTTCAGGAATCCTTAAAAATGAAAATATTTCCCAGTGAAATTCTCTCTTTCACACTCATTAAATGGTTTTGAAAGGACGTCTATTTGGTATAAGTTTAATCCTTTTCCGAGCCAAGTAGACTACTTACGAAAAATGAATACTCTAGTCACCATTGGATAGAAGAATTATCCTGGGTATTATTTTATATTTTTTTGGGCCTAGGGGACTAAATCTATGAAACATGACATTTTCGAGTTAAGTTGTAATCACATTCCATCATCCTTATTGCATTGTTGAGCCTATTTCTAGTTCCTGCTTTCTCGATATAAGCCTCTTACCTCTGCAATTTTCATCACTAGCCAAGCAGTGCATTCCATATATGCTTTGCATCTTGACACCCTTTACCCTTAGAGGAAACATCCTCTCGAGTGTCCATGCCCTACATGAACTTCCTTGCATTGAGAATAGGTATGTTCCATTACTTGGATCTAGTGGCGTACTCGTGACACTCGTTTCCTATCCTGTATAATAACATTTATTTTCCTATAAAAAACCAAAAAAATATGGGTGGGACAAGAATATTATCTCGTACCGAAAATAATCATGTCACATTTGAATAGAGAACAAAATTTTGAGTCCATTTTCATCCAAATTTTGGGTTTAACATGACCTTAGGATGCTGAGCTCATTACTTAGAGTTTACTCCTCCAACTGATTATTCTTCCATTCCCTATGGAGAGTTTGTTGATGCCTCCCACATCAATTTTTTTTATCAATGATCATTATCAAGTCTATGATTCTTGAGTTATCCATATGTATCATTCTCTTGTTCAAAGGAAGTTTAAAAGACCTTCTCAGCCATTTCTCATAACTCTTGACTTTGCATCTTGTCCATACCCTCAATGTATCTCAAAATCACATGAAGTTGTTGTCCTACTTTGCACCCTGGGCCTACTTTCATCATGTGTAGGTAACCTTCAACCCAATAGATGACATTTCCTCATTGGTCGTTGACTGGGGGGTTTCCCTTGTGTTCGACGAAAAGAAATATTTTCAAACATTGAGATTCATGCAGTGTCTCAGATTCCATTATCCCTATTGGTGGTTTCCTCTCCTTTGTTGGTAGTTTGCCTTATTGTATTCTATTCAGAGGGTCTCTTTCATGCACTACTTGCATCTAGTGCATGCAAGGGATTCATGACACAAACCCCCTTCCATCCAAAGGGATACTCAACCTATCGATCTTGGATCGTTTGAAATACCAAGTCAGAGTGACTCTTCGGGTCCTTGTGGGCACCCAAAACAACTACCACCCCACACAGGTCCTTTCCCCAAGTGACCATGGTTACGACCGTGAGCCTGTCTCTTTGCGGTTCGGACTTCGGGGATATCCCTAACTCTTCCTTCTCTTCTTCCAAAAACATGTTACTCTGAATCTCTGAGCTCCCTCCACCCGTCTCCTCAAATCTACTGGCTCCACTATGGTTCAGGTTTCGCGTTCTTGCAAAACTCTAGGCCTCTTGCCTACAAAACTCTAAACTTTCGGTTCTAAAACTCCTCAATCTATTTCCACGTACTCCTTTCACAATCAACGACTGAGATATGTTTGCAAATTCAGACTTCGCAACTTTTCTCCCATCAAGCCTTCCAATGTTTCGAACTTCAAAGTGTTGAAATAACTTATGGCTATCCTCTGTATAAATTTCCCAAGATCTGATGGTCTAGAATCATTCATCCCCCTCTAGAATGAATTTGTCCACTGAATTTGGTGAATACTTTTGGGAATTATCTCCTTGAAGATTTTCCACTGCTCTCCTTCCTAAGATTTACTTCCTTGGCTTCCTATGAACACCCCCTTCGACACTTAGTCTAAATATTGGTTTGTGCACACCTTGCGACTGATTTTCCTCCACAACTTAACTTCTCCTTGTGGATGGATTCAAACTCCTAGTGAATGTTCTCCAACTGCTTCTGTCTCTCGTGACTAGAATCACACTACTCCTCCTGATCTTTCGAGTCTGAAAAATATGTTCCGCACTCCTTGCAGATCTCAATGCACTCCTTGCACACACACAAGTTTGTGTTATCTCTTCTGAGCTTCGATTCGAACTAGACTCGGCCACACACTCCTTGCAGACACTATGCACACCTTTCACTCGCTCAATGAAGAGCAACAATTGAAACTTAACTACTCTTCACAATGAATCGTACATTCAAAAATGCAAATGTGGTCATGGATACAAGAACAAGAAATAACAAATAATTGAAAATAAAAAGAATGTCTACCATTCATTCATTCAGATAAACGTAATAACTCCACACATTTGGGACAATATTCTCTATTATATTCGTTCAAAATTCATGCACATAGATTCATACACTGTTCTTCACTACTTCTTGACATACACAACTACTGATTAAAAAAAAATCCTCTATCAACAACAACCACACTACTTGGAAATAATGCAAAGCTTTATACAAAGGGGTGCTCTTCGCGATTTTCCCTCCAACTACTTTACACTATCCTATCTAAATTAAATTCTATCAACTACTTAACATCTATTACAATAAATATTCATGTCAGTCAGATAAGAGCAGATGCTCCATATATATGCTGCAATCCTCTGCATTTAAAGAAAAATACATACCTGTCGATCTTACGTGATGGATTAGCCTCCGATCATTAAAAGAAGTTCATAACTTCAAAATATTTGTCATATATTACATTAATACATTGACCTTTGAATTTCAAAACGTTTCAAAATACGTGCTAGTGGACCCAACTATCTTCCTCGCTTGTGCTATGCTGGCGATGCTCCTGCAACATACTCCTCTGGCTAAAAAAATCATGGACTCCTGTCCATGAGGTCCTGCACCAATTTTTCATGCTTCTAGATGTCTGCTTTGTTGGAAATATTAAAACAACTGAGAGGGGGGGGGGGTGAATTAGTTGTTTATGAGCTTAAACAATTTTATACCTTTTGAATACTTTTAATCTTCCTTCATGTGATCATCAACAATATACAACATATGGACAGTAAAAGTAAAGACCATCAATCACACATAAAGTACACACAAAGACAGATTTTCACGAGGAAAACCATAAAGGGAGAAAACCTCTTTTTCTTCGAAATGATAGGCAGTCTTTTTCAGTTCTGTACATCATTTACAATTGAGCACCAACTCAATGTGAGGTTGCTACCTCTATTTTACAAGCTGCAACTTGTTTGAGAGATCCAACTCTTTGGTTTCTCTAGCACCCACTAGAAGGAAGCACCAACTCCCTGAATATTCCATCACCAACTGGATGGAAGCACCAACTTCCAGTTACACAGGCTCCAACCTGTATAACAGAGAACAAGAGTTCTCCCTAGCACCACCCTGCCACCCTAGTTTCTCTGGCTGCAACTAGATGGAAGCTACAACTTCCTGTGTTCAATATCCCACTTGAACCTATGAGGACAACAGTCCTCCCGAGCACCTCCCTTCCACCCTAAAATATTAATGGCTAAGTAAACATTCAACTTTACAGATAAATCAGTTCTTACCAGTCTTTCTTTGTTCTGTAAATCTGGTCTTCCACAAACTGTTCTGCAAATCTTCTCTTCCTCTTTCTGTTCAGCAGGTCTGCTCTGCATCAACTCGTACTCTCATTCTGCTCTTCTTCAACTCGTTTTGTTATTCTGCTCTGCGTTTTCTCTTGCTCTGCGTTTTCTCTTGCTCTGCTATTCTGCTCTGCGTTCCATTTCACTCTGCACATGTCCTTCCTTTCCTACCACGCATCCTCTTCTGTATTATTTCTTACTGTTTCATTCCTTTCCTATCTAGAACAACCAACCTTACACAATCTGTCTCATCTTCTTTTATGCATACCTACCCGACGGTTCCACTTCGCCTTCCCTCAGCCGAAACAAGAACACCTATCCTAGCAACTGAAACTCTAACCAATTCGTCATCATGAGTCTGTTTATCTTAACAGATTCATAACTGAAGCATTAATGTGTGAGAAGAACAACAACCCTCCGATCACATTCAAATCTTATCCACACCGTTGAATGACCTTTATTATTCTTGCCTTTTAAATCAGTTTTTCGGCATTTCTTTGCCCAAGTTTCTCGACACTTTTAGATCGCGATCTCCGAAACTCCAAAATGTAGCTTATCTGGACCGACTCCTTTTCTTCCCGTGACCAATGGCTGCGACAAAGGATTTATGTGAAAGGCACTTTCATGATTTTTCATATCGCGAAATCGGGATCCTTGTTGCACTTGTTTCTTTTCCTCTCTATTTCGCGATTCGCGAAACTCTGATATGGGGTGTGATCAACGATCCAGGTTTGATCTTGGCTCAATGTCTGTGATTGAATCGCAATATTGCGTATCGCGATTTCAGAAGTCTTGTTGCATTTGTTCACATTCCACTCCATGTTGCGATCCCTGAATCTTTGACACGAATTGGAATCAACGGTCCATAATCTGATCTCCTTTTAACGGCTGTGATTGAATCTTGATTTCGCATATCGCGAAATCGGGGTTTTCATTGCATTGGGTTCTTTTCATTTTGAAATCGCGATCCCCGAAACTATGACACAGGCTGTTATCAATGGTCCAGATGTGATCTTAACTCAACGGTTGAGATTGAGTCGCGATATCGCATATCGTGAAATCGACATTCTTGATGCATTGGTTTCTTTGCCTCTCCAAGTCGCGATCCCCAAAACTTTGATACGAGCCATAATCAACGGTCTAGATTCATTCTCGATTCAATGGCTACGATTGCATCGCATATCGCAAAATTGAGGTTCTTGAGGTCAAGTGACTTTTTCATTTCAAAGTCCCGATCCCCGATACTCCATGCAGAGGATCAACGGTCCAGATCTCATTCTTGATTCAATGGTTGCGATTGCATCACGACATCGCATATCGCAAAATCAGGGTTCTTGAGGTCAAGTGACTTTGTCATTTCAAAGTCTCGATCCCCGATACTCCATGCAGAGGATCAATGGTCGAGATCTAATATTAATTTGATGGCTCAGATTTCATCGCGATTTTGCATATTGTGATTGCGCCCACTTCTCCTTGCACTTTAAAGATCGTGCAGATTCTCCTTGATCCAATGGTGTTCGGACCCTGTGCTCGGATCTAATGACTGAGATATGTCTTCCTCTTCAATGATCAAATATTCTTCTTCTCAAGAGATTCTTTTCAAACTTTTGCTCATTCGCTGCCTTCGATCATTCGCTGCCTTCGATAATTTACTACTTTCTATCATTCACCTCTCTGAACTTGTCTTCTATTTTCCTGTCATCTTCACTATTTCCATCAATGAAAAGCATTCGCTGTCTGTTAACTGAATTTGCCAACAATATCCCCCTTTGGCATTGATGGCAACACAAGCACCCACATGTATTCAAATCTTCTCTCCTGCTCTTTTCTTCCCCTTTGACATCAATGTCAAAGAAGAACCATTCTTCCCTTGATCTTGTTGCAAAACATACTCCCCCTGTCGACTATAAGCATCTTGGGAATACACCAGATATTCAATAAGCACTCCCCCTGACTAGGTGCACATCTTAGATACAAGAGATTATAACCCCCAACTTTTGACGAAGATATACAAAAGGGGTTGATGCTAATGGTTTAGTAAAGATATCAACAATCAGTTCTGTAGAAGGTATATAATTCAGCTAAACAATTCTGTTTGTAACTTGTTCTCGGAGAAAATGATACTTGATTGGAATATGCTTAGTGTTGGAATGAAGAACAGGATTCTTGGAGACACTAATGGCACTTGTGTTATCACAATGAATTGGAATAGGATCAGTGTAAGTTACATTCAGATCTGCAAGAGTTTGTATCATCCATAAGATTTGTGTGCAACAAGTAGCAACAACAATGTATTCTGCCTCTGTAGTGGATAATGAGATGGATCCCTACTTTTTACTAATCCATGCAACTAATGAGTCACCCAGAAAAAATGCTCCTCCACTGGTGCTTTTTCTCTTATCAACACAGTTTGCCCAGTCTGCATCTGAATAAGCAGTTAACTGAAAATTATTATTTCTAGGATACCACAGTCCATAAGTCATTGTTCCCTTCAAGTATTTAAATATTCTCTTGACAGCTACCAAATGAATTTGTTTAGGAGCAGACTGAAAACGACCTACCATTCCAACAACTTGCATTATACCAGGACGGGATGCTGTGATGTACAGAAGACTGCCTATAATTGAACGATATGTCCTTTGATCAACATCAGGTGAGATATCATCTTTTCTCAGCTTGCAACCAACCACCATAGGTGTGCTGACTGTAGAGGAATCTTCCATCTGAAATTTCTTCAATATCTCTTTCAAATATTTTTCTTGAGAAATAAAAATTCCTGCAGAGCTTTGTTTTACTTGTAAGCTAAGAAAATATGACAGTTCTCCTATCATGGACATTTCAAATTCTGTTTGCATATAATTAGCAAACCACTGGATAGATGATTGATTAGTACAACCAAAAATAATATCATCTACATAAACCAAAACAACTAGTAAATCATCACCTTCATACTTAATGTAAAGGTTACTGTCAACAATACCTTTCTTGAACCCTTTTTCTTGTAGAAATTTGTCCAGTCTGTAGTACCAAGCTTGTGGTGCTTGTTTTAGTCCATATAAGGCCTTCTTCATCTTACAAACATAATTAGGATTGTCTGTCAATGAGAATCCTTCAGGTTGTTCCATATATACTTCTTCCTCTAGATCTCCATTAATAAACACTGACTTAACATCCATCTGATAAACTTTGAAATTCTTATGACAAGAATAAGAAAGAAACATTCTGATAGCTTCCAATCTTGCCACTGGTGCAAAAGTTTCATCAAAGTCCTGACCTTCCACTTGTGCATATCCCTTACAGACCAATCTGGCTTTATTTCTAACAACTTGTCCTTTTTCATTCATTTTATTCTTGAATACCCATTTGGAACCTATTACATTCTTATCTTCAGGTCTAGGGACCAACTCCCAAGTATTGTTCTTCTCAATCTGATCAAGCTCTTCATTCATTGCTCTAATACAATTATCTTCCTGGCTAGCTTCCTCAAAKTTTTTAGGTTCAACCATAGATAAAAAAGCAACATGAGATTGTTCTGAGTTTTTAATCAATTTCCTCCTTGTTTGAACTCCTTCATTTATATCTCCAATTATCTGATTTTCAGGATAATTCTTTCTAATAATTCTGAGAGGAGATTTTGTTTCTTTCTGTTGACTTGTATCAGTTTGAATGTTTGTATCTTCATCTGATCTAGAATCTTCTCTTTCTAATCCTTGAACCTGTTCAGCTTCATCTTCAACTGTATCTTCTGTTCTTGGTTCATCTCTTCTTATATTTCTGACTGGAATATCTTCATCAGCTTTTATATCTATACAGTCCACTAGTTTTTGCAGTCTCTTATTGTAGCATCTGTATCCTTTAATATTTGTAGCAAAACCCAAGAAGATACCTTCATCAACCCTGTCATAATATTTCCCAATATTTTCATCATTGTTCTTGATATAACATGTGCTCCCGAAAACATTAAAATGTTTGATTGAAGCAGGTCTTCCAAACCAAAGTTCATAAGGGGTCTTGTCACTGTGTGGTCTAAGATGAGCTTTGTTAAGGATATGAATCGTTGTATGAATTTCTTCCACCCAATATGTCTGAGGTATGTTCTTTTCATTCATCATAGATCTTTCCATTTGCTGTGCTGACCTGTTTTGCCTCTCAACAACTCCGTTTTGCTGTGGAGTCCTTGGAATTGTGTACTCTCTTTTGATCCCATTTTTATCACATAATTCTTTGAAGTTTCCAGAACTGAACTCTCCTCCTCTATCTGACCTTACTTCCTTTAACCTTTTTCCTGTTTGATTCTCAGTCAAAGCCTTAAACACTTTGAATTTTTCAAGTGCTTCAGATTTTTCTTTCAAAAAGGTAACCCAAGTTAGTCTGGAATAGTCATCAATAATCAACATAAAGTAATTTTATTTTCCTGTACCTTCTTTCCTTGATGGTCCACATAGATCCATATGTACTAACTGGAGAGGTTTTTCTGTTGAAGGAAAGTTTTTCGATGTGAATTGAGTGCGAGTAAGCTTTCCTATCTGGCAGGACTTACAAACAGATTCATATGGCTTTGAAATCTTCGGAAGATCTTTTATTGCCCCATTGTTTTTGAGTTTGATAATGTGATCAAAATTTAGGTGACCAAGTCTCCTATGCCACAACCAACTTTCATCATATTTTCTTAAGTTGCATTCTTATTCTTCTTCTTCTTTTAAAATATAGACATTGTTTTCTGTTCTTATACCTTTTGCAACTAGTTGACCTGAATCCACATATTTGATTTTACAGTCTTTAGAGGTAAAACAAACTTCACACCCTCGGTCACAGACTTGACTGACACTAAGCATATTATGCTTCAAATTTTCTACAAGCAGAACATCTTGAGCTTTTCTTTTCCGTTACTCAAGCTTACAATTCCTTTGCCTTTTACTTTTCTTGGTGCATCGTTTCCAAAAGTTACATTCTCTGATTTACTATCACTTAGAGTTAAAAACTTATTTTTGTCTCCAGTCATATGTTTGGAGCATCCACTGTCAATATACCAGGGATTCTTTTTATTTTGGGCTGATAGCACTAGTCCACACTTTTCATCTACTTTCTTCTTCCAAACCTTGACATTTTCAGCAGTGGGATTCTGATCTGGGTTATATTTCTTTAAATGACAGTCTGCTGCCTTATGTCCATAATTATGACAGATGTAGAATTCTGGTTCACTGAATAAAAGATCATAACGATTGTTATGCTCATAACTGTTGTTGTGTTTCTCCTGTGTCCTTCTTCCATTCATCACATGATTCATAATTTGTGATTGTTTGTTGCTTGGCTGTCTCAATCTTTGTTGTGGTTGATAGTTATTCATTGAATATCTTGATTGTTCATATCTAAATCTAAGAAAACAGTTTATAGCTTTGTGACCAAACTTAGAGCAGAAAAAACAATAACCATAGAAAAAGTCTTTGTACCTTGAAACAATTTGTCTTCTTTGAGGAGGTCGATTTCTTTCATGCCGATAAACTTTCTGGTCTACATATTC
>ML781392.1:459554-479966 GCA_009831015.1 Picea engelmannii | reverse complement strand
TTAAAACTAAACTCTAACTTATCATCCTTGTTGGCTAGCACAACAGGCTTTGTATATCCAGTCTCTACTACATCCCAAACATCAACACCCAAGGCCATTAAGTATGTTCTCATTCTAATCTTCCAGAAGGAAAAAATTGTTCCATCAAACAGAGGAGGCTTAGAGGCTGAAGTCCCTTCATGACTTGTCATGTTTAAGCTTACAGATCTACCTTTAAATAAAAGGAACCCGCTTTGATACCAATTGTTGGAAATATTAAAACAACTAAGAGGGGGGGGGGGTGAATCAATTGTTTATGAGCTTAAATTTTTTTATACCTTTTAAATACTTTTAATCTTCCTTCAAGTGATCATCAACAATATACAACATATGGACAGTAAAAGTAAAGACCATCAATCACACATAAAGTACACACATAGACATATTTTCACGAGGAAACCCATAAAGGGAGAAAACCTCTTCTTCTTAGAAATGATAGGCAGTCTTTTTCAGTTCTGTACATCATTTACAATTGAGCACCAACTCAATGTGAGGTTTCTACCTCTATTTTACAAGCTGCAACTTGTTTGAGAGCTCCAACTCTCTGGTTTCTCTAGCACCCACTAGAAGGAAGCACCAACTCCCTGAATATTCCAGCATCAACTGGATGGAAGCACCAACTTCCAGTTACACAGGATCCAACCTATATAACAGAGAACAAGAGTTCTCCCTAGCACCACCTTGCCACCCTGGTTTCTCTGGCTGCAACCAGATGGAAGCTACAACTTCCCGTGTTCAAGATCCCACTTGAACCTCTGAGGACAACAGTCCTTCCGAGCACCTCCCTTCCACCCTAAAATATTAATGGCTAAGTAAACATTCAACTTTACAGATAAATCAGTTCTTACCAGTCTTTCTTTGTTCTATAAATCTGGTCTTCCACAAATTGTTCTGCAAATCTTCTCTTCCTCTGTCTGTTCAGCAGGTCTGCTCTGCATCAACTCGTACTCTCATTCTGCTCTTCTTCAACTCGTTCTGTTATTCTGCTCTACTTTTTCTCTTGCTCTTCTATTCTGCTCTGCGTTCCATTTCACTCTGCACATGTCCTTCCTTTCCTACCACGCATCCTCTTCTGTATTCTTTATTACTGTTTCATTCCTTTCCTATCCAGAACAACCAACCTTACACAATCTGTCTCATCTTCTTTTATGCATACCTACCCGACGGTTCCACTTCGCCTTCCCTCAGCCGAAACAAGAACACCTGTCCTAGCAACTGAAACGCTAACCAATTCGTCATCATGAGTCTGTTTCTCTTAACAGATTCATAACTAAAGCGTTAATGTGTGAGAAGAACAACAACCCTCCGATCACATTCAAATCTTATCCACACCGTTAAATGACCTTTATTATTCTTTCCTTTTAAATCGGTTTTCGACATTTCTTTGCCCAAGTTTCTCGACACTTTTACATCGCGATCTCCGAAACTCCGAAATGTAGCTTATATGGACTGACTCATTTTCTTCCCATGACCAAGGGCTGTGACCAAGGATTTATGTGAAAGGTGCTTTCGCGATTTCGCATATCGCAAAATCGGGATCCTTGTTGCACTTGTTTCTTTTCCTCTCTATTTCGCGATTCACAAAACTCCGATATGGGGTGTGATCAACGATCCAGGTTTGATATTGGCTCAACAGCTGCGATTGAATCACAATATCGCATATCGCAATTTCATAAGTCGTGTTGCATTTGCTCACATGCCACTCCATGTTGCGATCCCTGAATATCCGACACGAACTGGAATCAACGGTCCAGAATCTGATCTCCTTTTAACGACTGTGATTGAATCGTGATTTCACATATCACGAAATCGGGGTTTTCGTTGCATTGGGTTCTTTGCATTTTGAAATCGCAATCCCCTAAACTCCGACACAGGCTGTGATCAACGGTCCAGATGTGATCTTAACTCAATGACTGCGATTGAGTCGCGATATTGCATATCGCGAAATCAACATTCTTGATGCATTGGTTTCTTTGCCTCTCCAAGTTGCGATCCCCGAAACTCCGATACGATCCATAATCAACAGTATAGATTCATTCTCGATTCAATGGCTGCGATTGCATTGCATATCACGAAATCGAGGTTCTTGAGGTCAAGTGACTTTGTCATTTCAAAGTCCCGATCCCCGATACTCCATGCAGAGGATCAACGGTCCAGATCTCATTCTCGATTCAATGGCTACGATTGCATCACGACATCGCATATCGCGAAATCGGGGTTCTTGAGGTCAAGTGACTTTGTCATTTCAAAGTCTCGATCCCCGATACTCCATGCAGAGGATCAACGGTCGAGATCTAATATTAATTTGTTGGCTTAGATTTCATCGCGATTTTGCATATTGTGATTGCGCCCACTTCTCCTTGCACTTTAAAGACTGTGCAAATTCTTCTTGATCCAATAGTGGTCGGACCCTGCGCTCAGATCTGACGACTGAGAACTGTCTTCCTCTTCAACGATCATAGATTCTTCTTCTCAAGAGATTCTTTTCAAACTTTCACTCATTCGCTGCCTTGGATCATTCGCTGCCTTCGATAATTTACTGCTTTCTATCATTCACCTCTCTGAACTTGTCTTCTGTTTTCCTGTCATCTTCACTGTTTCCATCAATGACAAGCATTCGCTGTCTGTTAACTGAATTTTCCAACATGCTTCACTAACCCTACTGGAATATTCTATTGGGTTTCCCTTCCATTTTACCAAATATTCAAGATACGTTCTCCTTCTGGTTTTCTTACCAACTCATTGATCTACGATCTTTTCCATCTGCAGTTTCTCTGCTACAGGCATCTGTTCCTCCCACTGGATCTTCCTTTGATCCTTCGATCTTCCAGCTCCATCCTCCCTGTAAGGATACATGTATGCAATGTTGAATATGGGTGACATACCCATCTCCTCTGGCAATTCTAATTCATAATCATTTTCACCAAATTTTCTTAGGATTAGGCAAGGTCCTATATTCTTCAATTTCAACTTATTATGTGTTCCCCTCAGGAACCTCTTCTTCCTTATATGTGCTAAAAATTGATCTCCAACTTCAAACTCAAGCTTCCTTCTGTGTTGATCATATCTTCACTTGTATTCATTTCTACTCTTCTTCAACTGCTCCTTGATCTGATTGTGAAGTTCCTGCATCTTTGCAACAAAGTCTTTTGCTCCGACAATCCTAAATTCTCTCTTCTTCAAATATCTTAACTCTGACACTCCCCTTAGATTCATTCCATACACTATTTTAAATGGAATTTTCCCAGTGCTTCTAATCACTGAGTCATTATATGAAAACTCAACTTGTGCCAGAATCTAATCCCACTGACTATGGTTTTCAGTGACCAAGCTTCTCAACAAATCTCCTAAGCTTCTATTCACCACTTCGGTCTATCCATCCGTTTGCGGGTGATATGAAGAACTAAGAGATAGCTCTATCCCCAACTTTTTCCACAACGTCCTCCATAAATGACCAACAAATTTGGTATCCCTGTCTGAAACTATACTCCTGGGAAATCCATGGAGTCTCACAACTTATATGAAAAACAAATTTGCAACATGAGATGCATTACTAGTCTTCTGACATGGAATAAACTGTGCCATCTTCGAAAATCTCACAACCACCACAAATATGGAATTTCTTCCTCTTTGTGTCCCTCGTAATCCCAATACAAAATCCATTCTTATTGCATCCCAAGGCCTCTTTGGAATGGGAAATGGTTGATACAACCCAGTGTTCTGCTTATTTCCCTTGGCATATTGACAAATTTTACATTTGTTTACAAATATCTTCACCTCTGCTCTCATAACTGGCCAACAATATGAACCATTTAATTGGGAAAATATTTTTTATGGAAGAAATGTTCGGCTAGACCTCCACTATGATTTTCCTTCAACAAATTCTCCCTCATCGAACATCTTGGTATGCACAATTGGTACCCTTTGAACAACAACCCATCATGAATCAAATAGTCGGCCCACTGGCTTTTGTTTCTGAGCACAGGATTTTCACATGCTTCGTATGCCTCTCCAAAATATTGATCACCGTGGTACATTTTATTAAGGTGGTCAAATCCCAAGGTCTTGGCTTGAAAATCCTGCAGAATCAAAATTCTCCTGCTCAATGCATCAACAACCTTGTTAGAATTTACAGAAACATGTTTATTGACAAAAGTGAATTTTTGCATAAACTCTATCCACTTGGCATGTCTCTGGTTTAACTTCTCCTATCTGGTTATGAATTGCAAAGCTTGATTGTCACTATACAAAACAAAATCCTTCGGTATGAGATAATGTCTCCATTTCTTCAAGGCTTGAATTATGGCATAGAAATATTTGTCATATGTGGAGTACTTATTTTTGGCTTCATTCAAATTCTTGCTGAAATATGCAACAGGTCTGTTGTCCTGACTTAAGACCACTCCAATTGCAACTCCACTCGCATCACATCTTACCTGAAACGTCTTTCCGAAATTTGGTAAAACCAGAAATGGTTGTTCTGTTGTCTTCTCCTTTAGTATGTTGAAGCTCCTCTCATCCTCTTCTGTCCATTTGAAAGACTTATGTCTTTTCTTCACTGTATCCATCATTTGAGAACTAATCCCACTAAATTTTCTGATGAACTTCCAATAGAAACTTGTTAATCCATGGAAGCTTCTTACCTCAAAGATATTCTTCGATGACGACCATTCTTTGATTGCTCTCACCTTTTCGGGATCCATATTCAATTCATTTGAAGAAATCACAAAGCCCAAATATATGAGTTCTGTTTGCATGAAAGAGGACTTTTTCAGATTAATCAACAACTTCTCTTGTTGCAGCCTCCTCATTACCAATGTCAAATGTCTCAAGTAATCCTCGTTATTCTTGATAAATACCAGTATATCATCCATATATACAATCACAAACTTACTAATGAAATATTGTAACACTTCATTCATCAGTCTCATAAAAGTACTCGAGGCATTCTTTAATCCAAATGACATAACAGGCCATTCATACAACCCCTCATTTGTCTTGAATGCTATTTTCCACTCATCACCTTCCCTCATCCTTATCTGGTGATATCCACTTTTCAAATCTATCTTTGAAAAATAGTTC
The DNA here is from genome assembly GCA_009831015.1 of Picea engelmannii. NCBI lineage: Eukaryota > Viridiplantae > Streptophyta > Pinopsida > Pinales > Pinaceae > Picea > Picea engelmannii. Next base: position 474,845 of record ML781392.1, on the reverse strand, counting down.
GCTTCGCTTAGGAAATCCATCAAGTCATCCATTCTTGGAAATGGAAATATGTATATGATGGTGATCTTGTTTATGGCCCTCAAGTCCATACACATTATCCATCCTTCATCCTTGTTTGGACTTAATACAGTTGGCATTGCACATGGACTCAAGCTTTCTCTGACCAATCCTTTGTCTAACAGATCCTGAACCTATCTTTTCACCTCATCATTCTCCTGAGGTGTCAACCTATATGCCAATTTGTTTGGTAGGTTTTATCCTGGTATCAAGTCAATGTGGTGACTGATACTTTTGATAGGTGGTAATGATTTTGGCATCTCATCCACTACTATATCGAAAAAATTCTCTAGCAGTTCCTGAACTTCCTCAAGAAAATCTTCCATTGAAGTACTAGTAAGAATAAATCTCACCTTCCTCACTACAACAAACTACATCTCCTGTTCCTTCTTTACTTCATTCAAGAGTTCCTTCCCACTCATGAGAAGTATGCTCGTGCTAGCTTCATCCTTTATCTTCTTTTCTTCAATTGGAAGTAACATGTGTGTCCTACCATTCTTCTCTAAAGTATAGGTGTTCTTTCTCCCATCATGGATGACATTCCTATCATACTTCCATGGTCTTCCCAACAAAACATGACATAAATCATGTTGTCAAAATTTCTATTTTCGACACACTAGTTTAGTGGGAGTTAACTGACTAGTTCTATTTTAGACTTTCTATTTTTACCATCACTATTATGCATGCATGCATTCCTAAGGAAAGATAACTGCTTGATTTCTTTTCTTAATTATGGAATGATTTGACCTATATATGAGTGTATTTCACTTATTCATTATATCATATTGATCATGATCTATGTATCAATCATCATCTCATTGGAGTAGTGTGAATATATTTTCTCATTCTTCCATATTGAATCTCTCATCCTTTCTTGATAATATTTGTTTGTACTTGCTTTAGCTAGATTTCCTGTGCAGGTTTCCATGAAACACTGACATGGTATTAGAGCTATGTTGCTTGGAGCAAGCCAGACAAGCCAAAGAATAGAAAATCGGAGTTTCGATGAGCTAAATTTGTGGTCGTACCTTTCATCAGTTAGTCCTCCAAAAATATTACGTTTTGGAGGAAAGGGCCCACATTGAAAGTAAATCGACCCATTTTGGAAGTGGGTTTCCAACCGTTTGGAGAGTTGCTTCATCATTTTCTCAGAAAGTAAGCCACAAGCTAGCCTCCTGAAACTGATACGAATTTGTGGCCGTACCTTTCTACATTCATTGCTCCCAAAATATTACATTTTGGAGGAAACAACCCATGAGGAAAGTAAATCGGCCCATTTTGGAAGTGGGTTTTCAACCATTTGGAGAGATTCCTCACTGTTTGCTCAAAAAGTAAGTCACAAGATCATATCTTGAAACTGATACGAATTTTCATTTAAAGTGCCATTTCTACTGTGATTTCTTAATTTTTCACTTGCAGATTGAGAGTAAATTTTTAGAGGTACTTAGAAACAGTGGGAGAGATGGATAGGGAAAATTTTATACAGTCAAACTTGGTGGTAATCCTCACACCATACAATTATTTTGATTGGAAGCCCAAGGCGACATTCCAACTCAAAAGAAAAGGACTGTATAATTTGATGATGGGGACGAAAACATAACCTACATCAACGATTGAGAAGATGAGATGGGCGAACCGTAAGGATGAGGCCACATGAATAATTCTTGAGTTAATCTCCATTCATTTATGATTTCATGTTGTTACATGAAAGACTCCAAACGAGATCTGGATCACCTTTGAAGGACGCTTTGGAAAGCAGGATGAGATACGAGGTCATATGCTTGAGGTAGAGTTGAATACCTTAGACCCTAAAAGTTTTGATAATATACAAGATTTTTTTACTAAATTTAAATCTTTGTTATTGAGCTTGGGTGAAAGTGGTATTGATAAGTCTACACAGGATAAACAACTGATTCTAACAATCTTGGCCAAGCTAGGACCAGAATACGTTGTATATGTCTCCAATTTCCATTCTGACAGATGTCTTTTTGGAACAAATTGGAAAATGCTTACGTTGGCTCAGTTCATTGAGTCTCTTACACAAGAGCAGACAAAAATCATACAGATGGGCCTCATGAAATATCCAAAAGCAAATGCACTCACCATGCATGATGGAAAAGGGTCATCCAAACAGAATGGGAAGGAGGGATAGTCCAAACCCTTCAACGATTCTTCAGGTTCTAGAGACTCTTCAGATTCGAAGAAGAAGAAGAAGGGAAATCAATGCACTTACTACAATAAACCGAATCATGAAGAATCCACATGCATGAAGAAACATATCGATCTTATGGCACAAACACTTCAACATAACAACCTTATAAACTTCATTCCAGAGGGAGTCAAGAAGCGAAAGGAAGAAGATCCTGCTCCTAATAAAGGTAATCATCATGCTCTGGTTGCAATTAATTCCTCATTTGATTCATGGATTATATATTTTGGTACATCCCATAATATGGAAACGAAAGATGAAGTTTTCTCTGCCTTGAGTCCATGCTCAAGACCGCCTATTCTCATGGGGGATGATACTCCAGTAGTAGTAGCAGGAGAAGGGAGAGTGGAACTCCACAATGGAAATTTTGAGAATGTTTTACATGTTCCAAATATTTCTATGAATCTTCTCTCAGTTTATCAAATCGCTCAGAAAGGTAAAAAGGTTGAATTTACATCAGATTCAGTTTCAGTAATTGACATGCATGACAATTCCATCATTGCAATTGGTGAGGTGGATCACAATTCAAGGTTGTATAAATTCACTAAGTTTTTTGATGGTGACTCCTCTATTATACTTACACATAAGGAGAGTACTTTGCATGCACCTCTAGTGCAACATGCATATACTCTTGTTCTTCCATCAGTTTCAGACATTAGGGATGATTCCATACACTCAGATTCTGTACATGGAAATAAACAGGTAGTACAACCAGACAAGAAGCCAGCACCGAAGCTTCAAAAGATGCCCAAGAAGGAACATGCCACACTTCAAGAAACGAGCAACCTTGCAGGGAATCCATTATATTCGAGCATTACTCGATCTCAGCATGAGGAGCCTTCTCATGTACTTTCAGCTTCAGAACCTGTGATGCCCATGCATTGCTATATGGTTCAATCTACTGATCCACATATCTACAATAGGGTTGTGGGAAATCCATTATGGAAAGAAGCCATGCAGAAGGAGTATGACTCACTCCTATAGAACCAGACTTGGAATCTGGTTCCACGTCCACCAAAAAGGAATATTTTCAGGTGCAGATGGGTCCACAGGATCAATAAGTACAAGGATCGACAGGTTTCCAAAGGACTTCATTAGATCCATAAATGTTTCTACATTTTCATGAAGACTTTCAATGAGAAGAAGTTTCAAACTTTGTGGGATCGTCTTGCAGTGAAGAACACAATTGTCTAGCAACTGTTATTTTCTTCTTTTGATACAATATCTTTTGAGGGGGGGTTTTGTTCCCACGTGGTTTTCCCTCTTTCCTCACTTTTATTCAGTGTTCATTAGTTGCATTATACATGAGTACCTAAAATGGCCTAGTAGTCGGGACTCATTTTTTACTCCATAGTGATGTTCAGGGGGGTTGTTGGAGAAATTTCTATTTTCAACACACTAGTTAAGTGGGAGTTAACCGATCAGTTCTATTTTAGACTTTATATTTTTACCATCACTATTATGCATGCATGCATTCCTAAGGAAATATAACTACTTGATTTCTTTTCTTAATTATGGAATTCTTTTCCCTATATATGAGTGTATTCCACTCATTCATTGTATCATATTGATCATGATCTATGTATCAATCATCAGCTCATTGGAGTAGTGTGAATATATTTTCTCATTCTTCCATATTGAATCTCTCTTCCTTTCTTGATAAGATTTGTTTGTACTTGCTTTAGCTAGATCTCCTGTGCAGGTTTCCATGAAACACTGACACATCCATGGGAATCACATCACACAATATTTCATCCCTATACCCACCTATTTTCAATTCAACCAGGCATTGTTTAGTGATTGTTACGTGATGACCTTTCTACAACCATGAAGATTTATATGATGTCGGATGTGCAGTCGTCTCTAGCTCTAGCTTCTCCACCATCTCTATGGATACTAAGTGTTCAGTGCTCCCACTGTCAATTATCACCTTGCAAACTCTGTCCTTCGTTTTGCAAGACATCCTGAACAAATTGTTCCTCTATGCTGGCTTTTTAGTCTCTGGATCTTGCTTCAAAAGAACCTTCTTCATCATCAAGGATTTCCCATCCTCTGCTCCTTCTGCCTCAACATCTTGTTTCTGCACTTCCGAAATGTGAGCTTCGCCTCCTCCTTTCTTCCTCTCAGGACAATCCTGAGACATGTGTCTTGTTTTTCCACAGACATAAAATCTCACTTGTCCTCCTCTACCTGTTCCTCTTCCTCTGGAAAAAGAGTTTCTACCACTACTCTGCCTTCTTCGAGAACTTCCTCCTCTCTTAGAGTGACTATGTGGTTTCTCTTCCTTGTCTTTGGGCTTCTGTTCTCTATCCTGGGAAACACCTCTGCCTCTATTCAAGATTCGACCTCTATTTTGTTGACTCTTCTTCTTGGCCAAATTCTCTTCTTCCTTCAGTGCAATTTGATACGTATCCTCCACTGTTATGACTGTCACCGTGCTGATTTTGTCCTGGATATCATATCTCATGCCATTGATATATCTAGAAACTTTATCTTCATCCCTCTCTCTCTGTCCAACTCTAATGTTCAACTTATAGAACTCCTCTATGTACTCCTTCACAGTCAATCCTCTCTATCTCAGGCTCTGCATCCTCCTAAACAAATTTATATGGTAATACTTGGGCATGAATTTCGCCTTTATCTTGGCTACCATTCGATCCCAAATCTTAATTTTTTGTTTACCTTTTCTTCTCTTGTCAGCCTGCAGTTCATCCCCCACAATGATACATGTCCTTTTAACCTGGTGATAAAATGTCTCACCTTTTTCTCCTCTTCGACATCCTCATAGTCAAAATACTTTTCCATTGCTCGTATCCAATCAAGCAATTCTTATGTGTCTAAATTTCCTTCATACATAGGGATGTCAATCTTCGCTCTAACTCTCAACTTGACAACCGCTTTCAACAAGCGTTCTTCTGCAACATCCTCAACTACAACTTCCTTGACTTCTACCTCTTCATTCTCTAGTTCGCTAATGTCTCCAGCATTAGGTGCTCTCCTTTGTGTTGTTTGCATGGAATCCAATCTCACACATAGTTCTCTCATCTCCCTTTACATAGCTCTATTGGCTACAGATGGTTCTGCACATATTCTAGGCGACATTGTGATAACGTTTCTGATACCTCTTGTCGATACCAACATACTTCTCAGTCTCCTCCTTCTAAATAAATCAATTCTGTGACCACTCTAATACCACTCTGACGCAAACCCCCTTCCCTCCAAAGGGCTGCTCAAACTCCCAGTCTTGGATCGTTTGAAGTACCGAGTCTGAGTAACTCTTCAGGTCCCTACGGGCACCCAAAAAAACTACCACCCCACACAAGTCGTTTCCCCGAGTGACCACGGTTACGATCGTGAGCCTGTCTCTTCACGGTTTGGACTTCGGGGATATCCCAAACTCTTCCTTTTATTCTTCTTGAAATGAGATACATTGAATCTTCGAGCTCCCACCATACGTCTCCTCAAATATGTTGGCCCCACTATGGTTTGGGTTTCACGATCTTGCAAAACTCTAGGCCTCTCACCTACAAACCTCCGAAATTCACATGATGTATACTTTCATCTTCAATGGATAATGTATAAGACCTTCATCTTACAGTAGAAACATTCCTTATCTGTTGTTGTTTTTCATTGAACTAGTACCTATACGACTTCAGTGATCATGGGATATTGGATTATACTCCATTGTATACATATATCTTTAGTTGATTTTGAGAATGGAATCCACTGTGTCTTGTTCATGACTATCACAACCTATGGAATATGTCCACTTTGTATTGCCTAGTCATGGCCATGAACAACTATTGATATATTTCCACATGGATCTGCAGTGTAATTCAGATTGTCAGCAATGTGTAAAAAGTCATTATGGATTGTAATACTCTCATGAGTAACTAGTACTTCCAGATAAGTCTTCATTACTCCACTTCTGGGAATTATAATGTATTTAGACCATCACAGACAATCCTCTAACCTCACACATTAGGGGGAATCTATTACAAATTTGTTTTCCTCAGTCCATGAAAATCGCTTGGGCAACCTTCCATTTCCCTTTATAGACTTGAAGTCCCCCTTTTGTTCACCCCACAGACAAATAGTCACATTTTTTTACATACACACCCTATCAGTTATACAATATGCGTATACGCAAGTTTCTCCACTATATTCTGTGTACATTGGTTTGGTGCTCAAAAATTAAAAATTATGTCAGGTTTCCATGCCATGTCATGAGATCCATGATCCTTGACCTTCCATATAGTGAAATCGCTCTAACTTAGCCCTTTAGTTCCATTTGGAGGCTATAAATTAAGCCATTTCCAAGCCTTGGAAAATCGACAATTCAACTTTGAGAGCAAAGACACTCTGGAGAAATTTCACTTCATATTGAGTCTGCATCCCTTTGTCCTTGAAAGTATGAAATTTTTGTGTTCAACCCCCAAGCTATTCCTACTTTGTGATGGAGAATCTCATTGAATCCTATATATGAGCTTTCCTTTATGAAAGATTGAAGTGGTGGAGGCCCAACTGGAGGGACTTAGTTTCTCGGTTCCAATTTGTGTCGTTAAAGAATTTTGTCACCTATGTACTTCTACTGATTATTTTAATAGAATTACTCTTTTCTCGTCTAATTGATATCTTGCAAATATTTGAATTACTATTCCATGTGCGTATTTGTCACGTATGTTAATGGATTATGCTAATTTATATGCTAACATCATATATTATCACCATATGCTTGCATATATTTGTTGTCGAGGACAAGTTGCAGGTATAAATATTTGGGTCGTGTGGTCAATCGTGGTCTTCTTCGAATGCCCATATGAGATAGGATTTTAGCCTTGTCTTGTTATCATTTCATTTATATAGCATACTTGAGATTATAGTTTATTTCTTGGTGTTGTTCCATCTATTGTGGTTTACCCCTAGCCATAGAGAGATTTTCCTTGTAGCATATAAGTATTAACAAGAGAATTTAAGACCGGATTTAGTAAGATCCTTGTACACACCCGAGTTATGGAATACTTGTGTTAGGTTGATATGCATTGTGAGTTATAAAAGAACCCGTTTTCAAACATTGCTTACACCGTAAGTTTTCAAAACATAGTTTACAAATCTTCTGTTTTGTTTTGATCCATGTGTTTGTTGAGAGCTCCTACACTAATACTACAATTGCTTGATTACGGGTAACTTATTTTCTATTTTTTAACCAACCTTTCATTATTACAGTTAACACGTTATATTTAAAGTAAGATGATACTCGTTTTAACGTGTTATTACAAGACAATTTGGTAATTCATCATGGTGAGCCAGAACCCCAAGAGATCGAAGAGTTCAGTGTACTTCCAGGGTGTTGTAGGGATCGAATCATCATCTCGTCTAGTCGAAGCTCTGATGACTGACAATATTCCTCACATTGGATAATACCATTTCCTCGACTTTGAATAAATCTACAGGATATTCAATTCCACATATTTTCCTAAAGATGACGAAGTTTTAGAAGTGTACCGGAATATCCTGAAAAGTGGTATTTGTCTGGTAGCTTTCCGACCACATCTCTTCCCATACAACGAGGCAACACAGTGGTGCCTCAGAAATTTTGACGCCACTATGATGAACATCATGAGAAAACATGGGAAGCGAGTATCATCCCTCATACCTGAATACATTATCTCCATATATCATCTTCCTGCCCCCACAACCATTATTAAAAGGGTTCTCCCAGGAAAGAAAAGGAATGGAAATAAAGATGAAGCACTGGTGGGTAGACAAAGATGAAACCCTCAAACAAGGTCAGAAATTGGTTCCTACCCAAAGGCTCAAAAATCCATACAAGTTTCTGGTGGCCATGCTCTACCTCTTATACGGGGAAAAAAACAGCATGCATGTTGGCACAGGGGCAGACCCAGGTTTCAATGCTAAAAGAACGCACCAACAAAACCCTAACTACCAACCCTTTCAACAACACCTACGAAGTAGATGAAGTCTCACCCGAGGTAGAGGTAGGGTTGGTTGCAGGACTCAGGTGTCTGCAACCTTAGCTGGGACACATATATGTGATTATATTGCTTATAGAGAACTTAGTATTGATCATTCATCAATATTCAACCCTTATTATACTTCGTAGATAGTATAGAGCATCGTGACATTCATTTAGATCTAAAGGATTTCAGTACTTAACAACAACAAAATAGATCAGATCCAATAGATCAACACTAAGCATCTTTATACATATCAGATCTACATTCACATACATCTAATAAGCACAAAGCATAAATAGATCTATCTAAATATATCAAAGAACTTAGCGAAAGCAGAGATAAGCACATCAAGTCAAAGAACAAAGCATAACACACAAGATTTATGTGGTTCACCCCCACCCTGGGGCTACATCCACCAACTATTCTTCTCTATTAGAGTCTCCAATCGGTTACAGGCACAAAGCCACAAAAAACCCTTCCTCTCATAGGACAAAATATCTACGCAACTTGCTAGATCCTTCTTCCTTGCGCTTACAACATAGAGCCTTCTATAACTTCTACAACAACTTGCACTTAGCTCTATAAACCTTTTACAGTCATGCACAAATCACTTACATAGACTATTATCAATTAGCTTACATCACACAGATATAATCCTCCTCTACTAGATGCCTATATGTTTATTTATACATTACAAAAGTGGGCCTAAACATGGGTAAAACCACAGGCCGACATCCCTTTCCCATTACATATTCCCAAAACCCAAAAAGGGGGTCCAAAAGTGGGCCAAGATCCCGTGATCTCTGCTTCGTCTGGTGATCCATCTTCGACAGGCTGTTGAAGTCCCACAAACATTCAATCATGACCAAGTGCTCCCAAAACTTGGTCAAGGGCCAACAGGCCCCCAAGACTCACTTGTGACTCATCCCAAGTCACTCTGGTCTGAGAAATTCCACCTCGAATGCCTCGAGCTGCTTTGACTTGCTGCAGTGTGACTGCCTCTTGCTTAGTGAACTCATGGATGAGTGCATCACTGACTGGTCCCTCTAGGTGATGTTCTACTGTACTCACAACCTATTCAAGTTCTACTCCTTGGTTTTCAACTTCGGTGAACAGTTGGCATGATTTTTCTTGCACTGGTTGAATTCATTGAGAGAGAGACTTCCATTACTTTAATCTAAAGCATGTGTACCTACTGCTGGGCCGTTCTTTTCTCTGGAAACCTCTTCATTCTCTCAACTGGTGAAAAGGCCTTCAACTGTTCTTGTAATGTGTCTTCCTGCTGCTTTGCATGTTGGAGCTGCGACTCTAACGCCTGTAACTTTGGATTTTCCATGAGGTTTTCATATGTCTGAGCACTTCTGGAGCTCAACTGCTTGTATTCCAAGGAAAGGGATTTTAATCGGTCAACACACTTCAGGCAGTTGCCTCTCTTATATCTCTTATTTCTTGAGGAGTCTCGGGCATAGTGCAAAATTCCAGTTCTGCGATGCGCTGCTGAAGCTGCTGGATCACTCCTTCCAGTTGTGCCACCTGTTGTGGAACCCGTTCTTCTGTATGGACTTTGATGACTGTCACAGAGCGAAGTTCTCTGTGAACCCGTTCCTGTACTTTTAGTTTCTCTATGACAAACTGTTCCTTGTCTTTCTATAGTGCTTCTTTCTCTTCCTCCCACTTTGCTTGAAGAGCTAGTTTTTCTCATTCTGCATTACTGCGCTGTTCTAGAAGATCTTCCTGTGCCTGTGCCAAAGCTTGGGTGGCTTGCACTATCTCTTCCTGAGCTCGTCGAAGGCGAGCTTCAACTTTATCGGCGATCTGGTGCAATTGGGATGGCTCATATCCTGGTTCTTCTGTTCCACTTGTTGAGGGTGCAATAGAAACTGCACGGCTGGATTGTAGTGCCTGCTGCACCTCTTGAAGTTCACCCTTGATTCTGCTGAATACCTCCTCATGCTTCGCTTCTTTCTTTTCTGCGATCTCCAGTGAAGCATCATTCAATGCAATGACTAAGAAGTCGAAGTGATCTGGGGTGAGGGTAGTCTTAAATGTAGTCCTGGTGGCTTTAGCTTTCTTCCAGGATGAAGGCTTTGGTGGGGTAACCTTCCTTTTCTTGGATGGATCCTCCTCCTCTCTAGGCGGAGTAACTTCGCCTTTGTTTTCCTCGACTTTTGTGCGACCTAGATCTCTACCATCATCTCCCTTCTTAGGTGAGATCGAAGTGGTCTTCGCCGATGTGCTATGGACATCATGTACTTCATCATATTTCTTCGACTTGCTTGGTCCAGGTGTGTTCATCATAGTTTTAGTTCTATCCACATCAGACATCTCTACGGGGTCCGTTGGAACAAGGAGGTCGATCGACCATTCCTTGGTAATCTCCTCCAAGCCATCTTCTGTCAACTTGTAATATGACTGGAGCTGCTATTTATGCTCATCAACATGCACTGTAATATAGGTGAAGTGGCGGTCCATGCTGAATTTCATTAAGGGTCTAAACCTGTAAAGTGTGTTCGGGGTGATGCGCAGTGTAGAATGGATTGCGATATTAAACTAGTTGTAATAGGCGTGGAAGATGACATTGGACTGCCATTGCTTGTTCATGTCACTGGAGTACCACAACGTATGAAACTTCATGGCTAGTGGTTCAAAGGGTTCGATATTTAGGAAAGTGGTGCCTTCTAGTAGCTCCTAGGTGATGAAAGAGATTAGTATGAGAAGCCAACTAAAGTGGAACTCATACCCTTGGTATTTCACTTCTCTACAATCAAGATCTAGTTGATTGACAAGGTACTACACCCAGCTCATCTGTAGTCCCTCTGTGCACTTCCCTGCGAGGCTGACCACAAATCCAGTCACTTGAGTTGGTCTATTCTTACGAACTATCTTACCCGTGATCAGCTGACAGGAAAGGTGCAGTGTGCCACTCTGGATAGAGGCTATCTTGTAGCCTCACATTCCCTTCTTGACATCGCCATAAGTTTCTTTAATTCTCTGCGCTAATGCTTGGTCTGAGGTCTTTCCAAGGTAGAACTCATGTGGGTCAGGGCCCTGCATGCTAAGCCCTGTGATCCGATTGATCAAGGTCATATCCACAGTGATGCATCAATTCAGCCATATGTATCCTCCGTGGTAGCAGGACAAGAGTAACTTTACACATGCATTCACCTCTTGATGTTGTTCGAAGTGCGGGATATTCATCACATTGAGAAGTGTGGATTGCGCAAGGTTCTGGGTCCATGATTGTGGGATGATCTTGGAATTCTTTCCTTTAGTCCTAGTTAGATATTGGTGCAGGGCGAGCATGTTGTAAACCTTCCGATCGCCAAGGTTGAAGTCACGAAACTTCAATGCTGCGAGCTTATCTTGGTTGGAATGAACTGCACGCACCCCTTTCGGAAGGTACACGGTGATCAAAGTATACTCTAAGTCTCGAGGGACATTGTCACAGTTGATGGCCCCGCTGAGAGGTGGTAGGTAAGCCGATAGAATGCGCAGAATAATCTTGGCGTTCACAATGTCATCCTTGTTCTTTGTTCTTGTCTTTGCCGTGGTTCTGGAAGTTCCTGCTCTATGAGAAGTTGAGGGAGAAACTTGGACTCCTCCTGTTGATGATTTTTGCACACCTACAGACATCCTTCTTTCCGACATGACTCTCTCACTCATTAAGTCAATAAACAATTCTCCGACTACTTTATCTGTGGCGCTGAGCTTGTTCGACATACAAGCTCGGGGTCACAATGATCTTAGACACTGCACAAGAATGGAAAACAAGGGCATGATGATCGCTGTATACACTTGCTAGTCCACAGGCTTCAAATTCCTAGTTGGAAAAAGTGTTCTTCGGGAATGGCGTGACGAGATATATAGGCGATCTTGGCAATGAATTGCTTTGCAACGAGTATGGGCCTCATTAATTTGTGTTCTGTCCATTATGGTGCATTCCAATGGTTTGGTGATGAGCCATCAATGCTTTTCAATCTATTCAGAGTGACAGTCAAATGGATATATCGGCCTCTAATGGCTATATTGCTTCACCATGACAAAGTGGCCTATGTCATTGTTTTTATATCTCGACGAAGTTCAAATTCTGCAAGTTTTCCTTCTGTTAGGTTCCCTCTGGAATATTCTGTAGCCTGTCGATCTTAGCTCTCTTTTTACTTAGCTTCCTAGCCTTCTTTCCAGTGAGCTTCGTCTCGGTGATTCTCATCCCATTCCAATTCTTATTTTCCTTGGACATAGTCACTTCACGCTGCTGAGATTCTCTCCTAAGACTCAGGGGTAATACTTGTTCTATATTTGAGACAGATACTGCAATCTTCTATGAGTCCTCTAGCTCTCTTGGAACTTTGACAACTGGGCTCCAGGTGTCAAATAGCTTCGATTTGTTCTCTTGTTCTTCAATCAACTACGTGATCCTTCTGGTCATGAAATCTGTTAAATCTTATCTCTGTTGTTCTAAAACCTTTTCTTCTTCCTTCTTTCTGGCTTGATCTCTCTCAATCCAAGGTTTTCCAAGTAACATAGTAAAGAGGGCGCTATCCTCAATAAACTTGATAATCCCAAAATCTTCCTCTGTTGAAGTTCCATTAGCATTCATAGATATCTTAGTGAGCCTTCCACATAGGTTCACTAGTTTTCCTCTGAATAGACCTATTGCTCTTAATGAAGGGATCATAGCAGGCCTTCCTATGGCTTCCCAAGTTCTCTCTGGAATAATGTTCACTGGTGTTTCTTCATCAAGAACACAGTCATTGTCGAAGTCCCCTATTCTTACTTCGATGCATTCTTTTTATTTAAAGATCTATGATAACCTAAATTGTCGGTGGTCCTTCAAGGTGTATTTCATCTCTAGTAATACCTTCTCGGATTCTTTTTGGGGTTCGACTATTTCTGGAGCTGCCTTAGGGTTTTCTTCATTCAGATTCATTCTTTCAAGCTTAGCAATCATTCTAGGGAAATCCAATACTTCATGGTCCGAAGCTTTGCAACATAGTCAACTAGATATTACACCAGGGCATTCTTTAGCAAGATGTCCCAGTATTCTGCAGCTGTAACATAGGGTTAATCCTCTCTTCTTTTTAAATGATCCCCAACCTCTTCTGTATTGCGCACTAGGATCATGGTAGCTAGCCTGCAAAAAATTATTTGTAGGATCCTGCATCCATTTGTTAGTCCAAACATTCTTTCTATGCATAGGTATAACATATCTATCACTATACTCATCAGATCTATTCGTATCAATCTTTCTTTCACCTATCAGAGCCCTATTTTTCAATCTAGGAAAGAATCTGTCAAACATACCTAGATCCATACTCTAGAAACAAAAAATTTCACTTATTTTACTTTTGCAGAGCACAAAGCTTCTAGATATAAAAACTTTTGACTATTATTACCTTTATCAAAGAACAAAGCTTACAGATCTTATCTCTTTTCTGCAGATCTGACCTCTTTTCTTTAGAAACTTCCACTTTTACCTTTCTTAGAGCAAAAAGCGTTCAGATATCGGTTCTTTTCTTTAGATCTAGCCTTCTTACTTTAGCACTAGGGCACAGATCCTCGCACAAATCTTCCACAATTTTAGGATGAATCTTTGCACAAAGATTCCTCTTCCTCAGTTACCGACAATCACAGTTTCATGTCCTGGCAACAGAACCATTTGTTGGCACAGGGACAGACCCAGGGTTCAATGCTACAAGAGCACACCAGCATAACCCTAACTATTGACCCTTTTGGAAACACCTGCGAAACAAATGAAGTCTCACACGAGGTAGAGGCAGGGGTGGTTGCAAGACTTAGGTGTCTGCAACCTTAGCTGGGAAATAGATCCGTGATTATATCTCTTATAGAGAACTTAGCATCGATAATTCATCAATATTCAACCCTTATTATACTTCGCATATAGTACAGAGCATCGCGACATTGATTTAGATCTAAAGGATTTCAGTACTTAACAACAACAAAACAAATCAGATCCAATTGATCAGCACTAAGCATCTTCATACATATCAAATCTACATTCACATACATCTAAGAAGCAAAAAGCATAAATAGATCTATCTAAATATATCAAAGCACTTAGCGAAAGCAGAGATAAGCACATTGTTAAGAACCAAATACCAATATAGCATAGAAAAACCTCAGAAAAAGTACTCAACACCTTGAAAAAGAGATAATTCCAGACAATAAGCCTCTTCGAGGGGGCAACCTACTTTTACCCCACTTAAATGTTCAAGTACAAGATGAGCCAAAATGAAAATGTCTCCTTGGTATAAATAGGAGACAAGGAGGCATAATTACAACTAATGGCCTAAAGCCAACATAAATAAAATAACATTACTAATATAATATCCCTCAATTAAGGGGTAATGAGCCAATATTAGGGCTTAATATGCCCCTCCCCTTGAGATAAGTGTTGTCCACAATGCTTGAGTAACTCTATATGCTTCTGTATAAAATACTCATCTTCCCAAGTGGAATCTTCAGCCGGTAGTTTCCTCCATTTAATGAGATACTCTGAAATGGATCTATTCCTCAGCTGGAAAATTCTTGTGTCAGTGATGGCTTTATTTTCCAATATGATTTTTCCTTCCTTGTCAAGTTCTGGAAATATAGTTTGAACCCGGATATTGTCGCCTATAACCTTCTTTAAGCATGAAACATGGAAAACTGGGTGTACTCATGAAGATGCAGGCAACTCTAATTTGTATGCCATAGTACCAATCTTTTGGAACACCTTACAAGGCCCATAGTACTTTGGTGATAATTTATTATCCTTCTTGGCTTGCTTGAGGGACATCTATTTGTATGGTTGTAGTATTAAAAACACCCAATCCCCTACTTCAAAACTTCTTTCACTATGATGCTGATCTGCTTGTTGTTTCATGCGATTCTGTGCCATGGTCAAGTTGTTCTTTAAGATTTGGAGAACTTGTTGTTGATTCTCGATGTGATCTTCCACTGCTTGAACCTTAGATTTTTCTTTTAGAGAAGAAGTGATGGAAGGAGGGTGGTATCCATAAAGTGCCATAAATGGTGTCATTTTTGTTG
>ML781392.1:359969-409537 GCA_009831015.1 Picea engelmannii | reverse complement strand
CCGCAAAGCGTCTTCCCGTGAGGGCTTTCACCATAAAGGGACCACTTTGGAGTTCATCCATTTGTACACCTTATCAATCATTATAAGACAATAATGAGTCATCTATACATTTTTCCAACAATGCATCATATACCAATGGGACCACATCGATCCATCTTCATCATGTATCAATGACAACTCATTGATCCATCTTCATCTATGCATTCTCATCAAGGACAATACATATTATATTACATAAATCATCATTCAATCAATCCTTTGACATCAATCAATCACTTGACATCAATCAATAAAACCATTGGCATCAATGACAACATGATCCAACACATTTCTCCATCTTGGCTGATCAAAACTTGTGTCGGTCTCAGAGGATGCTAGTTTTTCCTCTGCTAAATTATGAACTATTACCTCCTAACTCACCTAAATAACACCTTTGAGAGGAAAACCACTCTGAGGGAGGGAGTGTTGTTACCCCCTTTATTGAACACCCATAAGGAGATAAGTTTCGAGAAGGTTTTGTACTCCCTACATATCCACCCTTGACTGAATCTTTTGATCCCCTCTTTTTCAAGTAAAATCCGATGAAGAACACGAACTTGGTACCAATTACCAGTGTCTACCTCTTGTACCCTATTAAGACATTGTGAGTATGGAAACCCAACAGATCCATTTATTAGATGGTTACATCACACCACCAAGGATTTCGGGTCCATCAAACCCTATGAGAACCCCTAAACAACCCCACGATATCCTCTCTAGAGTAGATACAATCATTGAATATGCTTTCAAACTCTTGTGTACAATCCTGATGAGTGTACTATAAGTCAAAGTGGATACAAAAGAAATTATTTAAATAATAAAGTTAATGGGGAAATTACTAAGTGGACAAGTGGTTAGAAGTGGGTTAGCCCTAAAATAAGGAAAGTGGTTTAAGATATTTTATAAGGTAAATAATGAAGTGAAGTGATGAGTGTACTATAAGTCAAAGTGGATACAAAATAAATTATTTAAATAATAAAGTTAATGGAGAAATTACTAAGTGGACAAGTGGTTAGAAGTGGGTTATCCATAAAATAATGAAAGTGGTTTAAGATGGTTAGAAGGTAACCCCTTGAGGAAGCTACTTAAAAGTATAAATAAGAGGAAAGGGTCTCTCATTTTAATAACACTTGAGCATATTGAATATCTACAAGTGACTAAGGTAACCAAAGGATATCTAAGTTAAATTTCAGAAGGAAGGTGAAGTAAAGAAGGCTGAAATTCAAGGGAGGATAAATTCTTTTGATGATGATTTCTAAGGTATGTTATTTACAGGCCATCTCACCATTTTCGCAATACATTGTTTTAAAAAATGATTCAGACTGCGAACTCTACAAGAAGTTGTATAAATATATCCAATTAGATATGGTAACAATTTCATCTTGTGGGTCCTTGTATTTTTCGAGCTACACTTCGTGGAAAATAGGGTTTGTGGCTAGTCCCAAAACTATTCTAAAACAAGTGTTTCGGTTAAAAACGCCATAACTTCTTCATAACAGATACAAATTCAGTAAGAAAAAATTTATTGGTTCAAGTACAATATGTAGTACTCTGTGTACCATTTTCAGATCCATACAAAAAATATTCCATGCAGGGCATGCATTACACGTTCGCTCTCTAGAATAAGCCATAATTCAACAAGGTATGCCATTTTTGCTATAACTCATTTTCTGTGAGGTTCTAAGCAGTGAAATCTGGAGGAATTGCATAAAAGACATTGAAGAATATTGTTTACTATTTTCATATCTTTATTCATTACAGGTACATAGTTATGATTATTTCAAGTTAGGGTTTTTGACTAATCTAAAACTAGTCGTGAGAGTAAAGTAAAATTTGATGAAAATGCTAGTCTCTTGTTAAGGAAGGTTTGCATGTATGTGATCATATACACCAGGTCTATTACAGAGTTAAAAATCAGATTTGGATGATGAAATTTGGTGCAGACCCCCCTTCTTCTCCCCTTGGAACTACACAACCTCCCGATCTTGGATATTTAAACTCCTGATTCAGATTGACTCTTCGGGTCCCTCAACAGTCCCCAAAAACTCAAAACACACACACACACATGCCCCTTTTTCCCCCAAGTGACCATGTCTATGACTGTGGGTCTATCCCTTTGCGATTTGGACTTCAAGGATATCACTAGCTCTACTTTCGGTTCTTCCATGTGTCTCTTCGGATTTTATGGCTCCACTATAGTTTAGGTTTTGTGACTTTGCAAAACTCTAGTTCTCTCATTCAAGAACCTCCAGACCTCTGACTCTTGGATTCCTTAATCCGCTGCCATGTGATTTCCTTGTGATCACCAACTGAGATTAATTCCTGACTTCGAGCTTCAGACTTCACGGCTTTGCTTTCACCAAACCTTCAAACTTCCTGAACTATGAAGTGTCAAAACACCTTATGACCAAACTCTGCGTAGTTCTCTCAGATATGAAAATATGGCATCGTTCACCTCCCTCCGGAACGAATCTTGTTCGCTAACGTTGGTGAAAATATCAGGGGTTCTCCTCCTTGAAGAGCTTCTACCGCTTTCTCTCTTGAGCTTAACTTCCTCTCCTTATTCATCCTTTATAATGTTTTATTTGACACTTATTCAAAATCTTGATTTGTGCGCACCTTGCAACATATTTTCCTTCACAACCCAAATTCTCTTTGTTGATGATTTCACTCTTTTTGCGACCATTTTCCAACCACTTCTCTCTCCTGTGACTAAAGTCCCACTACTCCTCCTGAGCTTATGAGTCTAAAAAATATTTCATGCACTCCTTGCGTACGTCGATGCACTCCTTGCATACATAATTTTTTAGCTACCTCTCCTGAGCTCCGAGTCAAAAAACATTTGGTCACGCACTCCTGGCAGATGTTATGCACACCTTGCACTTACTCAAAGAAGAGAAATAATTGAAACTTATTCACTCTCCACAATGACTCATATATTCAACCCTGTAAATGCATTCATGGATACAAGAACAAGGAATAACAAAGAATTGAAAACAAACAAAAAATCTACCATTCACTCATTCAGAGAGACACAATAATAACACACATTTGGGACAATATTCCTCTTCTATATTCATTCAACTGAATTTTACATACATTCATACACTACTTCTCTGCATCTCCCAAATCTTGACTATAATGGAAATCTACACATTAGATTCAACAACCTCTTCTCGGAAAAAATACAAATCTTTATACAAAGGGACTCTTCAAGTTCTTCCCTCCAACTACCCTACAACTATCCTATTGAAATAAAATCTTTCAACTACTAAATATTTATTACAATAAATGTTCGATTCAGACAAATAAGAGAGAAAGATCCAAATCTGTTTTGAAATCCTTCATATTAAATCAAAATACACCCCCCCATCGATTTTATGTGATGTCTTATCCTCTGATCATTAAAGATGTTCATAACTCAAAATCTTTGTCAGATATTACATTAATACAAAAATATTTGGAATTTCTAAATATTTCAAAATACGTGCTAGTGCGCCCAGCTGTCTTTCGCTTGTGCTTTGTTGGCGATGCTACTACATCATACTCCTCTAGATGAAAAATTCATGGACTCCTGTCCATGAGCTCCTGCATCAATTTTCCATGCTTCTGAATGTCTTCTTCACCAACCCAACTGACATCTTCTACTGGTCGTCCTTTCCACTTCACCAACTCGCTAGTCTATGATATTCTCCATCTGCAGCTTCTCTGCTACAGGCATCTGTTTCTCCCACTGGATCTTCCTTTGATCTTCGGATCTTTCATCTCCATACTCCTTGTATGAATACAAGTCTGAAATGTTCAATATTGGAGATATACCCACATCGTATGGTATCTCTATTTCATAAGAATGCTCTCCAAATATTCTCAGGATTTTACACGACCCTATATTTTTCAATTTCAACTTATTATATGTTCCCCTAGAGAACCTCTCCTTCCTTAGATGTGCTAGAACTTGATCTCCAACTCCAAACTCAAGCTTCCTCCTGTGCTGATCAACTCTGCAATTGTATTCATTGTTGCTCTTGTTCAACTTCTCCTTGATATGATTATAAAGTTCCTTCATTTTTGTAGCAAAGTCTTCGTCTCCAACACTCCTAAATTCGCTCTGCTTCAGATATATTAACTCCAACACTCCTCTTGGATTTATTCCATACACTATTTGAAATGTAATTTTCCCAGTGCTTCTGTTCGCTGAGTCATTATATGCAAACTCTGCTTGTGCTAGAATCTGATACCACTGACTATGGTGTTCAGTGACCAAAGTCCTCAACAAATCTCCTAAGATTCTATTCACCACTTTGGTCTATCCATCTGTTTGCGGGTGATATGAAAAACTAAAAGATAGCTCTGTCCCCAACTTCTTCCACAATTTCCTCTAGAAATGACCAACAAAATTGGTATCCCCGTCGGAAACTATACTCCTGGTAAATCCATGGAGTCTCACAACCTCTCTGAAAAACAAATTCGCAGCATGCGTTGCATCACTTGTCTTTTGGCATGGGATAAAGTGTGCCAGCTTCAAAAATCTGTCAACTACCACGAATATGGAATCACTCCCCCTTTGTGTTCTTGGAAATCCCAACACTAAATCCATGCTTATTGCATCCCAAGGACTCTCTAGAATAGGCAATGGTTGATACAACCCAATTTTCTTCTTCTTCCCCTTGGAATAATGAAAATTTTTACATTTTCTTACAAATATTTTCACCTCTACTCTCAGACCTGGCCAATAATATGAACCATTTAATTGGGAAAATGTTTTTTCATGGTCGAAATGTTCGACTAGACCTCCACTATGTTTTTCCTTCAACAAATTCTCCCTCATCAAACATCTTGGTATGCACAACTAGAACCCTTTAAAAAACAACCCATCCTGAATCAGATATTCAGCCCATTGGATTCTATCTCTGAGTACAGGATTCACAGATGCTTCATAGGCCTCTCCGAAATTTGGATCACAGTGATACATTTCCTTAAGGAGATCAAACCCCAAGGTCTTGACCTGGAATTCCTGTAGAATCAAACTTTTCCTTCTCAATGCATCAACAACCTTGTTAGCACTACTAGAAATATGTTTAATGACAAAAGTGAAATTTTGCATAAACTCTATCCACCTAGCATGTCTCTGGTTTAATTTCTCCTGTCTGGTCATGAATTGTAGAGCTTGATTATCGCTATACAAAACAAACTCCTTTGGTACAATATAATGCCTCCATTTCTTCAAGGCTTGAATTATGGAATATAACTCTTTGTCATATGCAGAATAATTCCTTTTACTTCATTCAACTTCTCACTGAAATATGCAATAGGTCTGTTTTCTTGACTTAAGACTGCTCCAATTGCAACTCTGCTTGTGTCACATCTCACTTGAAATGTCTTTCCGAAATCTGGTAATACCATAATAGGTTGTTCCGTTATTTTCTCCTTCAGTATATTGAAGATCCTCTCAGCCTCTTCTGTCCATTTGAAAGACATGTGTCTTTTCTTAACTGTATCCATCATTTGAGCACTAATGCCACTAAAGTTTCTGATGAACTTCCGATAAAAAATTTCTAATCCATGGAAGCTTCTCACTTCAAAGATATTTCTTGGTGAGGGCCATTATATGATTGCTTTCACCTTTTCGGGATCCATCTTCAACTCATTTGAAGAAATAAAAAAACTGAAGTAAATGAGTCATGTCTTCATGAAGGAGGAATTTCTTAGATTAATCAATAGCTTCTCCTACTGCAACCTCCTCATCACCAATGTGAAATGTCTCAAGTTCTCCTCCTTAGTCTTGCTAAAGACCAGTATATCATCCATATATATAATAATTTTTTTTCCAATGAAATATTTCAACACTTCATTCATTAGCTTCATAAAAGTACTCAGGGTGTTCGTTAAGCCAAACGACATAACAAGCCATTCATACAACCCCTCATTTGTCTTGAATGTTGTTTTCCACTCATCACCTTCCCTCATTCTTATCTCGTGATATCCAATTTTCAAATCTATCTTTGAAAAATAGTTCGCTCCACTCAAACAATCCATCAAATCATCCATTCTTGGAAATGGGAATATGTATCTGATGGTGATCTTGTTTATGGACCTTGATTCTATACACATTCTCCATCCTCCATCCTTCTTCGGACTCAATACAGTTGGCACTGCACATGGACTCAAGATTTCTATGACTGTTGGCCCCTGGCCAAGTTTTGAGGATCCTTGGTCAGCTTTGACTTATTTTGGGACTTCAACAGGCTATCGAAGGAAGAGCGCAAGTCAAAGTGGATATCGCGGGATATCGACCCCTTTTTAGGGTACTTTTGGGTTTTGGGCTTATGTAACGGGTATGGGGATGTCGGCCCATGGGTTTACCCATGTTTTGGCCCTTTTGTAATGTATAAATATATGTCTAGGCGATGTAAGAAAGAGACCGGGGCCTAGAAGAACCAAGTTGTAAGTTGTGCTAAGTGAAAGTGATAGTTGTAAATGCTTTGTGCATACTGTGTGAGGTCTACAAGGCTAAGTGAAAGTGACTGTAAGATACTATGTAAAGGATTTGTGCTGTACCCTAGCTCGAGGAAGGAGGATCTGGTGAGGTGTGCGCATATCTCTTGTCCTCTGCGGAGTAGGATTTTGATGCTATGTGCCTCTAAGAAGCTTGACCAAAGATAATAAAGAAGAGAAGAGTTGGTGGACGTAGCCCCAGGCTGGGGGTGAACCACATATATCTTGTGTTGTGATTGCTTTGTGCATTATGGTTGTTATATTGTTTATATGCTTTATGCTTATTGTTGTTATCTTGATGTATGCTTAGAGGAATATAATGGCTTAGTGCTCAATAGTGCGAATGAATGATAGATCTGATCTGTTTATTTATGCTTAGTGCTTGAATATATTAGACCTGGATGAATACTGTGATGCTTTGTTATTATGGTTTATCTGCATTGTAAATGAAGGTTGAATAATAATGAACTATAACTACTAAGTTCTCTGTTAAGGTGTTACAATCATAGATCAGTGTCCCAGCTAAGGTTGTAGACACTGGAGTCCTGCAACCATCCCTGCCTCTACCTCCGGTGAGACTTCATGTGCTTCACAGGTGTTTCCGAAAGGGACAGTAGTTAGGGTTTTGTTGGTGCACTGTTGAAGCGTTGAACCCTGGGTCGGCCCTTGTGCCAACAAATGGTTCTGTTGCCGGGACCTAAAACTATGATTGCTGGGAACTAAGGAAAAGAAAGAAATATATGTGCATAGATCTGTTACTTTAGTGCACAATATTCTACTTGACTGTGAGGCTCTATGCTTAGAAAAGAGGCTGATCTGAAGAAAAGAGGTAAGATCAGTGAAATATTTTGATTAAAGAGGAAAGATTTGAAATCTTTGTGCTTTGATAAAGGTAAGATAAGTGGAAATTTTTGTTTCGAAAGTATGGATCTAGGTATGTTTGATAAATTTTGTCCTATTCTGAAAACTAGGGAACAATTAGAAGAAACAAGATTTGATATGAATAGATATGATATAAATAATGAAAGATATGTTATTCCTATGCATAGAAAGAATGTTTGGACTAACAAATGGATGCAGGATCCTAGGACTAATTTTTTGCAGGTTAGCTACTATGATCCTAGTGCGCAGTACAAGAAAGGTTGGGGATCATTTAAAGGAAAGAGAGGATTAACCCTTTGTTATAGTTGTAGAAGCCAGGGCCATCTTGCTAAGGATTTCCCTAATAGAAGACCTAGTTGTATTTGTTGTAAATCTATGGACCATGACGTTCTAGATTTCCCTAGAATGATTTCTAAGGTTGAAAGAATGAATATGAGACAAGAAAACCCTGAGAAAGGCCAAGAAATTAAGACTATGGAAGAACCCCAGAAAGAATCAAAGACTGTATTACTACAAATGAAAGAAACCCTGAATGACCACAAAGATATCAACTTATCAGAGATCTTCAAAGAGAAAGAGTGCATTGAAACCAAAATAGGAGACTTCGACATAAACTATGTTCTGGATGAGGAAACACAGATAAATATTATGACAGAAAGAACGTGGGAAATTTTAGGAAATCCTGCTATGATTCCTTCATTGGGAGGAATAGGATTATTTAGAGGAAATATGATAACCCTATGTGGAATACTTACCTAGACATCTATGAATTCTCATGGCACTTCGACAGAAGAAGAATTTGAGGTTGTTAAATTTATTGAGAACATCGCCCCATTTTCTTTACTGCTAGGAATACCCTGGATTGAGAAAGATCATATCCAAAGAAAACAAGAAGAGGAAGTTCTAGAACATAAAAAACAAGAACTAAGAGACTTCATGGCTAAGAGAATAACACACTTACTGGAAGAACAAGAAAACCGGTCAAACCTATTGAAGACTAGAAATCTGGCTATCGAAGTTGAAAGAACACAAGCATACTTGAAACACTTGTCTGTACAAGAGAGTAGAGCGCCTACCCCAGACAAAGAAGAAGTATTGGCCTTGAAACCTATGAACGACCATCAACAAAATGAAGTTACTATGCCAAGAAGAAATAAGAATCATAATGGGAAGAGGAACCCAGTAATGCAGATCACAGGGAAGAAGGCTAGAAATCTCAACAAGAAGAAGAGAAAGTTGGAGAAATTACAGGAAGGTCCAGAGAAGACTTCGCAGAACGAAGGTCCCCTGAATTTGAACTTCGCTGGAATATCATAGCAAATCAGATTGGAACTTCACCATGGTAGAGAGATATGACCGTTGGAGGCATTATAACCGTTAGATTAACGTTCCTGAACAGTTAGAACAACAATTATGATCAGAAAACTCGCCATCAGACCATTGGGACCGCACCATGCCGGACATAACTGCATTGATGAAGGATTCTTGTCCGTTGGAGAGATACGTTACCTCGAATGTTGCACCAAAAACACTTTCGTGAATTGTATCCAAGCCAACAAGAGAACTCATTGCTACCACACTGTGTTTACTGAGATTTCGACACCTGTTCTATTGCATTGAGAATTTGTTCATCAGCCTGAGATATTCGATTGTGAGCGTGCATGTCGGACGAGCTTAGTGCTGTGGAAAAGTCAGTAGAGGAAATTTTAATCGATCTAATGGAAGAGAGAGTGATGTCCACAAGAGTTCAAGATTCTTCGACGCGAGGAGTGGAAGCCTCCCCATCGACTACTCACAGATCCAGACCATCCTGATTTGCATATGATAAAATAACCAAGCATCGAGATGACTTGGAAAACACGAAGTTAATCCCTTCCATCCTACCGGACTACATCCCACCTCTGGCTAGAGCAGTGAATTGTGACAGTGTCCCCAAGGACTTCGACTACACCTTGGTTACCGTGTACCTCCTGAAGGGGATACGCATAGGCAAGCCTAAGTCAGATAAGATCATGACACTAAAGATCAATGAATTTAACTTAGGGGATCACAAGAACTTCAACATTCTTTCTCCTCATAGGTATTTGACTTGGACGAAGGGGAGGAAGTCAAGTATAATCCCCCAACCATGGACTATGGACCTCGCACACTCCATTGTCCTGAATGTGATGAAGATACCGCATTTTGAAAGGCACCAGGAGGTTAATGCGTTTGTTAATATCCTGCTGTTAGGCTTCCATGGTGGCTATCTATGGATATATAGATGCATCACCATCGATCCAGCATTGATCCATCAGATCACCAGATTGACCATGCAGGGACCAAACCCACAAGATTTCTACCCAGGAAAGGCTGCAAACCATGCCCTGGCGTAGAATATTAAAGAGACATATGGAGATGTGGAGAAGGGGAAGTGAGGCTACAAGGTATCCTCCATCCAGAATGGTGTAGTGCACCTTGCTTTCCAGTTGATTGTTGGTAAGCTAGTTCGGAAGAACAGACCCACACAGGTCACAGGGTTTGTTGTTGACCTCGCAGGGAAATGCGTGGAGGGGCTACAAATGAACTGGGAGAATTACTTAGTAAACCACGTAGAAAAAGACTATCGTGAAGCCTAGGATCAGGGCTATGAGTTCCATTTTAGTTGGCTGCTGATCCTCATTGCATTCATAGCTTGGGAGATGCTGGAAGGTGCGAGCTTCCCTGAACTAGAACCATATGAACACTTAGACGTGAAGTTTACTTCGCTATGGAATTCAAGTGATATGGGAATACAATGGAAATATAAAGTGGTGTTCCACACCTACTACTTGTAGTTAAAGAGTGCTATTGAGGCTATCCCTCGTAAAATGCCAAACACCCTCCACAGGTTCAGGGCATTTTTGAAGTTCCATGCAGACAGACATTTTATCTACATCACTGCGAGAAGAGATGGACACAAATAAGTACTACAGAGTTATTACAAAATCACAAAAGATGACATAGAATAAATAACTAAGGAGTGCCCTGCAAAGCTCCTTATCCCTGTTGACCCCACAAAAATGTCCTATCCTGAACTAATCGGAAGCCCAATGATACTCGTGAAGGGCATGATACACCTAGAACTAGTAGAAGGAAGATGACAGAAGAAGTCCAACAACTAAACAGTACATAAGAGGAAAATGATTCAAACTCACCTGGAGGAGGAGGCGATGAAGAAGTAGATAAAGAAGAGAACAATAGACAAGAATATTAATAGAAGCAAGGTGAAGTAACACCACCATAGAATCCCCCTGAAGACGCAGAGCCATCTCACAAAAGAAAGGTTTCTCCCATGAAACACACATCGCGGAAGAAGTCAAAAGCTACTAAGACTAAGCTTCAAACTATACTCACGCTTGATGAATTCGACTTCATCATCACAGTTGTATCTGATGCCTCGTAGGACCTCTTGCAGAGAAATGAAGCCAAACAAGAAGCCATGTATGATAGAATTGAGACAGAACTCAGAGGGGTAAAACATGCCCTTCACTCCAGCTGCGTAGTTTCCACTACGCCCCCACCATCAAAAGAACTAGAGTTGGGAGATGAGCCTACCCAACTCTGCAAAATAGTTGATGCGACCAAAGATCTCCTTCTTCTTGCATAAGAAGAAAAAGAACAGGCCATAGTGGCCCTGAAGCAAGCACCAGAGGAAGTAGTAGAGCAACACAGGGTTGCACAACAGGAGAAGGCTTCCCTCCAAACAAAATTCAAAGAGGAGAAAGCACATATCCAACAAGAGAAAGAACAACTTCTCACAGAGCATATTGGAGTAAATGAAGCAGTCAACAGAGAACTTCACTCTATGACAGGGTTAGAGAAAAAAGTGGAAGAAGCAGTGGAGCATCAAGTAGCGCAGCTTGCTGAAGCCATCCAACAACTTCAACAGAGAATAACATACCTAGAGGTACAAACAATGCCAAACACTCTATAGGATGTGTGATACCAAAGAGAAGTCACTGCCCAAAGTGCAGTTGAAAGAATCAAAGCATTATCTTTGGAATGTAAACAACTAAGTGATTGTATCACGCAGACTTATGAGCGACTTACTGAGGACCCTGAAATGAAGACACTGGAGTCACAACTCCAGGAAGAAAATCAACAAGAAACAACAGTACAGGAGTAGGTGAAGCTCCTGTCAGTAGTTGAGAGAATGAAATGATCTCAAGAACAATGCACTACTCAAAAATAGGTCCATACCATACAAAGAAAAGTCATGGAAGTAAACCAGAGGCTCCAACCAGTCTAGGACGAAGCTTGCTAACTTTTTGAGGAGATTGAAGGAAGAGGAGAGGAGCTGGAACAAGTAGTCACTTCATTCGAACAACGCTTAGAGGGACCTCTGAATGAGGCAGTTCTTCAGAAGTTCATTGAGCAGGAGGCCTTGACGAAGTAGCAGGTTGAAGTAGCTCGAGCCAGAATCGAGGCTTTCGAGGCAGAGCTACCCATATCAGAGTGAATCGGGACGCGCCATAGGTGAGTGTTGGGGGCCTGTTGGCCCTTGACCAAGTTTTGAGGATCCTTGGTCAGGTTTGACCTATTTTGGGACTTCGACAGGTTGTCGAAGGTGGAGCTTAAGTTGAAGCGGAGATCGCGGGATATCGAACCCTTTTTAAGGAAATTTTGGGTTTTGGGATTATGTAACGGGTATGGGGATGTTGGCCCATGGGTTTACCCATATTTTGGCCCTTTTGTAATGTATAAATAGATGTCTAGGTGATGTAAGAAAGAGACCAGGGCCTAGAAGAGCCAAGTTGTAAGTTGTGCTAAGTGCAAGTGATAGTTGTAAATGATTTGTGCATATTGTGTGAGGTCTGCAAGGCTAAGTGAAAGTGAGTGTAAGAAACTATGTAAAGGCTTTGTGTTGTACCCTATATAGGGGAAGGAGGATCTAGCGAGGTGTGAACAGATCTCCTGTCCTCTGTGGAGTAGGATTTTGATGCTATGTTCCTGTAAGAAGCTTCACCGAAGATAATAAAGAAGAGAAGAGTTGGTGGACGTAGCCCCAGGTTGGGAGTGAACCACGTATATCTTGTGTTGTGGTTTCTTTGTGCATTATGGTTGTTATATTGTTTATATAATTTATTCTTAGTGTTGTTATCTTGATGTATGCTTAAAGGAATATAATAGCTTAGTGCACAATAGTGCGAATGAATTCTAGATCTGATCTATTTCTTTATGCTTAGTGCTTGAATATATTAGATCTGGATGAATACCACGATGCTCTGTTATTAGGGTTTATCTGCGATGTAAGCAAAGGATGAATACTAATGAAATATAACTGCTAAGTGCTCTGTTAAGGTGTTACAATCATAGATCGGTGTCCCAGCTAAGGTTGCAGACACTGGAGTCCTGCAACCATCCCTACCTCTACCTCGGGTGAGACTTCATCTTCTTTGCAGGTGTTGCCGAAAAGGCTAGTAGTTAGGGTTTTGTTGTTGCATTGTTGAAGCATTGAACCCTGGGTCTGCCCTTGTGCCAACAATGAGAAATCCTTTGTCTAATAGATCCCGCACCTATATTTTCACCTCATCATTCTCTTTAGGTGTCAACTTGTACGTTGCTTTGTTTGGAATCTTTGCTCCTAGAATCAAGTCAATGTGATGACTAATACTTCTGATAGGTGGCAATGAGCTTGCAAAATCATCCACTATAATTTCAGCAAAATTCTCTAATAGTTCCTAAACTTCCTCAGGAAAATATTTCATTGAAGTGTTGGTAAGGATAACCCTCGGCTTCCTCACTACATCAAACAACATCTCTTCTTCTTTATTCACTTCATTCAGAAGTTCCTTCCCAATCATGAGAAGTATGCTCGTGCTAGCTTCATCCTTCACCTTATTTTCTTCAATTGGAAGTAACATGTGTGTCCTACCATTCTTCTCTAAGGTGTGCATTTCAGGAGAAACACTGACACACATTCCAAAGGGTGTATTTAAGAAATATTCTCACAATCCAAATGCAAGGTCCGCCCAGAATTACTCTGTGGTAGAAGATTTATCACAAACCCCTTGTGCGATGTCCGCTTTGGAGGTCCTCCAAATCTGCCCTGATCAACAGAAAGCCTTGTTAACTGCTTTAGGCTCTACTGAGACTTGTAACCTGGGTACCATCACGTTAGATACAACTGACTTAAAACCTCGTCTGCCTTACCACGTCCCGTTTCAGATAGTAGTGGCTCATCCCACGAAATTTTTTACAGGGAATATCTTCTGCACGGTGGTTGAAAAGGGCACATCGACATGCGTTATGTCGTTAGCATGTTGGAAGGCCATTGGTCAGCCCGCTTTGTCTCCATCACCTACTCTCCTCACTGCGTTCGAAGATCGTTCTTTCCGACCACATGGCATCGTTCCTTCTTTCCTTGTGTAGTTAGGAGGGAAGACCGTGTGTGTCAAAGTAGAGGTAGTCTATGCTCCCCTCTACTATAACCTCTTGTTAGGTCGGAGTTGGACTTATTCTATGCAAGCTGTGGTTGCTATAGTTTTTCGAGTCTTGTTGTTTCCACACGAAGGCTGGATAGTGACCATCAATCAATTGTCCTTCTCTAGACCTGACCCATCTTTGGGGGCATCCACGATTCCCATGATTGATAATCCTCAACCTGGTGTCGTTAACGTAGGAGTTAGTTTGTGCCCATCCTTGATGGGTACCTTCGATTACCCACCTCCTCATGACGATGTCAAGTTTATATCTAATCACCACAAGGTTGAGATTTTTCAAGTTTCGTCGTTCCGTACAACTTACTTTGAGGATCCTTGGATTCTTCCTTCCCCATCAGCCACGATAGATGAGACAGGGCACTCTGGCATGTCCATGCCCTTGCCGGCCACTGAAATAGCGTACTCTTTAGTCCATCAAGCTTCAGCTCACCCTGATCCGACTCTTGCACAAGAGTTAGATCCGCTTCTAGAGCCTATTTGGGCTCAGGGTTCTCTTGCTAACATCGATTCGTTAGACTTAGTCTTTCCCTCTGACGAGGTAGTAATTGAAGCAATGACTAGTCCGGACAAACCTTGGGAAGATATTCATCACAGATCAGATTTCCTCCCGAATTTAAGCCGAATCAAAGTACGAGAATTCACCGTGACAATGACTGGAGATAGGTCTTGTCATACTAATCCCTTAGATACACACAAGATCTATGCTGAGGGTAATATGGAAACCATTCCTGAAATGATACCTATCAATATCTCCAGAACCCCTGGCGTCATAGACAATGTTTTCATCGGAGCATACAGATCCTGCGAGGAGATGCCAAGGATCGACTCACAAAGAGTCTATCATGAGCTAACTTTGTTGTTTTTCAAGCTCGCTTTGAGATTCGAAAGAAACATCCGGCAAGACTGCATTTATGCTTTTCGATCTCGTCTAGATTAACTGAGAAAAGTAACCATTATGGAGTCTTCTTTAAGACCTTTTGAGACTCCTTAAAGATGAAAAGATTGCTGAGTGACCTTGTTTCTTCACACTCGTTAAATTGGTCCAGAAGAACGTTGCTTAAACGGGTCTTCTTTTAATCCCTTTTCAAACCCTCTAAAAATGAAAAGATTGCTGAGCGATCTTGTGGCCTTTCACGCTCGTTAAACTGAACTTTGAAGTCACGTATGTCCGGCGGTAGTTTACCCCTTTTTCGGTCCGGACGATCAACTGTACGAACAAAGGTATACTCTATCGAATTCCCATTATTTAGAAGAGTTTTCTTAGGTATAATGTTATTCCTTTTTCGGGCCCGAGGGACTAAATTTACGAAAAAGAAACCCCCACGGAGTCCATAGTTAAGCTCTTTTCAGACTCCCTAAAATTGAAAAGATCACCGAGTGACCTTATTCTTTCACACTCGTTAAATTGGTCCAAAAGAATATTCCCGACGAAGTCCATAGTTAAGATTTTTTTTAGACTCCTTAAAAGTGAAAAAATAGCCGAGTGATCTTGTCCTTGTCACACTCGTTAAAATGGTTTTGAATTGACGTCTAATCGGTGCTAGTTGATCCCTTTTTCAAACCGACTAAACTATCTTCGAAAAAGGTAGCCCAACGGAGTCTCCTTTTATGCTTTTTCAGACTCTCTAAATATGAAAAACCACTGAGATTACCTTCTCTGGGCTCGTTAAACTTACATTGAAGGACGTTACCATTGTGTGTTCTATCAACCGCATTTGCATACCTTACCCACCAGCCTTGTAACAGTTTGCTTCTGCGTCTTAACACCTTTGGCCGCCGAAGGATTTTTCCCGAGTTTCAGTTTACCAGAACATCAGTCTTGTCCTTGTGCCTTGAGCTTGTATGTTTGCAGTACTCGTTCCTCCATTGTAATGTAATATTCCTTTATTCTTTTTAAAAAATTATCAAAAAGAAAAAAAAAATCAAATATACCCCAAAAAGAGGATGGGAAAAGTATTTTCTTTATTGGCAGCATAATGAGTCGCCCTTGGATAAAGCACATTTGTCCGTTTGATCATTAGACCATGGGATGTAGTACGACCTTAGGAATATTTTTCTCGCTATATAGAGTTGTGTCCTCCATTGTTTGGTTACTCTTGCAAACATATGGAGAGTTTGCATTGCCTCCTGCTTCATAGACTTATGATTAACATATATGCTTCCTGAGTCTTATCACTTGTCGTGCTATTATCCAAGGGAAGTTTGTCACTAAGCCTGAGTCGGCCCCTCTGCAATATGTCTCTTGTCCGCATACCCGATCATCCTGAACGTCCAATCAAGTCCTTGTTCAAAATCACTGAAGCCTTCAGTCTGATCATCAAGATTATCAAGTCCATCACCGACGATCCATCGAAGACCTCTGGGTAGTACAGTCGTACACTCATATTACACTCCTACCTGAGTTTTAGAAGATTTTGAAGTTGTTGCTCGAGCGCTGTAGTACAACCATCAGGCCAAATCAACTTCTGGAAGATGGATACTCTATATGTATATCTTTCTGATTTCGAGATGTAGCTCCGCTGTGTATTATTCGCGGCTACTCTTT
The DNA here is from genome assembly GCA_009831015.1 of Picea engelmannii. Lineage (NCBI taxonomy): Eukaryota > Viridiplantae > Streptophyta > Pinopsida > Pinales > Pinaceae > Picea > Picea engelmannii. The sequence goes on along the minus strand of ML781392.1, from coordinate 393,112 downwards.
ATAGTTATTTGACATGGATCTATAGTGTATTTGATTGGTAGATATGGTTCTATTTTATCCTGAGCATGGGTATGCCCACCTCGGTGAGACATTTGTTATTTTGCAGACAACACCTCCTGGTTCCTGATCCTTGGTCTCACTCATTCAGCACATCAGTAAAGATTGGTAATGTATTTCGGCCATCAGATTCTCTTCTAACCTCACACATTAGGGGCCATCAGATGCTTACATGGCATCAGGCCAACTCATATCCCTTCATTGCCAAAACATCTGCTGAACAACCTCTTTGAAAATCCTCTTGTGTCAAGGCCCACGTGCCCTAACCCATTACTGCACGCGTGTGCATGCTGGCAGGCCCACTACAACCCGTGTGTACCTAACAAAGCACAAAAAAAGGAAACTTGCCAACGGAAAAAAAAACTATGGGTCAGTTAACTGAAACTCCCGGACATGCATGGTCGACGGTTCATCCAAAACCCTAGCTCCTTCTAGCCTATAAAAGAAGGGGTAGGGGTACCATTTGGAAGAGGAAGAATATAGCAAAGAAACTCTGCCCATTTTCCAAATCCATTGTCCCAACCCTTTAGCCTTTCCTCATGCCAAAGGAGATTTAACGGAAAGCAGTTGGAGGACAGAAGAAGAGGATCCCAGGATCAGGATCAAGGAGCGGTGCCCGGTCTCGACTTTGATTGTAAGTTGATTCATTTTTCAATAATAAAAGAATACTTTTCCCATCCCAATGCATGAGTTATCTATGGTTTGGTTAATTTATGCTTAATTTCTAACCCTCAAGTAGAGAAATAGCGTGCATTCATTGTTGTTTGTTTTGATTGCAGTTTATCTTTGGAAGGAGCAGCGCAAGAAAGCAGTCAAAGCACAATGGATGATCTACACCAAACATCAGTAAAAAGGTTAGTATTTTCTTTCCATGCATGTATTGTGAAAGAGGGGTTTAAGTTTTGGGTGGTAGGTTAAAAAGTAATTTCTTTACGGTCAAAATCTGCATGCAAGTCTGACCCTAGTTTGTTAGTCCGTAGGGTATTTTTCCCAACAACAGAGTTGGCCACCATACTAGGGAAGATACTCTTTAGGGTTTCCAGATTTAGTTGAGTTTTTGGGTAGTTTAAGAGATTAGATTTTCTGTTTCTTTGCCTGTCTTTTTCTGTTAGGTCTGAGCGAGCAGGGAGCCTGGTTCTTCATACCAGTTTTCCCTGACTTCTACTTGACAGTAGTTGTCGGGACACACAGAGGTACACGCGGCCTGCATAAGGCCTGCATGCGTGTACCCGCACCCTATCCTCTTACAACCCGCGTGTGAATGCTAGCTGTAGGGATAACAGTAGCATGTAGGAGTCTAGAGACCTATAGAGGCAGTCCACCTCTTCCCTATCAGAATTATACATTCTCAGCGGGTTTTCTGGAATCCTGTCTCAGTCTTGCCAGTTCACAGTCCTATTTTAGATTGCCTTTTTGCCTTGTTATTCCTTGCATTATTTTTTCTTTTCTGTTAGAAAAAGCATCCAAGCCTTCAAGGGACCCTGGTTGTCAATACTAGAGGCCTCTTCCTGGTCTAGACTGTCTGTTTTTATCTTTGTATTAAAATTTATACATACATGCGGCCTATACAAGGTCAGCCCGCGTGTACATGCATCATGTTTTAGCTCAGCACGCGTTCGCACACGTGCTGTTGTAGTGACAGTAGCGTGCTTGACAAGCTACTTTTTGGTCAGGGTGGGGCAGTCATCCCCTCCTTTGATGAGAAGTATTCCACTCAGGTGTTTGAGTCTAGGGTTGAATAGTCAGTAGGTTAGGCCATCTTAGCCTTAGCCTGCTTTTTCTCAGTTGATAGTTGAACAAAAAATATAAAAAAAAAATTCTCTTTTATGGTTTTTAGACAAGCGTAAGAGTCTTTATTTTCTTTATTGCATTGTGTGTATTTTCTTTGATTCTTTTGTGATCTGTGCTTTAAGCCATAATTTGTTTTTCTTGGTTTTGTGCTTGTCGGCATTTTCCCTTTGTTCCTTTATTTAGCACTTAAATAAAAAAAAATATATCTCTTTTTCATTTTTCTGCTTTGTTTAAAGAGTGTGTTTTTGCATCAATAGCTAGGGAGAAGTATTTTTGTTCATAAGTTTTTGCAGTGCATTAGAGCATAAGTAGATCATAGTTGAGCGAAATTCCTTTATGTTTGCTGCATAAAATCTTAGAAAAATTGAAAAGAAAAAGAACTCTTTCTTTGTGAAAAGTTGCTGAAAATTTTGCATTTAGTACAAGTCTTTTGTTTCCATCTTTTTTCATTCATTTTTTCTTTAGTATTTACACATCATCAGTTTCACCTTCATACCCCGTGACGTAAGAAAACCCATAAAAGAAACGCTAATTTAAAATCTATTAGACTTTTTTGTGTGTAGGGTTCATACACTAGTTTAGGACTAGGGCCTTGGATTAGGTTGGAGAGGAAACTCTCCAAGGCCATTCAAAACAAAACATTAGAGTCTGTGATAGGGAGTGTAGAAGTCCAATTTTGTGGAAGTTATCTGGTACCCCCCTCTAACAAAGGGTATAAACACGAGGTCACGTGTGGAAAGGTAGCAGAGATAACCCCTCCAAAGCCGGACCAATCGTAGTGGAGAACACATATCGAGGGCTTGTTTTGGGATTCCGTCGTTTGCATTTGCCACGGGGCTTCGTGGGTCTTGAATCCGTTCGAGGTCCTCAGTTGTCTTCCAGACCATTTTCTCTTGATACCCTTGATAGGTTTTGGGCTTGATACCCTGCTCATTGTGGTCTACCCTACTTTCGACTGTACTCGCCTGGTGACTGTTCGCGTGCTGGAAACCTAGTTGCCAATCTTTTTAGGGACATACACGGGTGACTGCGGGGGTATACCGCGGTACCTAGGACAAACATCGGGCCACGCTTTGCAGAGTATACCCAGAGGGTGCTTCCGTATTCAAGTTTCACTTGCACCGGTAAGTTGCTCTAGTGTTGGTTGTTGTAACTGTTCTTCAAAATAGTTTAGTGATTGATTGTCTTATCTCTTAGGGGCTTATTTTTAGTGTGTGTTACTATTTGAATGTGTAGAATACCTTAGCGTGTCTTGGATCTTCTCACACAGTGGAGGATCCGGAGCTCCGTCGGTCACAAAGGCTTTTGGGCCTGCCGCCGGTTATACTAGAGCCACCCCCGCCACCATTAAGGCGGAAGTTAGACCAACAAGGGTCCTTTGAAGCGACCAGGTTACAAACCATTGTGCCCGAATAACTCCCGGAGGAATCAACCGCCAATATTAGCTCGGTTGAAACCCCAACCACTGATACTTGGCCACAAGTTATTGTACCAATACAATTTTACGAACGCCTGTCAGTGCCTCACACAGCTATGGACACAAACGCTATTACCTCTTCTGGGAATTCTTCCATTCCCACCACAGTTGCTACCACAGGAGAATCATGTCCTAACTTACCGTCGTCGGTCCGAGCCACCATGGTCTCGACCGCAACTACGTCGCACAGTGGACCGAACCCGTCTATTGCGACGACCACAACTCCTTTCACACCTAGTGCGATAGGCCCTTCGTTCTCCTACGGTATGCCTAATTCGGGTACAAGTCCTACACTCACTTACTCCACTTTACAGACTTTGGGTCTGGGGGCAGGGAGCTCTAAAGCTCCTCTGCAAGGTAAACTTGGGGGCACTCCTATCCCTTTTAACGCTTTTCCTTATGCTGGAGGTCTTATCCCTCCTTCATCCCCTTCGCTTGGTGGTCCGCATCAACATTCCGCCGGGCAGCTTGCACACACTAGTTTATTTGGAGCCGGGAGTCAAGGAACACCTAGGCACAGTATGCCGGTAGGTTCGTCACTGTTTGTTTGGAACAATACGTTTGGTAACAACACTTTCGCATCCACTTCTTTCCCATCTGGGGGCACTCCCATTTTTGGACAGTCTGCTCCAGCCCAGGGTACTATTCTTATGCCGGGGGCACATATAGCAAGACCTTGGAACTCAGGACAAGGATCCGTTCCCTCCTCTAGAATGGCATTCTGGGGTAATTCTTTCCACAGTCAATGGAACCCTGGACATACCACTATGCCTCTCCCATCGGGACCAGCATGGGGTAATCCTTCCCAAAGTCCTTCAAACACGATGCATTCCCAACACCCTATGTCCTTTATGGGAAATCATCCGATGATGTCTCCACAGATGAAAAATCCTTATGATGGTCAGGGCCATGGTTTCTACCAGAATCCGAGCCAGCAACCAAAATTTTCCTGGCAACCTGGTGCCAGTCAAACTCCAGGACCCTTTTTCCCAGGTTATCAGTAGCAACCCAAACTACCATTCCTGGTGACGTTACACTTGCCAGATTTGACAAGGTTGTTAAATGATCCTATTTGTCACGATCCACGTTGCCCTCCTATTCCAACGAAGTTGCCTTCGGACATTCCAAAGTTCGAGGCCAAGCCTAATGAAGATCCAGGTGATCATGTGACTACCTTCCATATTTGGTGTTCATCTAACTCATTGAAAGATGACTCCGTACAGTTGCAATTTTTTCAACGTACTCTTATCGGGAGTGCCGCGAAATGGTATATAGAGCTCGATCGCTCAAGATACTCTTCTTTTTGCGAACTAGCGATGGCCTTCCTTAACCATTTCCAGTTACCTGTGAGATACGACGCTGGCACAGAGCTGGTTGCTAATTTCGAATAGACAACAACAGACCATATCTCTAATCATATCTGAGAGTGGAGACACCGGAAGAGTCTAATTAAAGTACCAGTCCCACCAGCATTCCTGCTTGAGTGGTTACTTAAGTCTCTGGTCCCACAATTATCCAAATATGTCACAACTTCTGGGGTTTTCTCCGAAGAAGATTCCATCATGAGGGCTCAACAGTTTGAGCTCATCTATTCTCAGTCTGGTTTATTATACAACATCCTACCGGATGCACCACGATCGATACTGGATAAAACTAGACAGAGAGCTGGACCACATGCAGATGGTATTATTGGTTCAACACAAACCAAGCCCGCTGAGCAATTGAAAAAACAATTGCAACAGTTATCTATATAGCACTCAACGGCTAGCCAGACTCCTGCTTTGGCTACCCCTCCTACCCAAACGTCGTACGTACACTCCATGAAGTCGACTAACCCAAAGGCCACCCAACAACCCGAAGGGAAGAAAAAACAATGAAACAAGGGTAAGGGGGATAAAAAACCCACTGATAATGCTGGTGGGGACAACACAGAAAAACGAAAGGTGAAATATCCGTGTAAATTGTGTGCAGAATACCACCCGACCCATCTTTGTACTTGACTTGCAGAGGCCCAAAAATTTGTCACACAACAACAACAAGCTATGTTGACTAATCCTTTTCAACATGGGAAAAATTTAAATCAAGCCTCTACAAGTACAGAAGGGGGCAGCCAAGAAACCTGCCCTCCTCCAAATAATTCCTCATCCACGAACGTATATATGGTTAGGGGTGATGCTTTCATAATGACTAGAGCGCACGACTATAGTAAACCAAGTGCTTCTGAGAAGGGTAAAGAAGATGAGCTCCCATCTCTTCCTCTACAGATCGAGAAGACGTTGGGAGAAACAATGACACGCATTCCAAAGGGTGCATTTAAGAAAGCTTCTCACAATCCAAATGCAAGGGCCACCCAGAATTACTCTGTGGTGGAAGATTTATCACAAACCCCTTGTGCGATGTCCGCTTTGGAGGTCCTCCAAAGCTGCCCTGCTCAGCGGAAAGCCTTGTTAACTGCTTTAGGCTCTACTGAGAATTGTAACCCGGGTACCATCATGTTAGATACAACCGACTTAAAACCTCATCTGCCTTACCAAGTCGCGTTTCAGATAGTAGTGGCTCATCCCACGGAATGTTTTACACGGAATATCTTTCGCACGGTGGTCGACGAGGGTGCCTCGACATGCGTTATTTCATTAGCATGTTGGAAGGCCATTGGTCAACCCACTTTGTCTCCATCACCTACTCTCCTCACTGTGTTCGACGGTCGTTCTTTCCGACCACATGGCATCGTTCCTTCTTTCCCTGTGTAGTTAGGAGGGAAGACCGTGTGTGTCGAAGTAGAGGTAGTCTATGCTCCCCTCGACTATAACCTCTTGTTAGGTCGGAGTTGGACTTATGCTATGTAAGCTGTGGTTGCTACAGTTTTTCGAGTCTTGTTGTTTCCACACGAAGGCTGGATAGTGACCATCGATAACTTGTCCTTCTCTAGACCTGACCCAGCTTTGGGGGCATCCACGGTTCCCATGATTGATAATCCTCAACCCAGTGTCATTAACGTAGGAGTTGGTTTGTGCCCGTCCTTGATGGGTACCTTCGATTACCCACCTCCTCATGACGATGTCAAGTTTATATCTAATCACCACAAGGTTGAGATTTTTTAAGTGTCATCGTTCCGTACGACTTACTTTGAGGATCCTTGGATTCTTCCTTCCCCATCAGCCACGATGGATGAGACAGGGCACTCTAGCATGTCCATGCCCTTGTCGGCCACTGAGGTAGTGTACTCTTTAGTCTAGCAAGCTTCAGCTCACCCTGATCCGACTCCCGCACAAGTGTTAGATCTGCTTCTAGAGCCTATTTGGGCTCAGGGTTCTCTTGCTAACATCGATTTGTTAGACTTAGTATTTCCCTCTGACGAGGTAGTAATTGAAGCAATGACTAGTCCGGACAAACCTTGGGAAGATCTTCATCACAGATCATATTTCCTCCCAAAGTTAAGCCGAATCAAAGTAGGAGAATTCACCGTGACTATGACTGGAGATAGGTCTTGTCATACTAATCCCTCAGCCACACACAAGATCTATGCTGAGGGTAATATGGAAGCCATTGCTGAAACGATACCTATCAATATCTCCAGAACCCCTGGCATCATAGACAATGTTTTCGTTGGAGCATACAACTCCTGTGAGGAGATGCCGGGCATCGACTCACAAAGAGTCTATCATGAGCTAACTTTGTTGTTTTTCAAGCTCGCTTTGAGATCCGAAAGAAACATCCGGTGAGACTGCATTTATGCTTTTCGATCTCGTTTGGATTAACTGAGAAAAGTAACCATTAGGGAGTCTTCTTTAAGACCTTTTCAAACTCCTTAAAGATGAAAAGATTGCCGAGTGACCTTGTTTCTTCACACTCGTTAAATTGGTCCAGAAGAACGTTCCTTAAATGGGTCTTCTTTTAAGCCCTTTTCAGACCCTCTAAAAATGAAAAGATTGCTGAGAGATCTTGTGGCCTTTCACACTCGTTAAACTGAACTTTGAAGTCACGTCTGTCTGGCGGTAGTTTACCCCTTTTTCTGTCCGGACGGTCAAATGTACGAACAAAGGTATACTCTATCGAATACCCATTCTTTAGAAGAGTATTCTCAGGTATAATTTTATTCCTTTTTCGGGCCTGAGGGATTAAATTTGCGAAAAAGAAACCCCCACGGAGTCCATAGTTAAGCTCTTTTCAGACTCCCTAAAATTGAAAAGATCGCCGAGTGAACTTATTCTTTCACACTTGTTAAATTGGTCCAGAAGAATATTCCTGACGGAGTCCATAGTTAAGATTTTTTTCAGACTCCTTAAAAGTGAAAATATAGCCGAGTGATCTTTTCCTTGTCACACTCGTTAAAATGGTTTTGAATTGACGTCTAATCGGTGCTAGTTTATCCCTTTTTCGAACCGACTAGACTATCTTCGAAAAAGGTAGCCCAGTAGAGTCTCCTTTTATGCTTTTTCAGACTCTCTAAATATGAAAAACCACCGAGCTTACCTTCTCTGGGCTACTTACATCGAAGGACGTTACCATTGTGTGTTCTATCAACCTTATTTGCATACCTTACCCACCATCCTTGTAACAATTTGCTTCTGCGTCTTAACACCTTTGGCCGCCGGAGGATTTTTCTCGAGTATCATTTTACCAGAACATCAGTCTTGTCCTTGTGCCTTGAGCTTGAATGTTTGCAGTACTCGTTCCTCCATTGTAACGTAATATTCCTTTATTCTTTTTCAAAAATTATCAAAAAGAACAAAAAAATCAAATATACCCCAAAAAGAGGATGGGAAAAGTATTTTTTTTATTGGCAGCATAATGAGTCGCCCTTGGATAAAGCACATTTGTCCATTTGATCATCAGACTATGGGATGTAGTATGACCTTAGGAATCTTTTTCTTGCTATATAGAGTTGTTTCCTCCACCGTTTGGTTACTCTTCCAAACATATGGAGAGTTTGCGTTGCCTCCTGCTTTGTCGACTTATGATTAACATGTATGCTTCCTGAGTCTTATCACTTGTCGTGCTATTAACCAAGGGAAGTTTGTCACTAAGCCTGAGTCGGCCCCTCTGCAATATGTCTATTGTCCGCATACCCAACCATCCTGAACGTCCAATCAAGTCCTTGTTCGAAATCACTGAAGCCTTCAGTCCGATCATCAAGATTATCAAGTCCATCACCGACGAGCCATCAAAGACCTTTGGGTAGTACAATCGTACAATCATATTACATTCCTACCCGAGTTTTAGAATATTTTGAAGTTGTTGCTCGAGCTCTGAAGTACAACCATCAGGCCGAATCAACTTCTGGAAGATGGATACTCTATATGTATATCTTTCTGATTTCGAGATGTAGCTCCGCTGTGTATTATTCGCGGCTACTCTTTATAGTTATTTGACATGGATCTACAGTGTATTTGATTGGTATCTATGGTTCTATTTTATCCCGAGCATGGGTATGGCCGCCTCGGTGAGACATTTTTTATTTTGCAGATGACACCTCCTAGTTCCTGATCCTTGGGCTCACTCATTCAGCACATCAATAAAGATTGGTAAAAGATTGGTAATGTATTTCGGCCACCAGATGCTCTTCTGACCTCACACATTAGGGGGCATATGTTATAACCCTAAATTGCACCACACATGCTTACATGGCATCAGGCTAACTCATATCCCTTCATTGCTAAAACATCTGCTGAACAACCTCTTTGAAAATCCTCTTGTGTCAAGGCCCACGTGCCCTAACCCATTACTGCACGTGTGTGCACGCTAGCAGGCCCACTACAACCTGCATGTACCTAACAAAGAACAAAAAAAGGAAAGTTGTCGACAGAACAAAAAGCTATGGGTCAGTTAACTGAAACTCCCGGCCATGCATGGTCGAGGGTTTGTCCAAAACCCTAACTCCTTCTAGCCTATAAAAGAAGGGGTAGGGGTACCATTTGGAAGAGGAAGAATATAGCGAAGAAACTCTGCCCATTTTCCGAATCCATTGTCCCAACCCTTTAGCCTTTCCTCATGCCAAAGGAGATTTAACGCAAAGCAGTCGGAGGACAGAAGAAGAGGAGCCCAGGATCAGGATCAAGGAGCGGTGGCCGGTCTCGACTTTGATTGTAAGTTGATTCATTTTTCAATAATAAAAGAATACTTTTCCCGTCCCAATGCATGAGTTATCTATGCTTTGGTTAATTTATGCTTAATTTCTAACCCTCAAGTAGAGAAATAGCGTGCATGCATTGTTGTTTTTTTTTATTGCAGTTTATCTTTGGAAGGAGCAGCGCAAGAAAGTGGTCAAAGCACAACGAAGGATCTACACCAAACATCAGTAACAAGGTTAGTAGTTTCTTTCCATGCATGTATTTTTAAAGAGGGGTTTAAGTTTTGGGTGGTAGGTTAAAAAGTAATTTCTTTACGGTCAAAATCTGCATCCAAGTCTGACCCTAGTTTGCTAGTCCGTAGGGTATTTTTCCCAACAACATCAAGCCATTGATGTATATGGAAACTTTCTCTTTGTCTCTCTCTCTGTGTCTAACCCTGATGTTCAATCTGTATAACTCCTCTGTGTACTCCCTCACAGTCATCCCTTTCTGCCTTAGGTTATGCATCCTCCTGAATATATTTATCTGGTAATTCTTGGGCATGAATTTTTCCTTTAGCTTGGCTACCATTCGATCCCAACTCTTAATATTTTGTTTTCCTTTGCTCCTCATTTCGGCTTGCATTTCATCTTACCATAGTGTCACATGTCCCTTCAACCTAGTGATTACATGTCTCACTTTTTTCTCTTCCTCAACATCCTCATAGTAAAAATACTTTTCCATTACTCGTATCCAATCAAGCAATTTTTCTGTGTCTAAATTTCCTTCATAGATTGGGACGTCGATCTTCGCTCTGGCTCCCAACTTGACAACCTATTTCAACAAGCATTATTCTGCAGCATCCTCAACTACTACTTCTTCAACTTCTACTTCTTCTTTCTCGGCATCGCTGATGTCTCCAGCATCAGGTGCTCTCCTTTGTGATGTTTTCATGGAATATAGCTTCGCACGCATTTCTCTCATATCCCTTTCCATAGCTCTGTTTTCTACGGGAGAATCATCATGTATTCTAGGCAACATTGTGATGACGTATATGATACCTCTTGTTGATACCAGCCTACTTATATTTCTACAGAAATCAATTATGTATCATCTCTGATACCACTCCTGGTGCAGACCCCCCTTCTTCTCCCCTTGGGACTACGTGACCTCTTGGTCTTGGATATTTAAACTGCTGAGTTGGATTGAATCTTAAGGTCCTTAAACATTCCTTGAACACTCAAAAAACATAGAGGCCCCTTTCCCCCCCAAGTGGCCAATTCTATGACCATGGGTCTATCCCTTCGCGATTCGAACTTCGGGGATATCCCGAGCTCTAATTTCAGTTCTTCCCGAAGCGCTCTTCTCCAAATCTTCGGACTTCCACCATGTGTCTCTTTGGATTTGATGCCTCCACTATAGTTCGGGTTTCACAAATTCACAAAAATATAGTTCTCTCATCCATGAACCTCCGAACCTCCGAATCCCAGATTCCTTAATTCATTGCCACACGCTTTCCTCGTGATCACCGACTGAGATAAATTCCTAACTTTAGGCTTCAGAATTCGCGGCTCTACTTTCACCAAACCTTCAAATTTCCCAAAATCCGAAGTGTCGAAATACATTACGGCCAAACTCGACATAGTTCTCCCAGATATGATGATCTGGAATCGTTGACCTCCCTCAGGAACGAATCTTGTCCGCTGACTTTGGTGAAAATCTCATGGGTTCTCCTCCTTGAAGAGTTTTCGTCGCTTTCTCTCCTAAGCTTAAATTACTCACCTTCTTCATCCTTCATAACATTTTCTTTGACACTGTTGGAACAAGGGAAAACCCAAGGTTCAATGCTTCAACAATGCACCAAAAACACCCTAACTACAGACCCTTTCAGCAATACCTGCAAAGTAGATGAAGTCTCACTCGAGGTAGAGGCAGGGGTGGTTGCAGGACTCAAATGTCTGTAACCTAGATGGGACACAGATATGTGATTACACCACTCTAACAAAGAAATTAACACTTATCGTTCATAAAACCTAAGCCCAAAAGTTCCCTAAAAATGGGCCTAGATCCCACAATCTCCACTTCTCCTAGGGCTCCATCTTCGACCACCCTATGAAAGTCCCAAAAATGGTCAAACATGACCAAGGTTCTCCAAAACTTGGTTGAGTGCCAACAAGCCCCCAACACTATAAAATTTTCAGACCCCAACCCAGTTTCAGTCTCACTGATTTTTCAGCCAATGTTAAATGCCCAAACCTCTGTTTTATATTAGAATATAAAAACTTAGCAGAAAATAAACTTTAGAACTGAAACATGAGGATTTTGAACATCGTTTATAACGCAGAAATAAAATATCAGCATCATATAAAACTCAGAAAATTATAGACACAGAGAGTTTCGGTCTAACATCGACCCTGGAAAAACCCACAAGGGGAAAACCAGTGAGAGAGGGGTTTTTATTATTTATGAGCTTCAGAGAAATTTCTTCTACAACATATTCATCTTTAGAAATTACAAAAACTTATCTCAGACTTTCTTTCACAAAAAAATCCTTCTAAACAGTCCTGGAAAAAGGTCCTCGATTTCTGTGCCAAAAATCCGTACAACTGTATGATTGTACCAACAATAAATGTTGTACAGAATGTTTCGGTTTCCATGCCAAATTTATGCTAAGACTATACAGAATATGCAGCAGGAACAACTCCTCAAAAACTGTCACCAATCTTCTCAAAAGATGTGTTGTACGACCCTCAAAATTCGTGCAAAAAACTGTACGGACTGTACGAAATTTCACCCAGAAATTTATGACTGCAGGTGCCTCGATTTCTATGCCAATAAATGACTGTATGGAAGCCTTGGGATGCATGCCAAACTTCTAAGAAAAACTTCTACTATCTCCCTCGATTTATGTACATACTAAATGGTTATACGACATCTAGAAATCCATACCGTATGATCTGCATTCAATGTTGTACTCTGACTTGAAATTCGTGCTAGCTTGCTACCTTGGGATGCATGTCAAGATCTACAAATGCTGCCTCTTCTTCAACTCGACCTCTTTCTTTCTCTCTCTTTCTCTCCAAAATAAAAATTAACAAAAACCTCAAGAATGGTACGCCTCGATACCCTAATCGACCTCATGAGGGAAGGTGAGGGGTTTTCTAATCCAACGGTTGAGATTAGATTAGATGAGTGGCTGAGATTATATGTCTCTTCACTCACCATCACTTTAGTCATAAATTCACCTTTTGATTTTCATCTCACAAATTAAATGACTAGGGCCCACATTAGGCATTTTCTCACCCCTTAGGCACCTAGGGATAAGAAACACTTGCCTTGGTACTTTATTTAATTAAAAATTTARCACTCCCTCATACCGAGGAAAGTGTTACTCACCACCCCAAGCTTGTCCCTGAAAAACACAAACTTGCCTGTCCCCAATGCCTTGGTGAGTATGTMTTCAACTTTCTCCTCTGTAGATATGTACTAWWGCTCCACAACTCCTCTCTGAACATAGTCATGGATGAAGTGATAATGAATATCGATATGCTTAGACTAGTCATGAAAAATGGGATTCTCCAAGAGTTTAATGCAACTCTCATTATCACAGTAAATCACAATAGGGCTCAAATGGACATCAACATCTTGTGAAGCCAAAGGGCCTCACAATTGGCCTGACTGACTGCCATATACTCAGCCTCTGCAGAACTCAAAGCCACTGACTTTTGTTTCTGACTGAACCAAGACACAACTTCTGATCCCAATGCAAAACAACACCCTGAAGTGATTTTCCTGTCACTGACACATCCTTCCCAATCCAAATCTATATAGCCAACTAGACGACCTCCATATCCTCTCTGATATTCCAAACCATAATCTACCATACCACAAAGATACCTGAGCACATGTTTTTCTGCCACCCAGTGCACTCTCCTAGGCTCCACCATGAACTGACGGAGAGTGTTGACAATAAAACAAATATCTGGCCTGGTATTGACCAAATACATCAATGAATCGATCAACTGACGATACAAAGTGGAATCCACCAACTGTGACTCAGAAGCATGAAGCTTCTTCCAGTTGGTAATCATGGGAGTGGTCATGGGCCTACTATCTCCCATCTGAAATCTGCTCAGAATGTCACACACATACTTCCCCTGTCCCAGGAATATGTGTCCAGGCTCCTGCCAGACCTCCAATCCCAAAAAGTAATGCATCAGTCCAATGTCAGTCATCTCAAACTCTGAAGCAAGGCTCTCTTTGCAGCTACTGATGAGTCTCTCTGCCCCTGTAATGAAAATATCATCCACATATAGAAGAAGAATGAGAGGATCCTCTCCAAACACAATGAAGTATAGGTTGGGATCCACCTCACTCTTCTCAAAACACATCTGCTACAAATAGGCATATATCCTTGAATACCAAGCTCTGGAACCTTGTTTCAGCCCATACAATGCCTTCTTTAGTCTACACGCATGAGACTCTCTCCCATGCACCTCAAAGCCCAATGGATTCTCAATATACATGTCCTCCTCAATAAGACCATTAAGAAATGCGGTCTTCACATCCATCTGGTGGATCTTCCAACTCATCTCTGCTGCAATGGAGATCACTACCCTGATCGAAGTGTATCTAGAAACCGACGCAAAGGTCTCATCATAGTCGACTCCCTCAACCTGTGAAAACACCAGAGCCACAAAGTGAGCTTTGTACTTCTCAATGCTGCCATTTGCAACATGATTTAGTTTATAGAGCCACCTGGAAGTCACCACCGAGTTCCCCTCAGGTCTAGGAACAACTTCCTAGATATCATTCTTCATGATGGAATTGTACTCTTCCATCATGGCATATCTCCATACCTGTCTACTAGTGGCCTCCTCAAAAGTGGAAGGCTCATACTCCCGAATACTTCTCACCATCACGATGTAGCTTCAAAACCTCTCAGGAGGTTTACTGTCCCTCACTACCTGTCTGAGATTCCCCACTAAACCCTGTGTCTCCCTCAAAGTGTCCTAAAGCCACTTGGGCTTCCTCCTCTCTGAAGTAGTTTCCTGTGGAGGGGACTCTCCTTGCTCAACCCCATCTCCTGGAGACAATGATCCTGTAGTAGACTCTAAAGTACCTGATCCTGAAACCTGTGGACCAGTAGCTTGTGGCTGTAAATCCTGTGGCCCTGTCACCTATGAGCCTGAATCCTATGGCCCTATCACCTGTGAACCTGTCGACCTCGAAACTGGTGGCCTCGAACTCTATGTCACTGTAGTCTACTGTAGACTCACCTAAATATATGGTGAAGACTGCTCATCCTTATCTGTCCCTCTAGACTTCCTAAAGGCTCCGTCCTCCTCAAATCTGACATCCCTCCTCAAGACAATCTTCCTCAAGGAAGGAAGGTATATACGGAAAGCATTTGAATTCTCACTGTACCCAACAAAGATCCCTCTCTCTTCCATGGGCTCTAGCTTTGTCCTCTTCTTAGAAGGAAAATATGAAAATGTGATGCACCCAAAAATACAAAGGTGCCCCACCTCAGGTTTCTTCCCAGAGAAATCCTCCTCAGGAGTCATTCTCCCCACAGCCTTATGAGGACTCCTGTTCCATAGATAAACTGCAGTGTAGCATGCCTCAGCCCATAGAAATAATGGCAACCCCTGATCATGTAACATGGTTCTCATAGCCCCAACAATGGCCCTATTCTTCCTCTCTGCAACCCCATTCTGCTGTGGGTTGTAAGGAATAGTCAAATCCCTCCTGATGCCCTCTCCTGCACAGAAGTCCATGAACTCCTTGTAAGTATACTCACCCCCATTGTCCGATCTCAGGACTCTGATTTTCTTCCCTGTCTGGTTCTCCACAAGAGTTTTGAACTCTTGGAACCAACCGAAGACCTATCCTTTGGTATTCATGAAGAAAATATAGGACAGAGAAGTCATCAATGAATAAAACATTGTATAGGGAACCAGTCAATGATGCCGAAGACATTGGGCCACATACATTTGAATGTATAAGATCAAGTATCCTTGTTGCTCTACTATCACTGCTCGAAAAAGAAGTCTTGGTGTACTTTCCCAAAGCACACCCCTTGCAAAAATCATGGTGCTCTGAACTAAAATCTAGAACTCTCGTCACCATCTCCCTCAGAACTCTCAAAGCCCCATGGTGAAAATGTGCTATCCTCCTATGACATAGCTCACATAGGTCACTATTGCTGTTGGTAGAATGAATCAATGCTCTCACTGACTGGAACAAAAACTTGTACAACTTCTCATGTCTAGTATCAATCACTTTGGTCAAAGTGATGCTAGACCCTCTGGGGAAAAGGCACCTGCTCATCATGGAACAAGACCTCATAGCCCTTCTCCTCAATAGTACAAACTAACACTAAGTTCTTCTTCAAGCCCGAAACATATAGAACCTCTGTCAAAGTCATGGGAGGCAAAGACTACCTCCGAAATGATACGGTCCCACAACCAACCACCTTGACCTACTGGTCATCTCCAAGCACTACCTCTGCATCTCCATACTATGTAAGATCTGTCAGGTGCTCATGAACTTCTCTCATATTTCGAGAGGCACCAATGTCAATATACCAAGTATATGAAGTAGTGGTCCTCGAGGATAGACATACAATCAAGGAAAATTCCTTTTCAAACTTGGTGGAAAACTCTTCCACCTCTGCTGAAGCTATTGCTCGTTTCTTCTTCTTGTTCGGACACTAACCTGCATAGTGCCCAAACTTATGGCATGCAAAGAAATTGACTTTGCTCATGTATTTCTTCCCTTCAACCTTGGGATTCTATCCTCCCTTTGGACCCCTTTTGAACTTCTTCTTGCTAGTGGTAGCAAGAGCCACATTCTCCTCCTCATGACCTGTAGATGAACTACCATGTACATAACCTCTCCGGGTCTCCTCCTGAACAAAGTCATCCCAAAGACGTTCCCAACTGGGAAGCTTCTCCCTAGAAACAATGCCCTCCACAAAAAAAACCCATTGTTTGGAAACTCCATTCAATGATGTTCTCACAAGATCATTTTCAACTATGGCTTCCCCCATAGCTCCAAGATCATCCCTCACCTGTGTCAATATAGTAAGGTATGTGACCACATTTTTAGCCTTGGTCATTTTTATGCTCTTTAGTTTTTCCCTCAAAACCATTTTCCGGTTCTCATTTGTACTCTGGTACAATTTAGTCAAAGACTCCCACATCTCATAGGCATGTGTCTTCCCCGTCAAGTGAGGAATAAAATGATCCTTGATGGCATCAAGAATAAATCTCTTAGCCTTGATACTCTTCTTAGTGTAGGCTGCAAGAAGATTAGCATCAGTAGGTACCACAACAGGATGAGTAGTGGTATTCTCCACAATGTCCCACAACTCATTTTCTTGCAAAAGCAAGATCATCCTCTCCTTCCAAGCACCAAAATTTTCTGCCCCATCAGGTCTGTCCTCAACTCTCAAACCAGTAGCCATTGACCCTTTTCTGCTGAAAATAATAAATTCAAAAATCTTCCCTGTGAAGTGACTGTTGTCCCAACTTTCTGTCTGCTGAAATCTCTGCTTCCCTTCAACTCATCTCTGATACCATGTAAAATTTTTAGACCCCAACCCAGTTTTAGTCTTGCTTATTTTTCAGCCAATGTTAAATTCCCAAACCTCTGTTTTATATCAGCATATAAAAACTTAGTAGAAAATAAACTTCAGAACTGAAACATGAGGATTCTGAACATCGTTTATAACGTAGAAATAAAATATCAACAACATATAAAACTCAGGAAATTATAGACACAGAGATTTTCGGTCTAACATCGACCCTGGAAAAACCCACAAGGGGAAAATCAGTGAGAGAGGGATTTTTATTATTTATGAGCTTTAGATAAATTTCTTCTACAGCATATTCATCTTCAGAAATTACAAAAACTTATCTCAGACTTTCTTTCGCAGAAAAATCCTTCTGAACAGTCCTGGAAAAATCTCCTCGATTTCTGTGCCAAAAATCTATACAACTGTACAATTGTCCCAGCAATAAATGATGTACGGACTATCTCGGTTTCTATGCCAAATTTCTGCTAATACTGTACGAAATATGCAGCAGGAACAACTCCTCAAAAACCATGCCCAATCTTCTCAAAAACTGTGTTGTACGACCCTCAAAATTCGTACCAAAAGCTGTACAGACTGTACAAAATTTCATCCATAAATTTATGACAGTAGGTGCGTCGATTTCTGTGCCAATAAATGACTGTATGGCATCCTTGGGATGCATGACAAACTTCTCAGAAAAACTTCTGCTATCTCCCTCGATTTCTGTGCATACTAAATGGTTGTACGACCTCTAGAAATTCATACCGTATGGTTTGCATTCAATGTTGTACTCTTCCTTGAAATTCATTCTAGCTTGCTGACTTGGGATGTGTGCCCAGCTTTGCAAATGTTGCCTCTTCTTTAGCTCGACCTCTCTCTTTCTCTCTCTTCCTCTCCAAAATAAAAATGAACAACCACCTCAAGAATGGTGCACCCCCATACCCTAATCGACCTCATGAGGGAAGGTAAGGGGTTTTCTAATCCAATGGTTGAGACTAGATTAGATGAGTGGCTAAGATTAGATGTCTCTTCACTCACCCTCACTTTAGTCATAAAGTCAACTTTTAATTTGCATCTCACAAATTAAATGATTAGGGCCCACATTAGGCATTTTCTCACCCTTTAGGTGCCTAGGGATAAGAAACACATTCCTTGGTACTTTATTTAATTAAAAATTTAATAAACACTCACCTATGACTTGTCATGAGTCACTCTGCTCTGGGTAATTCTGCCTCAAACTCCTTTAGCTTGGCTCGATATTCTTCGACCTGCTACTTTTCCAAGGCCTCCTTCTCGACAAACTCCTGAATAAATGCCTCGGTCACAGGTCATTCCAAGCATTTTTCAACTGCAGTGACTGCTTGTTCTAGTTCTGCTCCTCATCCTTCAATCTCCTCAAACAGTAGGCAAGTTGCATCCTAGATTGGCTGGAGCTTCTAAGTCACTTCCATGACTTTTCTCTGTATGGCATGGACATGCTTCTGATCCGTGCACTGTTCTTGGGATCTTTTCATTTGCTCAACCACTGACAAGGGCTTCAACTGTTCTTGTACTGTTGTTGCTTGCTTCTTTGCTTCTTGGAGCTGCGACTCCAGTGTCTTTAGTTCAGGTTCCTCGGTAAGGTGCTCATAATTCTGTGCACTTCGACTGCTAAGTTTTTTACCTTCCAAGGCTAATGCCTTTATTCTCTGGACTGCGCTTCAGGCGATTTCTTCTTGTTGGTCTCGCACTTCCTGCAGAGTGCTTGGTACTGCTTGTAACTCCAATTCTGCTACTCTCTGTTGATTTTTTTGGACAACTGCAACAAGCTTTGCTACTTGAATCTCCACTAGGTCTTCTTCTATCTATTCTAATCCTGTCACAGAGCGAAGTGATCTTTTGACTGCTTCTTTAGCTCCAACTTGCTCCATGAGAAACTGTTCATTCTCTTTCTGGATCTACGCTTTTTCCTCTTTGAACTTGATTTGTAGGTTGTTCTTCTCTTGTTGTGCAACTCGAGATTTCTCTATGAATTCCTCTTGTTCTTTCTTCAGGGCCATTGTGGCATGTTCTTTTTCTTCCTGCACATGAAAAAGGCGAGCTTCGATTGCATGGGATATTCTGTGGAGTTGGGCAGGCTCATCTCTGAACTCTATTTCTTCTGATGGTGGGGGCATAATGGACACTGCACGACTGGAGTGAAGGTCTTGTTGTACCCCTCTTAGCTCTGCTTCAATTCTTTCATACATGGTTTCTTGTTTTGCTTCATTTCTCTGCAAAATATCTTCCGAGGCTTCTGATACAGCTACAATAATGAAGTCGAAGTCATCGACCGTGAGAACAATTTGTAGCTTTGTCTTACTAGCTTTGGACTTCTTCCACAATGTAGGTTTTGTTGGGGAAGCCTTCCTTTTCTTGGACGTTTCTGCCTCTTCAAGGGGGTTCCTAGGTGGGGTTACTTCACCCTGCTTCTTCTTGTCTTCTTCCCCTTATTTCTCTTCTTTGTCCACTTCGTCATCTCCTCCTCTACTAAATCTGAGGCAGTGTCTTCTGATGTGTTGTGTATTTCCTGTACATCTTCCTTCTTTTTCTTCCTTCTACTGTTGGGTGCATCATATTATTCGCGCGTAACCACCGAACTTCCAATGAGGTCGGGGTCAGACAGTTCTGCATGGTTAACTAGCACTAGGATTTCTTCAGGCCACTCCATGGTGATTTCCTCCATGTCCTCCTCAATGATCTTATAATAGGACTGAATCTCTTCTTTATGTTCATCTCTGCGCATAGTGATATATATAAAATGCCTATCTGCGTGGAACTTCGCAATTGGTCTGAACCTATCCAGGGCGTTCGACGTCATATGAGGGAAAGACTCAATAACCCTCTTTAACTGTAGGTAGTAGGTATGGAACATCTCGTTTGACTACCATTGTTTCCCCATATCGTTCAAATACTAGAGCGTGGTGAACATTGCAGCTAGTGTCTCGAACAACTCAATGTCATGGAATGTTGCTCCTTCTGGCATCTCCCAAGAAATGAACATGATGAGGATCAACAACCAACTAAAATGGAACTCACAACCCTAATCCTGAGCTTCGCGGTAGACCTGTTGTAACTGGTTGATGAGGTAACTCACCTAGTTCATTTGTAATCCTTCCATGCATTTTCCTGCGAGTTCAACAACGAATCCCATGACCTGTGTGGGTCTTTTCTTCCTTACTAGCTTATCAGCGATCAACTGGTAGGCTAGGTGCACTATGCCATTCTAGATGGAGGCTATCTTGTATCGTCGCTTCCCCTTCTCGAAATCACCATAGGTGTCTTTAATCTTCTGCGCTAGAGCACGATCTGTAGCCTTCCCTGGATAAAATTCTCGTGGGTCTGGTCCTCACATGCTTAATCCAGTGATCCTATGGATCAATGTCGGATCGATGGTGATATTCCTTTCCAACCATAGATAACCACTGTGGAAGAACAACAACAGGAGCTTAACTCACATGTTAACCTCCTGATGTCTTCTGAAGTGTGGTATCTTCATCACGTTCAAGATAATGGACCTTGCGATGTCCATGGTCCACAAATGGGGGATGATATTCAACTTCTTCCCCTTGGTCTTGGTCAATTATTTGTGAGGTGTCAGCATGCCATAGCTCTTATGGTCTCCTAGGTTATAGTCACTGATATTCAATGTCAGAATCATCTCCAACTATGGTCTGACTGCACGTATTCCATTCGGGAGGTATGCAGTGATGACTGTGTAGTCGAATTCCCTTAGGAAACTGTCACAACTTACCACACCAGCCAGG
Organism: Picea engelmannii; assembly: GCA_009831015.1. Classification (NCBI taxonomy): domain Eukaryota; kingdom Viridiplantae; phylum Streptophyta; class Pinopsida; order Pinales; family Pinaceae; genus Picea; species Picea engelmannii. The sequence goes on along the minus strand of ML781392.1, from coordinate 372,370 downwards.
GGTGGGATGTAGTCAGGAAGGATGGATGGGATTAGATTTTCATTCGCCAATTCATCATGATGCTTTGTTAGTTTCTCAGTCGTAGCTCGGGATGGTCCAGATCCACGAGAAGTTGAAGGGGATGTTTGCACTCCTCTCGTCGATGAGGTTTGGATGCCTGTGGACATAACCTTCTCGGACATGAGGTCTATTAGGATTTCTTCGATGACTTTTTCTACTGCGCTAACTTCGTCCGACATGCACACTCGAGATCTAATATCTTAGGTTGGTGAACAAATAGTCAATGTAACAGAATGGATGGAGAGGTCTCAATGATAACTGTGAAAAAGAAACTAGTTCTCTGTGGGCTCGGATAATCACAATTGGAAAAAGTATTCTCGATGCAACACTCGACGGGATAAATAGACAATGTTGTAATGAACTCTATCAACGGCCAAGAACGCCTCAATCAATGTTATTCCATCCATTATGGCGCGGTCCCAACGGTCCAATGGTGAATGTTCCAGAAATAACTGCATTTCTAGCCATTCTAGAGCGTCGTTCTAACAGACGAGATGCCTCCAACGGTCATATTGCTTCGTCCTGGTGAAGTTCCAATATTCTTTTTTCTAATATCCCGACGGAGTTCCAGTTTTGAAAACCTTCTTTTTGCGGAGTCCTCTCTGGAACTTCCTGTAACTTTTTTAACTTTGCTTTCTTCTTGCTGAGCTTTCTGGATTTATTTTCTGAAATATGAGTCAGGGGTTTCCTCTTTCCATTATCGTTCTTATCTCCTCTTAGCATGGTAACTTCACACTATGTGGGGTCTTTCATAGGTTTCAAGGGTAATGCTTCTTCTCTTTCTGGGGTAGGTGATCTACTCTCTTGTATAGACAGGTGTCTCTAGTCTTTCTGTGTCCTTTCAACTTTGACATCCAGATCTCTGGTCCTTAGTAGCTTTGAATGGTTCTCTTGTTCTTCCAGTAAGTGCATTATTCTCAGAGCCATGAAATCTCTTAGTTCCTTCTTTTTCTGTTCTAGATCCTCCTCTTCTTGTTTCCTTTGTATCTAATCTTTCTCAATCCAGGTTTTTCCTAGAAAAATAACAAATGGGGTGTTGTTCTCAACAAACTTAACGATCTCAAATTCTTCTTCTGTTGAAGTGCCATGAGCACTCATATATGTATGGGTAAGTATTCCAAATAGAGTTATCATCTTTCCTCTAAATAATCCTAGTCCTCCTAATGAAGGAACCATAGCAGGCTTTCCCAAAATTTCCCAAGTTCTTTCTGTCATGATATTCACCTGCGTTTCCTCATCCAGGACACAGTCTATGTCGAAGTATCCTATTCTTGTTTCTATGCACTCCTTCTCTTTTAAGATCTCTGATAAATTGATATCTTTGTGATCATTCAGGGTTTCTTTCATCTGTAATAATATAGTCTATCATCCTTTATGGGGTTCTATCATATCCTTAGTTTCTTAGCCTATCTCATAGTTTTCTTGTCTCATATTCATATTTTCAACTTTTGTAATCATTCTAGGGCAATCCAACACTTCATGTCCAATAGCCTTACACCAAAGGAAAATAGGATATCTACTAGGGAATTGCTTAGCAAGATGTCCCAGTCTTCTACAACTATAGAAAAGAGTTAATCCTCTCTTTCTCTTGAATGATCCCCAACCTTTCCTGTACTGTGCATTGGGAGCACAGTAACTAACCTGCAAACAATTCTTTCTAGGATCCTGCATCCATTTGTTAGTCCAAACATTCTTTCTATGCATAGGGATAACATACCTTTCATTATTTCTATCAGATAGATTCATATCAAATCTTTGTTCTTCTAACTGTGCCCTAGTTTTCAGATCAAGACAAAATTTATCAAACATACCTAGATTCATTCTTTCGAAACAAATTTTTTCTCTTATATTAACTTTATTAGAGCACAAAGCTTCAAGATCTTACCTCTTTTCTTTATATCAGACTTCTCTTCTTAGCACAGATTTTCACAAGTTAAGTAGAATACTTTGCACTAAAGTAGCATATCTACGCATAGATCTTTATCTTTTCTTCAGTTCCCAACAATCATAGTTTCAGGTCCCGACAACAGAACCATTTGTTGGGATAGGGGCAGACCCAAGGTTCAACACTTCAACAACACACCAACAAAACCCTAACTATCGACCCTTTCGGAGACACCTGCGAAGCAGATGAAGTCTCACCTGAGGTAGAGGCAGGGGTGGTTGTAGGACTCAAATGTCTACAACCTGGCTAGGACACAGATCTATGATTACACCACTCTAACAAAGAACTTAGCAATTATCATTCATCAATATTCACTCCGTAGGATAAAACCCTAATTACAGAACAACGCAACATTCAACAATATCTAATGCATCAAAGTACTTATCATATGGAAAGAGATCAGATCTAGTATTCATTCACATCACTAAGCACTTAATCTATCATTCCAGATTCATCTAAACATTCATTACTATACTAATCTTAAATCATATGAACAATATAACAACCATAATGCACAAAGAAACCATAACACAGGATATACGTGGTTCACCCCAGTGTGGGGCTACGTCCACCAACTCTTCTCTTCTTTATTATCTTCTATCAATCTCCTTACATGCACAGAGCCCAAAAACCCCAGTCTGCATAGGACAGGAGATCTGCGGGCACCTCGCCAGATCCTCCTTCCCCAAGTTAGGTCACATCACAAAACATTCTTACATAGTCTGCACTCAAGATTCTTATAATCACTTGAACTTAGCTCTGCAAGTCATAACACATAGTATGCACAAAGCCTCTAGCTCCGCACTAAGCCGATTCTACTAGGTCTCTCTTAGCAAACTGGCCTCTTCTTACATCACCTAGCTATCTATTTATTCATTACAAAAGGGCCTAAACATGGGTAAACCCATGGGCTGACATCCCGTACCCGTTACATAAACCCTAAACCCAAAAGTGCCCTAAAAAGGGGACGAGATCCCACGATCTCCGCTTTTCCGGGCGCTCCGTCTTTGACCAGCCTGTCAAAGTCTCAAAAATGGTCAAACATGACCAAGGTTCTCCAAAACCTAGTCGAGGGCCAACAGACACTTAGTTGAAATATTGATATTTGTGCATTTTTCAACATATTTTCCTTCACAACCTAACTTCTCTTTGTGGATGATTTCACTCTTTTTGCGACCGTTTTCCAACCACTTCTCTCTCATGTGACTAAATTTGGATTACTCCTTTCGAGCTTATGATTCTGAAAACTATGTCATGCACTCCTGGTAGACATCGATGCACTCCTTGCATACATAAGTTTCACGCTACCTCTCCTAAGGTCCGAGTCGAAATAGATTCTGTCGCACACTCCTTGCAGACGTTATGCACACCTTGCACTCACTCAAATAAGAGAAACAATTGAAACTTATTCACTCTCCACATTGACTCATATATTCAAGCCTGTAAAAGCATTCATGGATACAAGAACAAGGAATAACAGAGAATTGAAAACAAACAAAAAGTTTACCATTCACTCATTCAGATAGACACAATAATAACAAACATTTTGGACAATATTCCTCTGCTATATTCATTCAACTGAAATTTAAATACTTTCATACACTACTTCTCTGTATCTTCCATCTCTTGACTATAATGGAAATCTACACATTAGATTCAACAACCTCTTCTTGAAAACAATACAAAGATTTATACAAAGCGACTTTTCGATTTCTTCCCTCCAACTAACCTACAACTATCATATTGACATAAAATCTTTCAACTACTAAATATTTATTACAATAAATGTTCAAGTCAGATAGATAAGAGCGAAAGCTCCATATCGTGCTGTAATCCTTCATATTAGAGAAAAATACATCCCCCCATCAATTTTACATGATGGCTCAACCTCCGATCATTAAAGATTTTCATCACTCAAAATCTTTGTCAGATATTACATTAATACACAAATCTTTGGAATTTCAAAATATTGCAAAATAGGTGCTAGTGCGACCAACTATCTTCCACTCGTGCGTTGTTGGTGATGCTTCTGCATCAAAATTGATGAGGTATTTTGGTCGAGGTATGTTACAGTTTAATATTGTATAACAATGAGGTTGTGGCACATGGTTTGATGTAATGGTGTATGGTATTTTGTTATGGATAGCGTGATGTATTGCTAGAGAACTTTTGATGGTTATATTGATATATGTATTTGGTATATGGTTGAGGTACATGTTGGGTACATGGTTAAGACAAGTAGTTGATGTGTTGTCACATACATGAGGTGTATAGTTGATGATGTTGGTACATCTTGATGAGTCACAGTTTATGTGTATTTGATGCATGATTGGTATATATTTGGTGCATGGTTGATGCACTCGTTGATGGTACAGGTTGAGGTACATGTTGGTGCATGGTTGATGCACTTGTTTTGTTGGACAACTGAGAGGGGGGGGGGTGAATCAATTGTTATTGTGCTTAAATAATTATGCCCATTTTAAAATATTTAAATAACACTCAATGACGATCACAATAATTAAGGGAAGCAGTACAATATTCAACATCAATCACACACATGAAATATACAGAGAAAGATATTTCCTAAGGAAACCCATAAAGGGAAAAACCTTTTCTTCTTGATATGATAAGTAATCTTTATTTTCTGGACATTATCATTCTTATGAGATCCAACTCCTCATGAGGCTACAACCTCTATTTTACAAGCAATAACTTGCTGAGAGCACCAACTCTCTAGTTTCTCTTGCACCCACTAGAAGGAAACACCAACTCCATGAGTGTTCCAGCACCAACTGGATGGAAGCACAAACTTCCGGTCACACATGCACCAACCTGTATAACAAAGAACAATAGTTCTCCCTTTCACCACCCTACCACCCTGGTTTTTGTGGATACAACCAGATGGAAGACACAACTCCCTATTTTCAAGCACCCACTTGAAACTCTGGGGACGACAATCCTCCCTAGCACCTCCCTACCAACCTGAAATATAAATCTTTTGATTTCTTAAATTTATAAATGGCTTACCAGTCTCATCACTAGTCTGCTATCCTTCTCTGCTCTCTCTACATCAGTGTCTTCCTCTACACATACCTTGCGCATTCTGTTCTTCTATATTTTATGCTCTGTGCTCCATGTCCCTTGTATGCACTATGCCTATGCATGGACTTCAATGCGTCACTGTTCTATTGTTCAGGTTGTTCACCGCGTCTCATCCTACACCCAACCAAGATGACGAGAGAATAACCTCCTCTTCTTTGTTCTGCATCTCTTTCACATGCCGAGTCCTCTGCATCATCATCATCACAACTCTTTGTCTTCTCTGGCAGTTATGTTGAATGTGTTCATCATCTGTGGTCGTTTTTCCTGATATTCTTTGGATTCTCTGGTAGTCGAAACTCTTCATATTCTCTATCAGTTACAACCAGTCATCTTTGGCTTCTAATCCCATTCCTTCACATGACCACCAACTGTTGTGGGTGGGAAATCCCCCTACGGACTAGCACTTAGGGTTTTATCATGCATGCAGAAAATACCTAAAGATTCCTACTTTCTACCATCATCCCAGACCTAATCCCCATTATTCTTAAACAAATACATAGTTAAGAAGATCAAGTGAGCATACCTTATTTCTGGCATTTGACATCGATCCCTCCTCACACTTGGTCGCTCTCTAATTGCAACTCTCCTCCCAAGGTTGACCTGCATTCACAAAGATGTTGGGCACTTTATTTGTCTAATTAAATGGAAAATCAAAGTGTTCAATATAAATTGTCAACCTAGGGAAGTCTGTTATTTCAAGATAATTCTGCATAGTCTATGCTAGATCGTGGAAGCATCTCTAATCTAATTGCAGTAGGGAAGTTATTCTAACAAAAACAAACAAACAATATTGCTGACACAATTGGAGTGCTACAGACTTAAAATCATAATTGCAATATAAACTGATGAATCTACAAAAACCATGAATTGCCTACCTTAATCTAACTTTCTAATTTACTTTTGCAAGAAGAAATTCTATCCTATTGCTGAAGGGAAATCTACTTATTGCAAGAAGCTACTTCACACTTTTAATTCTCCAAAACAAGATTTAAACTTAATGCAGAAAAAGGAAAAGTAACTCTCCAGCCATGCTCAACAACTGACTTCTAATTCTCATGAGACAAGTTTATGCGCATTTATCAGGAAGGGACTAAAATGTAACACCAGTTGCATTCAGAAACATCTAAGAATTAAACCAATTGCAATGAAAACAACTAAATCTAGAATTCGAAACAGAGGGGAATCGGTGAAGAAGGTGGGTCCTTTCCTTCTCACTGAATCCACTCAAGAGATAGATAAAAAAATGCTAAAGAAATTCAATCCAATTCTTCATTCAATTGCCATAAAGATGTTTGAGTACAATAATCGTTCCTTTCTTCAATTCAAGCCAAAAGACTAACCACCTTTACATTACAAAAGCTCTGCTATTTAAACTCAGAGTCAATCAGTGTTCAGAAATAGAGTAGTCCTAAGAATCCCCGATTCTCAGGTTGTTCATTAGATATCATAAATATCAAACCTTGAATTATCCTTCATCAACATCGTGAGCCAGCATTCTAATCAACAGGTGTTGCAGTAGTCATATCACAACAGGACTGGTGGCGTCTATTGTAACAGCTTTCGAGATTAACAAGCTTCTATCGTAGCAGTTGTATAACAACTTCTAGGATTGATGGTCGTTTGTTGCAAAAGTCTTATAACAGCTTCCAGGAATTGCGCATAACTGTGAGAGCAGCGACCTAATTATCGAAGTGGGTTGTTCTATCATTTTGATCATTATTTGAATTATTTCATGGGTAAAATATGTGATCGTATTCAATCAAACATGATAAGTAAATGAAAACATAAAAGCAAGATGAATAGTTCGTACCTTGGGAAAAAGGGTCTTAGTGCTCATTATAGTAGTCATTTAGCTTAGGAAATGAGAGGGTTGAATGATCAAAAGGTGTAGTAAAAATGGCATTTCAGGGTCCTAACATACCCCCCAGCTGAAGACATTGCATGTCCTCATGCAAAACACATTCAAACCTTATTTTTGTAGCTGAAGTAGATGAGTATATTCTCCAGTGCAAAATTGTTAAGAGAATATTCTAAGTGCCGGTAATGAAGAATGTTGTGTCAAAACGAAGAAATATGCTGTGTCAACCATCTGTTTGGGTTCTTCTATTCTTGAGAAGAGGGTCAGTTTGAGTTGCTCGAGTAACAACTCGTGAACAAAACAATGGTTCTTGTTTGCAAGTGGCTGGGATACCAGGTGCTGATTTATGATGTTGAGATCTCCCCTGTTTTGTTGATGTTTGTGTAGAAGGAAGTCCATGTTCAGTCTTGATTGATCCATTTGCTGGTCTTGTAGCAACTGGAACTTTGAAAACCTCATATTCTTCCTCATAGTAAATGTTGCCACATTCAAAACACATGAGTTCTTTTTCTCTGCCATAAAAACTTTTGTTAGTGCTAGGATGTTGATGGTTATACCTTCTGGATTCTTCTGTCGAGCAACTTCCACTTCCTGTTTCAAGGTTTTTATCTCTGCTTTAAGGTTATTATTTTCTGTTATCAGTGCCACAATCTTGAAATTTTATGTATTCTTGATCTTTTGCTCTATTTGGGAAAATAAATTTGCAAGTGGAACATCCTCAGCATGCTGTGCAACTAGTTCTTGTGTAACAACTATGACTATTAGAACTGGTTCTTATGGAGAAGACTCAACATGGACAGGTGGTTCTAATAACTTGAGCTCTGGTGGGACAATCTCCTGTGGAGCAGCTGGTTCTTTTGTAACAAATGTATCTATCAGGACTAGTTCTTATGGGTCAGTATTGACATGGATAGTTGATTCTTGTGGAACTGTCTCCGTATCAAGCATAGATAACAGTGGATGAAGAATAGGAACGACCTGCTCCATATTTTTCTTTCCAATTGCAGCTTCAACAGACTCGGTGGACTTGGTTTTTCTCCTAGGTAAAGTAGAAATGAAAGTAGTGGTCTTTTTCTTTGTTGCTAGAGGAGGAACATGATGTTCTTCCTCAATCACACAAGGAGGACATTTTGGTATACTAGGGTCTGAGATAATTTGGATTTCGTCAACGGACATAGGATGCGTAGAATCATCACGCAACACCAATGATTCTTCTGGGAATTGGGCGCATTCGCTTTGAAAGGAGAAGATAGTTTCCTGTAGTTCTGGGCATAAGGTCAAACCTGGTATTCATACCCCTGGAGAATTCTCTGTTGCAGCAGCCAGAGGGTTCTGATTTGATGTTGATCCAATTTGACCAATGGACATCTAAGGTTTTCCTTTGAATGGATGTTTCCTTTTCTGCGAAAATGCACAGGTAATGCTAGTAGGTGCTTGATCGACTGTAGCAGTAATAGGAGAATCCCATGTGATTGTAGTAGAAGTAGGAGTCGTCTGTGTGATATTTGGTGCCTCAACAGAGGGGTTAAGCGGTCTTGATGGTATTGAGTACCGTGCTATCCTTGCTCTCTTTTTAGGTAATGCAGAGGTAGGAGCAGGGTTTTTCTTGTCAGAGGCAGGGGGTTGGATTTCAATAATCTGTGTATCAGCTAAGTGTTGTGATTGTGGTCGAGCGGTTGGCTCCTCATCTATTTGTTTTTCCACAGCTACAGGCTATTGTATTGAAAAGTCGTCGAGGCTTGTCTGTGTGGTGCCAGGATGGCTTCGGGTTACACGGTTACTCTTCCGAGGCATCTTATGGACAGTGACAGTAGAAGTTTGGGCTGCTATTGTAGTCGAGGGTAAAGGCTCTAGAAGAGGTCCATGGGTTGCAGTTTCAAGGACTGGTGCAGTCCTTTATGGATTTACAGACTATGGCTGGGCTGCTGCAACAGGTAATGGGTTATTAGAAATGCCCATACCTCTGCGAATTAATAGGCCGATGAGTCTGTGATTAGAAACACAATTCTTGTGGCTCTTGGATTTTTTTACAAAACGGGCCATGTTATGTAATGATTGTAGGAGATAATAAGGGATTTTTATCAATTTCTGATGTCGCAGATGTGATAATAAGATGAAATCAAAAAAATAAACAACTTGGTATTTGCCTTCACAGGTGATGTACCTTTTAAGAAATTCTGAAACTTTCCCCCATGGCTCTGATAAGGAATTGACATCTACACCTATGACCTTGTTCTGAACTCACTCAGTGTTGATGAGGAACCCCTTCTATGCGTCTGAGATATGTGTTTTTCTGTTAAACCATCGGTCTCCTGTTCTTAGCAATCATGTTACTGCCCCAATGATTGCTTTTGTTACTGGAATCCTTACCCCATTCACCATTGAGTACCCTGTTGACCGCCTATTCAACTAGGGGGTCAAATCCATGTGCCATGAAGATATGCATCATCATATGCAAGTATGTTGAAGACATTTTGGTTCTACTTGGGCATTTTATGCCTCCAACACAAAATTTTGTAAACGAAATTTCCGCACCCCTGCGTGGGTTAATAATGTAATAATTCTACATGGATCATAGTTAGATCAGGTACCTTGGGATGTTTTCATTGGGAGAGTTCCTTTCACTAAGGGTTTTTTATCCTCAGGTTGTCAACTGGGCTTTTCAGCCTGGTTGATTTTCCATGAGTTTTTCCCTCACACTTGCAATAATTCCTCCAAAGTGGTGAATGATGTTCTAATGGTCTCGTCCTTTGGTAGCTATTGTTTAGGAATGATGTAAATGACCATGTTAGACATTGTAGAAATTTTTGCGGAATTTCGTCGAGTCTATATAGGTTTTTTTAATTAATTAAATTTAGTTAATTTTCCTAAGGTTGGGATTTTAATTATTTAATTAATTAAATGTTTTTGAGAAATTATTGTAAAAACTAGGTCCTTGGGTTTTTGATAGGGGTATTTGTGCTCAAATCAAAAGGAAAGGCACCCCCTACACCCATGGACCAAGTTTCAACTCAGTCGAACAAGTTTGCTATGCGTTTGTCCACCCGGAGTGTCGGTTAGTCAAAACAACAATTTTAATTGCTAAGTCAATTTTGTAATTTTTGTAAATTTGAGTTAATGGGCCTATGTGAAGATGGAAAAGGGAAATAATGGACATTCCTAACCTACCCAACCCACCTTACCAACTTAATACACCCCCTAACTCACCCCCTCTCACTTTACCTCACACCCCTAGGGGGAAACATGCCCCCCTCACACCCAAAACCTTAGGAAACTCCCTTAATTTGTTTTGTGGGCCCCTCTCATAAGATGTGTGCCCTTACTAGCCTCACACTTCATCCTTTGATGGATCCCACGCTCCAACTCATCAATCCAACTCATGATCCACACCAAAACCTTAGATATGGTGCGCCCCCCTCATTGAGATTCACCCATTGACTTATGATTTGACACTTGAGACTCATCCAAGTGCCTTCACCTTACCCCTACAGCTATAAAAGAAACTCCTCCTCACTCTTTCAACTCACCATTCTTTGAGCTAAAGTTATGCTACATAAATTTCACCCCATCCATCTTGCTCTTTCCATCTCACATTCACTCATTTCTCTCTTGAGAGCATTGGAACAATTAGTTGCGGAAAGGCTCTCCCATTTGGATTCAATAAGAAAATATTTGGAGGATTTGGAGTAATCTAGAGTATTCATATTTTCTCTTATATATGAGGTGATCTTGTTCCTTTTGCATCTTGTTGGGTTTTGGACTAGTTTCTTGAGCAAATTAGTTTGTTTGGGTAGATCATTTGACATTAGTGTTGCTGATATATATATGTAGGGTAGTTGATATTGTGAAGTAATTCATTCTATTAACTTATTCTATCATGTTATGCTACTCCTATACCTCACGTTTTTCTTGAGTTGTGCAGATTTGTCTCTAAGGTGTTGATTGGAGGAGTCTCAAGAGGGGCTTTCAATCAAGACTTTCTTACACTCCTTTCTTTTATTTTGGATCTGATCTATTTTATGTTCATATTCATGATATTGTTGTAGATAACATATCATATATAGGTCAACAATATTTACATTTCACTTGGAGATTTCATGTGAAAATGTTCTGTGTAAAAAAAGAAATTTTTCTTAAATTTTTTTGTGTTTTGCAGCATTTCCAGCAAGCTTTTGCTTGCTGGTTTTTGCAGATTCTTGCCAGGGACAAGGGGAAACGCTGCCGAAATTCACTCTCACAACATCCCCAAGAGGTTCCACTAGTTGGGTAACGAATTCTTTTCCTTTTCTCCTTGTATATTGCATTTCCTTGCTATTATTTCATCTTACTTGTCTCATTCTTATAAGTTTATATATTGCCTACACCTTGGGTGAGTGATTGGCCAAGCCAACCCTCCAATATCGTTGGGCTAGTTTATATTTGCTTTCAATTTTATTTTATTTGTTTTGCCCCACTTGTCCACAAGACAAGGTAGTGTGGCCATATAATAATAATAATCTCATTCTTTTTTCTTTTAACCCTCTTTGGCCAACAATGGTAGGCTTGCCTCCACCTTGGCCATTGTGAGTGGTTTGCTGCAATATTTTCCATTTCATGTTTATTGCTTAGCTAAAGTTGCCTACACCTTGGGAGAGTAATCCCCAAATCGTAAGGCTAGATGGTAGTAATTTTTTGATGATTTACATATTCATATGGTTAAAAATCTATCTAGAGTAGTCATCATATATCTATCATCTCATTTTCCTTTATGCTTTAGTTATTGGCTATTTCTTTCACATGTGTCTATAATATTATGTTTTATGGTTTAAAATGTCTTGGAATTAATCTTAAGTGGTGCAACTCATTTATCTTTTAGGGCATTTTGCCATTTATCTGTCTCATACATATGTGAATCACTTCAATGGTTTAGGATCTAATTTCTTTTATCTTGCCAATCATTTCCTTTTCAAGCACGTCTTTTTCATGGGATATCATATGTGGATAAGTGATTAAATCTAAGTTTATTTCTTGGTATCAATTGGCAAGTTGTTCTTGCCTTTTCTTTATTTCATGCAAAGTTACATGTTATGAATGATGAATGATATGGCTATGTTAATAATGTATATATTTTGAGCGTTTCTTTCATGTTACTCATGTGTTTACGGTTTTTAGCTTTAATTTTGCAACACACCATCACAATCACTTTGTAGTTTCGGTTTTGGGCATAAATCACACATTTCAGGCACTTAAAACTCTTCTAAAACACTCCAAACACACCTAAAGACTCACCTGCGATTCATAATAACCTTTTAGACAACTTAGGATAACCTAATTCCACCATCTTCACCATCTAAAATGGGTTTGAGGAAAAAAATGAAGGGTAGTGGCGGGGGAGCGACCCGTGGCGCTCCATGTGGGTGTCCTCTACGAGAAGTACTCTTACTATCAGGGCTAACC
>ML781392.1:318521-342310 GCA_009831015.1 Picea engelmannii | reverse complement strand
TTTTTGGGTTATAACACTACCCAACCCACCTTACCAACTTAATACACCCCCTAACTCACCCCCTCTCACTTTACCTCACGCCCCCCTCACACCCAAAACCTTAGAAAACTCCCTTAATTTGTTTTGTGGGCCCCTCTCATAAGAGGTGTTCCCTTCCTAGCCTCACAATTCATCCTTTGATGGGCCCCACGCTCCAACTCATCAATCCAACTCATGATCCACACCAAAACCCTAGATATGGTGTGCCCCCCTCATTGAGATTCACCCATTGACTTATGATTTGACACTTGGGACTCATCCAAGCGCCTTCAACTTTCCTCTATAGCCATAAAATAAACCCCTCCTCACTCTTTCAACTCACCATTCTTTGAGCTAAAGTTATGCTACAAAAATTTCACCCCATCCATCTTGCTCTTGCCATCTCACATTCACTCATTTCTCTCTTGAGAGCATTGGAGAAATTAGTTGTTGCAAGGCTCTCCCATTTGGATTCAATAAGAAAATATTTGGAGGATTGGAGTAATCTAGAGTATTCAATTTTTCTCTTACATATGAGGTGATCTTGTTCCTTTTTCATCTTGTTGGGTTTTGGACTAGTTTCTTGAGCAAATTAGTTTGTTTGGGTAGATCATTTGACATTAGTGTTGCTGATATATATATGTAGGGTAGTTGATATTGTGAAGTACTTCATTCTATTAACTTATTCTATCATGTTATGCTACTCCTATACCTCACATTTTGCTTGAGTTGTGCAGATTTGTCTCTAAGGTGTTGATTGGAGGAGTCTCAAGAGGGGCTTTCAATCAAGACTTTCTTACACTCATTTATTTTATTTTGGATCTGATCTATTTTCTGTTCATATTCATCATATTTCTGTAGCTAACATATCATAGATAGGTAAAAAATATTTACATTTCACTTGGAGATTTCATGTGAAAATGTTCTGTGTAAAAACAAAACAATTTCTTAATATTTTTTGTGTTTTGCAGCATTTCCAGCAAGCTTTTGCTTGCTGGTTTTTGCAGATTCTTACCAGGGACAAAGGGAAACGCTACCGAAATTCACTCTCACAACATCCCCAAGAGGTTCCACTAGTTGGGTAATGGATCCCTTTCCTTTTCTCCTTGTATATTTCATTTCCTTTCTATTATTTCATCTTACTTGTCTCATTCTTGTAAGTTTATATATTGCCTACACCTTGGGTGAGTGATTGGCCAAGCCAACCCCCAATTATTGTTGGGCTAGTTTAGATTTGCTTTCAATTTTCTTTTATTTGTTTTTCCCCACTTGTCCACAATACAAGGTAGTGTGGCCATATAATAATAATAATCTCATTCTTTTGTCTTTTAACCCTCTTTGTCCAACAATGGTAGGCTTGCCTCCACCTTGGCCATTGTGAGTGGTTTGATGCAATATTTTCCATTTCATGTTTATTGCTTAGCTAAAGTTGCCTACACCTTGGGAGAGTAATCCCCAAATCGTAAGGCTAGATGGTAGTAATGTTTTGATGATTTACATGTTCATATGGTTAAAAATCTATCTAGAGTAGTCATCATATATCTATCATCTCATTTTCCTTTATGCTTTAGTTATTGGCTATTTCTTTCACATGTGTCTATAATATTATGTTTTATGGTTTAAAATGTCTTGGAATTAATCTTAAGTGGTGCAACTCATTTATCGTTTAGGGAATTTTTCCATTTATCTATCTCAGGGATATGTGAATCACTTCAATGGTTTAGGATCTAATTTCTTTTATCTTGCCAAGCATTTCCTTTTCAAGCACGCCTTTTTCATGGGATATCATATGTGGATAAGTGATTAAATCTAAGCTTATTTCTTGGTATCAATTGGCAAGTTGTTCTTTCCTTTTCTTTATTTCATGCAAAGTTACATGTTATGAATGATGAATGATATGGCTATGCTAATAATGTATATATTTTGAGAGTTTATTTCATGTTACTCATGTGTTTACGGTTTTTAGCTTTACTTTTGCAACACATCATGACAGTCACTTTGCAGTTTCGGTTTTGGGCATAAATCACACATTTTGGGCACTTAAAACTCTTCTAAAACACTCCAAACACACCTAAAGACTCACCCACGAGTCATAATAACGTTTTAGACAACCTAGGATAACCTAATTCCACCATCTTCACCATCTAAAATGGGTTTGAGGAAAACAACGAAGGGTAGTGGCGGGGGACCGTCCCATGGCGCTCCATGTGGGTGTCATCTTCAGGAAGTACTCTTACTGTCAGGGATGACTGTGGAAGCTAGGGTGGGTCTCGTTGCCTTACTATCTTGAGCACCCGGTAGCTATTTGGCAACAAGAGGAGGAGGTTTAAGGTTCCACACATAGTTAGGGGGAGGGAAAAATAAAATTTACTCAATCTTTAAGAAACTCCTAACCACTTAGTTGGATAGACAATCCTTGTGCTTGGGTATCTTTAGATGAATGTTTAGGAACACACATTGCAAGTACCTTCATGTTTATAAATCTTTCATGCAATATTGTGGTTTTTCTTTCTAAGTGTTAAGTTTTCATGAGAATTTGAGTTTCTAAACATATACATCTTTGTTTATGCTTTTATGGTGTGATTCAAGAAGAAGTTGAGTATCCCACTTGGGGAGGCATCATTTTCTTGGATCTTGAGTGCTTTAGTGGTTTCCATTGAAAATCAATCCAATAGAGTAAGTGCTATTGGGGCATGCTTGGCTTCATGTGATTGATCTTGTGGTTGAATATTTCATAAACTCTCACTTTTTGGCATCATTGCATATCTTGTTAATTTGTATCTTGTGTATCATCTTGTATCTTTGTAACATTTATCTTTCATTGTATAAGTAGTTGCAATCTTTAGTTTGTGGGGTAGTTCTAGTATCTTTAACTTGTAATATTTTGGTAATTGGACATCCTCAAACTTAGTTGACCCCTTGCCCAACCTTAGGCACTAGTCTTAGTTGACTTAGGGAAGGGATTGCTTAACATTTAGTTAATCTTTCACTTTGCATTTGTTGCCTTAGCATCATAGGTTAGTTTTCCCCCTTAACCTTTAACCAATTAAAATCAACTCCTAGAACTTCAAAGTTAAATCATATCTAGTAAATAGGGTCTACCCCCCTTGGCTTCCCTAGGAGTAAGCCTAGAAGGAAGAGGTTCCAGTCAAGGTGACAGTGTGGACTGTGAACCTAGGCATTGTGCCTCCAAGGACACACTAAGTGAGCTGGACTTTTCTCACATTTGCAAGTGTGTATTAGGACGACAACATACCCTTCAGTAAGATTTTGACTGAATTCGAATACTTCGTCCTCACTAAACTCTTTCAACTTCTTAAAATATGATATCCAGCCTGCTTGAAGAAATATTTGGTAGGCCTCTGGGTGTAGCAGTAAACTGTCCAGAGTTGCAGGTTCATGTCTCACAGCTGATCCTCCCATGATGTTTCTTGAGAGTTACAGGCACGTAGGAGGATAATCTATCACCTAAATCAGAGACACAATAAGCTCGAACGTGGTTTGCAGAGAGAATACAGTGTCTTAGTTAAAAGAGGTGTGGTGGAAAGGTGCTGGAGGTGTGTATAAACTTCGGAATGAATGGCTATATTTACATTCCCCCCCCCAACTAAGAAGATTGGCTCTAGGTGTAACCGGTTAGAAAATAGGAAATCGTGCTTTTAGTCTTCATTACTTGAACACGTAGGATTAATTACATACCTCAGATCTTATCACACATAACTACCTATCGGAGTAACCGCACAATCCAGCCGCTGTTGAAATGGCGCATAATGGCTGGCATGATGAAGGATCATGAGAGAAATGACGGCTTGTGCAGAATCACAGACCTTACTGTAGTGAGCCAACTGAATATTGCCGAATGTGAAGTTACGTCATAATGAAGCAATACTTTCTGATAAAAAGAATCAATAATGTCTAATCAGAGGTGTTGTTGCACAAAATATTTGAGGGCTGGAACCGCAGCATCGACAAAAAGAAAGAGTGAAGTGGCAATAAAGAACAACAGTAATTAGTGTATCAGCAAGTTCTTTTTCAAAAATGTCGGAGGTAGGTGTAACAACGTTGATTTCGGCCAATTTATCGGGAAAAGGTGTAACAACATTGAATTCGGCCAATTTATCAGAAAAAGGTGTAACATCAAGGAGATCAACCAATTTATCGGGAAAAGGTGTAACGACATTGAATTCAGCCAATTTATTGGGAAAAGGTGTGACAGCATGGAGATCGGCCAAATGCTGCCTTACTTCGATTCTAGGAAGTTTTTCAACTTCCATGAACTCATCGTTTCCTTCTGTTCATCAATCTACCTGCACACAAAGAATTGCCTGATACCTTCCAAGTCTTTATTAGCATAGTAAAGAAAATAGAAAAAATTCAACTAAAAACAAAGAAATGCAAATTTTGCTGAGATTATTTATATACAAAGTCTGGGCAAAAGAAGTCCTAAAGTTCAGAAGGGGAAGGAAAAAGCTTCGTTCTGTTCAAGATTTGATAATCTGTATCAGCTGTACAACTAGTTTTGAATTCTTCCTTGGACAGTGGACATTGATACAGACGCAGGCGACGACCATTTGCATGTAGGTGTGTATTGGATCCATCAATAGTAATCAACCAGACTGTCCCATTAGGAAAGACTGTGTCTACCTCATAAGGCCCTAGCCATCGTGTACACATATTAACTTGAAATTCCTTAAAGCATGAATCGTACAATAGTGTCACATATCCACTACCATAATCAAATTTTCGTTGGTTTCTGGAGAATCAGAGCCCCCGAATTACCTACGCAGGCCTAACGCAAGCTAGCTCTTTCTCTCTCTCTGTTCCCATGTGATCGCGGGTCATGATCACAGGTCAAATAATCATGGTGCCTCTTTGTATTTCGTGCCTCGACGCTACAGTGATGTTGAATTGTTCGACTCTGCAACCGTCGAACCCCGATAGGGTTAGCAACTGGCCAATAGGGACGAATCCCTACAGGGTTAGCATATGGCCATTAGGAACGACCCTGTTGTGCGATTGAGTGGAGTACATGTGGCGAGAGGGGAAACATGACACGATGGGTGACATGACAGGAGACGGGCCCCACTTCACATGCCACACCATTCCAGAACCCCCCTCCCCCATTAAAGGTAGAATGGCAAGGGGGGTCCAGAATTCTCCTGAATGTCATTGATTAAGGCGAATAGATCCTAACCGTTCCCGAGTTGCATGTTCGATTCCGGACCCCCCCCTCACCGCTAAAGGTAGAACAATAAGGGGGCTCCAGAATGAAGGCTTAGTCGTAGATCTGGGCGGGTGGACCTTGGTCGTTCAGATCTATTCGCCACTTACCCTAAGGTGCATTCGCGCCCTGACTTAAAGTTGACGTCTCTTATCCTCATCTGATGGTCATTATAGAGACTGAGATCCCCCGAAGGAATCTCATTCATTCATCGGGACTTAACCACATGCTAACATCTCGATATTTATAAGTCGGGATTTGTCAAGGCAAGAACGAAACTCCCAAATCCCCGATTCCTGATTTCCCAAAACAGGTAATCTCTCGACACATAGCCTCCTGAAATCGGTCGGTCTACGACTACTTCAGGGTTCCCATCATGGACCATCCCGATCTCTCATCACCGGAACTCCCAAATTCCCAATTCCCGATTTCCCAAAATGGGGAAGTCTCATGACACGTGGCCTCCTTTAATCGGATGACCCAAATCTATTTCAGGGTTTCTACCATGGAAGGCCCCAATCTTTCGTCACTAGAACTCCCAAGTTCCCGATTCCAGATTTCCCGAAATGGGGAAATCTCATGACACATGGCCTCCTTTAATCGGATGACCCAAATCTATTTCTGGGCTTTTGCCCTTATCCACTGGGGGTTTAACCCTCGGGTATCTCCTGACAGATCCAATGGCTGTCGGGTTTTCTAGCCGAGATCTGACGGCTTAGACAGGTTCCTAACTTGTGCATTCTCCCAGGACTTCCTAGATGGGGAAAAATCAACGGTCCATATGTTCTCATGGACCTTGAGGATCTACGATTCCTGATATCTTTGCTACCCACGAAGACACAGAAATGCCAAGAGGTAAGGCATTTAACCCTCTACTTTCTCCTACCAATCTAACGGTCATGGGTGACCACATATTTCCCAACGGGATCTCGTCCATCGATTAACACCTATTCAGGGTTAAGGCAATTGACACTCCAGTTTCTTCTTCCGATCTGACGACCGTGAGTGACCACCGATATCTCGATGGGACCTCGTCTTGCGGCTTCACGTCCATTTTCCAGGTTCTTGATGGCTTTTTCAAGAACGGTATCTCTATGGGGAGGTTTACCCAGGGTACTATTTGAGGCAGTTAAGGGTATCTCTCTCTCCCGAGAACCAGGCATGAAGTCTGAATTAGATCAGCATGCATATAAATAACAATTTAAGAGAGCATAAGCCACACGTAGGCTTTCCATATAAACATACAACTACCAGTACTGATCAAGACTCCATACAAACATTCTTATAATGAATTCATTCATGATTTCATAGCTTATGATCATAAATGTCAGCATACATATATTTCAATATGTCAAAGGAAAAACACTTATCATAAAGTAACACCAGGGGTTATGCAATTGCTGAGAGGGGTACTCGTTTCCACCCAACCGTAGGCTCAGTGACTCCCAACGGATTTACCACTAGCCACCCCCGAGTTGAGACCACGATGCTGTGAGACTGCATCTCTGTTTGCTAGTGACCAAGAGCGAAGGTTACTCTCCTTCCTCTCTGCTATCACCCCCTCTGTATATCGCCAGAGTTCTCTTTTTTTCCCCTCCCTTCGTACCCTCCAATTGCTTCTCCCCCACGCCTTATCCTCTTGTGAGGTTGCGTGTGGTGCTATTTCCCTCGTGCTGGTTAGGCCTGACAGCTCTACAGATGGGCGGTTCACCTCCCAATCCCTCATTAACTCCTGAGGAGCCATTTTCCTACCAGCTTGCGAGACATTTAATTCGGGGTCAGCAAGCCGCTTTTGGTTCTCCGGGCCAGTGGAGTCCAAATACGGTATTGATTCTCGGTGGAAGTTAACGCCACCTTTCCAGGTGCCTTCCACCGCCTTTCTGCAGCCATCATGGTCTCTTTTTTAGCACATCCCCTCTCAACAGTCCTGCAATATATATATTCATAATATTATTTACATTCATCGACCTTTTTCACAAGGTCCATTCACATCACACATTCACATTTCTGATTTTTCCATAATACTTGGACAGTATAGTTATTTTTACAGACTGGGGGAAACAGGGTGTTACAATTCCCTCCCCCTTAAAAGAACATAGTCCTCGGTGTTCTTTCTCAAACACCTGTCATTCCTTTCTCATTCAGCCACTTTAGAAGGCTTGACCTTCATCCTCGGTCCAGTCCTTTTTCAGGATCTCAGTCTTCATTACCTGCCTTTCATAATTCTTGGACAACAAGCACATTAATCACAATTTTGTGCAAAAACATCTATTGTTGCTCATAATTCAAAAGGAAAATTTCATAATTTGAGGACAATACTTATCTGTGTAGTTTATGGATCTGTATCCACAGGTAGTTTTGTTATACATGCTCATTGTCCTCCTTGATGTACCTGTTTGCACCCTCTTCGTCACCTTGGTGAGAAAATAAGAGGTGCTTACATGACCAGTTGGGTCTTAATGAGCATGACAACTGTAGAGGAAAGAGTTAGAGAAAGAAAAACAAAACTATAAGCAAGAATTAAACTAATACAAACTAAAATCATAAGAATATGGATATAGAGATAAGAAACACAAAAAAACTAATATCACCAATGTTTTTAGGCTGATCTATTGATGAAATCAAAGCACAATGAAGAAAGGGGACTATGAGTCCCTTCTTCCTCCAAAGGAAGGCTCTTGGACCCTCACAAACTTGCTCTCCTTACAAGAAAAATAAAAATGGTGATGAAAGAACTCCTTTGCAAACCCACTCAATGGAGAGGTGGATTGCTCAATGAAATGGTGCCAAAGTGATCTTGTCAAGGATGGAGTCCTTAAAACAATCTAGGCAGCATAAGATTACATGAAATTCCTTGAGAAAATGAGGTTTCTTCATGGATTTTTATAGCATTTCATTGGGTGATTATGTAACTCCTTTGTAGCGTGAAGAGAGGCTCTTTAGGGCTTTATTAGGTCTTTGACCAGCCCACCATTCGGATTTAGCTCAGATTTGAGGGTCAAATCGGCTTGGGAGATGATCCATAAGTGGTTGGGAGGCCGACCAATTCAATAAATGCGCCGTTTAGCAGGTGCGTGGGTTTTTGCGCCAACAGTCGTGCATCATGCGCATATGCGCGCATGGTACGTTCCTGTTCCGCACATGTGCACGTGCACCCAACTTCTGTAAAGCGCTCTTCAATTTTTACTACTTTGTATAGTTTCTTGACCCTTTTTGGAATGCTGTGAGATTAATTTAGTGCCATGAATGACTTCATTACTACTTGACGATGCTGAGTTCTTGTCGCCATGTGCGGATGAAATTTCAGTGATAACAGTACCCATTGGATGCATGATTCCAATTCAATAGCTCACAAGAGCTATCATGGTTTCATCTTCCCTTCCAAGGTTTTCCCACATGGGAAACTACCCAATGTGTGCAAGATCCCAATAGTTTTCAAAAATTATTAAGGTCTCCTCTTCCTTACAGTCACTCACCCTCCAGGCCCAGGCTCAGGCATCCCCTTCACTTTTATACAGTCCCTCGGGCGATCCATATTACCCTGCCAAGGTTTTCTCGCACAGGAATCTTAGAGATCCTATTGAGTCTTACAGTTGAGGCGTCCCTCAGACTTGCTCTGCCGAGGCATCCCTCCATCTTGTGTTACCTCAACACAATAATTTTTAGGCGATCATGGCTTATCACGGGATTTTCATGGCTCAACAGTAGCCATGTTCATCACCTTCAACTTTGATATCCTTCATCTGTTCCTTTCAGGACAAATCTTTACTTCTCACCTATATCACAGGTACACAAGATTTCGTGAGACATCATCATAAATTCTAACTTTCATAATTTTATTGCAAACCTGTCACCCACAGATTTATCAAGTCTCACGATTTGTTTTCATATTTGTCCCTCTCAGGAACCAGACTCATAATTATGGGACTTTCCTTCCCATAACATTTTTGGTCAGCAGGAAATTGGCCTTCCTTATGGGCTTACAACATTTCCATATCCAAGACTCATTCTTCCTGCATTCATTCCTCAGCTAATCAAATTGTTAGTTCTCATGTACTTACATTTTATTGCACATTTACAACATCATTAGAACAATTTTAGAATTGTGCATACTAACAATCAAATTCACTTTCTCAAAAGGAAATAACATTCCTTGCAGTTTGGCTCAGCAGGCAATCGGTCTTTCCTATGGTCTTACCTTACTTCCATTTCCATATCCATGTACACACACACACACACACACACACACACACACATATGTATATATATATTTCCAAACGTAATTCAACATTTCAAAGGGTTTTAACAAATGTGACACTATCCATGGCCACATTCATACCCAATGCATTCTTGCGTTGATTTCGGGTTCTTCACACTCTATGACCAGTTCTTGGCCATGGGGTGTTGGAATTTAACCGACCTTTTCCTCATATGGTTCATTCGTTTTCATTCATTCTTACAACATGACCACACTTCCTGCTATAGTCTGATCACGACCCCAAAGTAGTACATATTAAACTTAAAAGTTTTGCATGAATGCGCCCATGCATTATGCCTTCATTAATAACTAGGGTGCCAACACTCATGGCCACCCAAATTTGGTTTTCTCTAACACCTATAATACGTGGGTAGAAATGTTGGAAGGTCCTCCTTCCTTAATGAGAAATTCCTTGCCTGCCCTTTATGCAAATATGCATTTCCTGGAAGTAATTCCATGCAACGTGCTATCTATGAACACTTTTATTTCCAATCGTTTCTTGATTGGTCCATGTGTTCATGTATTATCATTTCATGAATTCTTCTGAGGGTTAGAACCAGTGTTTACTACCAGAGGTTCATACCTCCATTATTCAAGTTCTCCTTCTTGAATCATACCCTACTTGGGTATCCAAGGCATACAACTGCCCTGTCAATTTTATGCAATAATAAAATATTTCGGAAGGGGTTCTTACCCAATCCCTTCATACCCTATTCCACATAGTCACAAATATATTTATACTGGCCCTTGGCTGCTAACACCCTCTCTCTGTTCTCTACCTTATTAGTAGTGCTTTAGCGGAATTTTCATAGTCCCTTCAACAACCTTTCGACCACAACCTTTCCATGGTCACCCTATGCTTGAGGTTGTTCATTATTGGCAACTGTCTTTCTCAATAGTTCCAATATTATTCCTTTCTACATATGACATACACCATAGGCATATTAATCGTCATGTAAATTGAAATTCAAATATCATAGCGTTTAATTAATAAAAACATTTTCAGGCATGTCTAGCATATCTGTATGCACTTCATCACATTATCCTTAATGTTTTTCATGAGTGTAACACAATAGTTCTCAATCATTTTCACAGCATTACAACCATCATTATTATGGTGTCAAAGCATTTTTGTTCATCAATGTACTAACTTCCTTATTCCATAGAAACGTAATGCATAGCAAGGGAAGAATTGAGGGCTCTCCCCTTCTCCCAATTATTTCTACATCACCTGGGGATTTTCAGCCCAGTCAAGTTATCTCTAAGGTCTCACTGCCTTTCCTTAATCACAACTTCAACCAAGCTGTATCAATTAAACATACTCATTTATTCATTCAATAATACTCAGGGGTTTACTGGTCTCTTACCAACCATACTAGTTTCCACAGCTGATCTTTTTCTGAGCAGCCCTGGGTTAGACTCATCCTAACTCTTAGGATACTTTAGCGTGCTTTAGTAGAAGCTCTTTGATCATAATGAATCATGAACATGTGCATCCTACACACTTTCATTCGGTTATCAGAATGGTCAATATTTGGTTATTAGTCTTCTATTAATTACATGATTCTTTCAAAATGTAATCCAGGATTCTTATATATGGACAGACCTTGTAGCCCATTGTCCAACCTTCAACAATTATTAGGGTTGTGACTTTGTTCCTCTGACAGAGTCCTTATACAGTTCCTCAACCAGGAACTCCTTCGGCATGCAACTTCCTGGTTACATATCCATCACTATTGTGATGGCCTCAACCTTGAGTGAGCTTTTAGCTTTTTTTTTTTTTTTTAACATTCCCCTTAAGGAATATAAACTTGCATCTCTACTATTAAGATCAGTCAATTCAGATTCCTTCACAATCATTCTCATGTGATGCTCAAAGGCGTAATTATTTGTCTCTTATTATGACAAGAGAGCATCCTTGCTCATTTACCCTTTCATCTAATTATATTGATACTTCCTGAGGAAATGGAATACATTCCCCTCAGGCTATTATTTGGAACAAAACTCTCATGACTCCCCAGAATGGAGTCAGCTATGCCTCCATGGTATTTATTTAATCTGGACAAGAGCAATAATTGCTTCATGTTTCACTCATTAGGGCAATCATATCGTGCCTATAACTATACTCTTACATCAATGTGCATTACTTTGCACGTTTAGTATCATTCATACCTTACCAATATTAATATCAGGCTTCCTATTATGAACCTTCACACTGCATTCAACTCATGCATATTCATCATACTAGCTCATTCCTTCTCCTCACGCGACCACCGGAGGTGCCCACGATCCGAACTAAAAGGCGCTTCGCATTTCATGATTTCGGGATTTATGTTGCAAGGAACTCTGGTCCCTCGATCCCCAAATCCGAAAACCCGAAAGACAAAAACTAAGGTTTTATCGGCTCTTTTATTCATATGACCCTTCGCTCAGAACCTGGGGTCAACTCCCAGACACGCGTCGGGATCTCGTATCTCGGCGAATCCATGGACAATGCTCCACCGTTTCCCAAACTTTTGATCCATGCGGGCCCGATAATCTGGATCCCATGGTCCAGATCTCTCTCTGGAAATCAACGGTCCTGATCAAGTCCCAGTTTTCCACCTTTCAGGATTCTGGCGGAGTCTTCACCCCCTTAACTCCCGATCCCCAAAATTGCAAAATTCTCTCTGAACGATCAATGGTCCAGATCGCTCCTTGATCAACGAATATGATCTTTAAGCAAATTTCTCATCGCTTCTTTCAAGCCCTTTTTTTTTGGTGAAATTTCGGTATCTTCTCGCAACTAACCAGTGCACTACTTCTCCGATATAGAACAACTTGAAACATTTCGGTTCTTTCTGAATGGATCTTGACTCTCGATCCCATCCAATCTTAAAAATTATTTTCTGAAGGATTTCTCCCTCTATATCTTCTAATCTTTTAAGTTACTTACAGGACTAATCTCATAGTCATAACTCATATAGATGTTACCCTCTCTTTATGGAAACAAACAACAAGGGTCACTCTTGGGAATTAGCAACAATCCCACATGAATCCTCTTAATCTTTCTCAAACAAGCTATCCTTGTTGTCGATTCTAACCATTACAGGTCAGGTAATCTGACCCTACATATTTTCATCAGTCCTCTCAATCATGCGGAGTTATATGCTCAAGGTTTAGTCTCTTAATAATACAGTGATCATAACTTTCTAAGGATCTTACCAGTCCCTACTATATTTCCCAATCATGAAGGAGTTCTTCATTTGGGTCTTAATCCTTATCTAACCAGCCATCCCAATTGCAAGAGACTCTACCTACTTTAGTAGGTAGCCATCGTAACACTAAAACAGGACAACGCAGTTCATGTCCCTTGTCTGGATCATGCAGCTTCATAGCACAATTTATTCCACCTCTGTCATTCACACTCAGATCTTATCAGTGATAACGATCAGTGCATCCCTACTCCTATAAGAGTAGTTATCATTTTAACAGAGGGGTTACAGAAAATTCCCAGATTACAGTTTCATTCTGCAATCCTTCTCCTTAAAGAGAAAATGCAGATAACAATATCTTCTTACGCGGCTCATACCTGAGCCCAAGCAGGCCAAGTGTTGTAACCATTCTCTGATACCACTTTGTCACATATCCACTACCATAATCAAATTTTCGTTGGTTTCAGTAGAATCAAAGCCCCCGAATTACCTACGGAGGCCTAGCGTAAGCTATCTCTTTCTCTCTCTCTATTCCCATGTGATCGTGGGTCATGATCACAGGTCAAATAATCGTGGTGCCTCTTTTTATTTCATGCCTTAGAGCTATAGTGATGTTGAATCATTCGACTCTGCAACCGTCGAACCTCGACAGGGTTAGAAACTGGCCAATAGGGACGAATCCCTACAGGGTTAGCAGATGGCCATTAGGAACGGCCCTGTCGCGCGGTTGAGTGGAGTTTAGGTGGCGAGAGGGGAAATACAACACGGTGGGTGATGTGACAGGAGATGGGCCCCACTTCACATGCCACACCATTCCAGACCCCCCTCACCCCATTAAAGGCAGAATGGCAAGGGGGGTTTGGAATTCGCCTGAATGTCATTGATCAAGGAGAATAGATCCTGACCGTTCCCAAGTTGTACGTTCGATTTCAGACTCTCCCCTCATCGCTAAAGGAAAAAAAACAAGGGGGCTTCGGAATGAAGCCTCAGCCGTAGATCTGGGCGGGTGGACCTTGGTCGTTCATATCTGCTCACCACTTACCCTAAGGCACATTCGCGCCCCGACTTAAAGTTGACGTCTCTTATCCTCATCTGACGGTCATTATAGACCCTGAGATCACTCGAAGGAATCTCGTCCATTCATCGGGACTTAACCACCTGATAACATCTCGATATTTATAAGTCGGGATTTATCAAGGCGAGAGCCCGACCTCTTGTCAACAGAACTCCCGAATCCCTAATTCTCGATTTCCCGAAACGGGTAATCTCTCGACACGTAGCCTCTCGAAATCGGTCGGTCTATGACTACTTCAGGGTTCCCATCATGGAACATCCTGATCTCTCGTCACCAGAAATCCCAAATTCCCGATTCCCTATTTCCCGAAATGGGGAAATCTCATGACACGTGGCCTCCTTTAATCGGATGACCCAAATCTATTTCGGGGTTTCTACCATGGAAGGCTCCGATCTTTTGTCACCAGAACTCCCGAGTTCCTGATTCTAGATTTCCCGAAATGGAGAAATATCATGACACGTGGCCTCCTTTAATCGGATGACCCAAATCTATTTCAGGGCTTTCACCCTTATCCATTGGGGGTTTAGCCCTAGGGTATCTCCTAATAGATCCAACGACTGTCGGGTTTTCCAGCTGAGATCTGACGGTTCAGACAGGTTCCTAACTTTTGCATTCTCCCATGAATTCCTGGACGGGGAAAAATCAACGGTCCAGATGTTCTCATGGACCTTGAGGATCTACGATTCCCGATATATTTGCTACCCACGAAGACACAGAAAGGCCAAGCGGTAAGGCATTTAACCCTCTACTTTCTCCTACTAATCTAACAATCATGGGTGACCACAGATTTCCCGACGGGATCTCGTCCGTCGATTAACACCTATTTAGGGTTAAGGCGATTGACACTCCAGTTTCTTCTTTCGATCTGACGGTCGTGAGTGACCACCGATCTCCCGATGGGACCTCATCCATAGATTTGATACTTACCAGGGATTTCTTAAGGCCTTGCGCCTTCACGTCCCTTTTCCAGGTTCTTGATGGCTTTTTCAAGAAGGGTATCTCTATGGGGAGGTTTACCCAGGGTACTATCTGAGGCAGTTAAGGGTATCTCTCTCTCCCGAGAACCAGACGTGAAGTCTGAATCAGATCARCATGCATATAAATAACAATTKAAGAGAGCATAAGCCACATGTAGTCTTTCCATATAAACATACAACTACCAGTACTGATCAAGACACCATACATACATTCTTATAATGAAGTCATTCACGATTTCACAGCTTATGATCATAAATGTCAGCATACATATATTTCAAGTTGTCAAAGGAAAAACACTTATCAGAAAGTARCACCAGGGGTTATGCAACTGCTGAGAGGGGTACTCGTTTCCACCCAACTGTAGGCTCAACGAATCCCAGTGGATTTACCACTAGCCACCCCCGAGCTGAGACCACGATGCTGTGAGACTGTGTCTCTATTTTCTAGTGACAAGGAGCGAAGGTTACTCTCCTTCCTCTCTGCTATCACCCCCTCTGCATATCGCCATAGTTCTCTTTTTTTCCCCTCCTGTCGTCCCCTCCAATCGCTTCTCCCCCACGCCTTATCCTCTTGCGAGGTTGCGTGTGGTGCGATTTCCCTCGCGCTGGTCAGGCCTGATGGCTCTACGGATGGGGGGTTCACCTCCCCATCCCTCATTAACTCCTGAGGAGCCATCTACCTACCATCCCATGAGACATTTAATTCGGGGCCAGCGAGCCTCTTTTGGTTCTCCGAGCCAGTGGAGTCCAAATATGGTATTGATTCTCGGTGGATGTTAACGCCACCTTTCCAGGTGCCTTCCACTGCCTTTCTGCAGCCATCGTGGTCTCTTTTCCAGCACATCCCCTCTTAACAGTCCTGCAATATATATATTCATAATATTATTTACATTCATCAACCTTTTTAACAAGGTCCATTCACATCACACATTCACATTTCTGAGTTTTCCACAATACTTGGCCAGTATAGTTATTTTTACAGACGGGGGAAACAGGGTGTTACAAACAGAGCCCAATCTCCTTTCTATAATAATTTCTTCTTAATGATTCGATCATGCCATTTTTTTCTTTGTTGTTGAATCACTATGGTATGATGGATGGCCTCCAAACACTTTTCATCAAGCTCATTGAGCTGCTGCAGTCTGGCTTTCTGTGCCATAGTCAAGTCGAGGTTGACTGCTGATGCAGTTCTTAAGGTTTTGATTTCAAATTCAATGGGAAAAACAGGGCTTTTTCCATATACCAGCTCGTAAGGAGAAAAACCAGTCATGCTCCTCCAAGTAGTTCGGTAAGTCCATAGAGCTTCATGTAGTCTCTCAGACCAATGCTTACAATTTTCTCTCACTATTTTAGTAAGAATGGCTTCGATAACTTTGTTGGTGGTTTCCACTTGGCCATTGCCTTGTGGATGGTATGGAGAAGCTATTCTATGTAAAACATGATATTTACTGAGTAGAGCTTCAAATTTATGTGATGTGAAAGGGGGTCCTCCATCAGTGACTAGTTCTCTAGGAATGCCAAAGCTAACAAATATATTTTCAAACAAGAATGCTAAAACAACCTCTTCTGACGCTCTAATAAGTGCTTTTGCCTCCACCCACTTGGTCATATAGTCTATACAAATCAATATATAAACTCTCTGATTGGAAGGTGGATGAATGGGTCCTACAAAATCCATGGCCCATATTTCAAAAGGCTCTAACACTACCTGAGGCTAGAGTGGCATCTCATCCCTGTGAGTTGGCTGACCCATGCGTTGGCAACTGTCACAAGCTTGGACATAATTCTTGGCATCTTGAAATATGATGGGCCAGTAATAGCCCATCCTTAAAACTTTATGCCCAATCCTTTTTGTAGCAAAATGACCCCCACAAGGGCCATAATGGCAAGCTTTTAGCGGATCATAAACCTCATCATCCCTCACACATCTCCTGATTTCTTGGTCCAGGCCTGTGTAGAAGAGGTATCCTCCTATCCAACTGTACCTGGCACTCTTTTGAATAATTTTCCTTCTTTCCCTAGGAGATAAGTGGGGAGGTACCTTCCCTGCAACCAGATAATTAACAATGTCTGCATACCAGGGTGAGTGAGCAGATACTGCAAACAAATGTTCATCAGGAAAGGAATTTTCTACAGGTGAATTATCATCATTTATATGTAATCTCAAGAGAAAATCAACAACCACATTTTCTTTTCCTGGTCTATCCTCTATAGTGATGTCAAATTCTTGCAGTAGTAACGACCATATTGTCACTCAAGCATTAGTAATACATTTGTTCATTAGATATTTTATGGCTGTATGATCAGTATGGATAAAAGTTGGGTAACCATTTACATAATTCCCGAATTTATTGATTTCATATACTATTGCCATGAATTCTCTTTCAGTAACTGTGTAATTTAACTCAACATGAGCCATGTTCTTGCTGATATAGTAGATAACATAGGGTTCTTTGTCCTCCTTTTTCCCTAGTACTGCACCAATTGCAGTGTCTGAGGCATCTGAAGAAATGTGAAAAGGAAGAGCCCAATTGGGCCCTCTCAAGATGGGAGTTGTAGACAATCTCTGTTTAAGGTCTGCAAAAGACAATTCATAGTCGCTAGTCCAACGAAAGTTAACATCTTTTGTTAGTAAGAAAAATAATGGAGAGGCAATTTAGAGAATTGTTTTATGAATCTTCTGTAATACCCAGCATGTCCTAAAAAACTTCTTACCTCTTTCTGAGTTAATGGAGTTGGAATGTCCAAAATTACCTGGATTTTGGCTAGATCTACCTGAATCCCTGCATAAGAGATGAAGTGTCCCAGCACTACCCCTTCGCGCATCATCATATGACACTTTTCTGTACTTAAAGAGAGATGAGACTGTTTACATCTTTTGAGCACTTTATCCATATTAGACAAAGCGTCTTCGAAATCAGTCCCATAAGGAGTAAAGTCATCCATGAATATTTCCATACAATCATTCACCATATCAGAGAAAATACCAATCACAGCTCTCTAGAAAGTGGCTGGTGCATTACACAAGCCAAATGGGAGAACCTTGTAGGTAAATTTTCCCCAAGGGATGGTAAAGGTGGTCTTATCTTGGTCATGTGGGACAATTTGTATCTGGTTATAGCCATTGAATCCATCTAGAAAAGAAAAATATTTATTTCCAGCTAAGTTATCTAAAACTTGATCAATAAATGGCAGAGGGAAATGATCCTTCTGCGTTGCCTTATTCAGGGCTCGATAGTCCACACACATTCTCCACTTACCATTATTTTTAGGCACAATAACCAATGGTGATACCCACTCACTATCTGATATAGGATAGATGAATCCGGTGTTGAGAAGTTTCTGAAGTTCTTCTTTAACAATTTCTTTAAGGTTTGGGTTCATCCTCCTTCGCAGTTGGCAAATGGGTCGAGATTATTCTTTGATGTATATATGGTGGGTGCATAGCTCAAAGGGGATGCCTTTCATATCCATGTAATCCCATGCAAATGATTCTTTCTGTTCAACCAATAAATTCATCAGTCGATGATTTTCAGCGCTGGAGAGATCGGGATTGATGTTCAAGGTTTTTCCAGGTTCAATTTCGACAACGACGCTCTTGGAACTGATTTTAGGAAATAATTCAGCTGTTACTGTTTCATCATCTGTTGTTACAATGTTTGTTGTTACAATGACTATTGTTACAACTAAATCACTCTGATTGTCAGCAGTTTCTGAGTTCATTTCTTCCGAGGCCATAGGGTCAAAGAATCTGATCAATTGGTGGTGTGTGTGCTGTGTAACAATAGAGGGGTCACAGATAAAACAGTTGATTAAATCATCCTCTGTCTCGTCCTTGAAACTTAGGGCCTTTCCTATAGTTAGCATAGGCATAGCACTTTCATCCTCAGTGTCCATCCATAGAGAGTTTTCAGGTTTTGCACTAGGTGTAGCATGAGGATACAGGGTAAGTTTTTTTGTATCATAACCATCAGAGATGGTCATAGAACTAGATCAACAACCTATGAAGGCATCATTTGTGGCTAACCATGGTCGTCCTAGAATTAGAGGATGGCCTCCCAGACTGGATTTGGGATGCAACACGACAAAATTAGCAGGATACTCCCATGAGTCTACTAAAATAACTAAGTCATCGATTACTCCTTCTGGTCTGATGGTAGAGCGATCAGCTAATTCTAGAACAATAGGAGTAGGTCAGATTTTTGTTTCAAGTTGAAACAACTGCGTAGTTTCTATTGGCATGATGTTAATTGCTCCCCCTAAATCAACTAATACATGCTGAATAGATGTATGTTCGATTTTAACTGTGACAGTTGGGTTTCTTGGGTCGCCATATTTAATAGGTGGAGTTTTTCCTAGCATTAGCTCAGACAAATCCCCCACTACATGCACTATGAGGGGATCTTTAGGTTTTTGTCCAGGTTTTCTAATACAGAGATCCCGCACAGTCTTGGCATAAATAGGGACATCCCTTATTGCTTGCAGTAGTGGAATATTATCGTGCAGATTTTGCAATTCTCCAAGGAGATTGAAAGATGGTAATTCCACAGGCTTGACAATTTTCAGTCTTTCAGGGAATGGTGGGTCTACTGATTCTAGAATAGGTTGGTCAATTTCTTCTGTATCAGCAGATGGTTTCTCCCCTGATTCCTTATCTGATTCTGAAGATGGAGCATCTTCAACTATTGGCTCAACTATTCTCCCTGATCTTAAATGTATTTCATCATAGGGCATAGGAGTAATAGATAAGGTTGGTACATTAAGTATGTCTATGTTCTGAACAACCTTATTATTTGGGTTTGGGTTAGGTTGCACATGCATTGTTTCTCCTTCATTTGCTGATTTCTGTACCCTTGAAAAAGTAGTATCCTTGGTAGCTGACTTATTCCTTGTAGATCCTCGAGAACATATTTTGCAGAGGTCTACCATATCCTCATAGGATTCCTTAGATATATCTCCTTTACCAAGCATATTCAACATATCTAAACAATATTCTCTAACTCCTTTTAGCAAAATGGTTTTCAGAATGTCCTTACTCACATCCGGATGGCCAGACCATTGTAGATTGTATTGGAGTCGCTCCAGAAAGTCTTCAAGGGTCTTGTCCTCCTTCTGTGACATTTTGAACAACTCTTTTTTGCGTTCCCTTGTTCGATAGTAGTCTTGGTATTTGTGTAGGAAAAACTGCCTCATTTGTATCCATGTTGAAATGTTTTCCCCTCCAAGGCTCATGAACCATCTTAACGCATTTCCTTTTAATGTGGCTGGAAATAGTTTGAGCTTCTATGCAGTGGTAGTGTAGTCATATCTTCTACACAAAATGTCAAATTCAAATAGAAACTCATCCAGATATTCAGTAGATAATCCATGAAAATTTGGGAGAGACAAGAGAGGTATGTTTTTCATAGGAGCCATCCCTCGTGTGGGAACATCAGAAATAGGAAAAACCAGGGTAGAGATAGTGTTTTCATTGTTTACCTGATCCTCATTGTTCTGTGGATTCTCTTGGAAGATTTCTTCTTCATTATTCCCTTGATTCTCCATATGTGCTCTCTGGTTCCACTCAATATGAACAGTGTCCCACTCTTCCTTAGTGACTATCTGACCATTGATCTGATAAACAAATCCTTCTAGGTTTTCTCGGTTTGAGGATATACTGCCTTGATCCTCTATGTTCTCCAATGTTTCTTGCTGATTTGTTGGTGACAAATCTTCAGCTTTGCTTTCAGCTACAACTTCATCTTCAACCCTCAATGAGAATGATGTTTCAAGAGGGGGTATTTCTGCTGACTGTGGATCATGTCCTCTTGGAGGATTGGTAGGGTGAAAAATGGATCCTGAAGAAGAATCTGCTCAGGCTATAATCTCTTCAACAATGTTCTGTCTTTCCAGGATGTTAGGATTTCTTCCTCCACGTCCTCTGGTGCCTGCAATGTTAGTATTTTGGGGGGTTCATTCTCGCGTTTGGTTATTCATGTATACTATTCATTCCTAAAAAAAATAAACAGTGTGCTTACCAAAATCTACAATTATCTTCCCCGACAATGGCGCCAAAATGTTGGGCACTTTAATTGTCTAATTAAATGGAAAATCAAAGTGTTCAATATAAATTGTCAACTCAGGGAAGTCTGTTATTTCAAGATAATTATGCACAGTTTATGCTAGATCATGGAAGCATCTCTAATCTAATTGCAGTAGGGGAGTTCTTCTAACAAAAACAAACAAACAATATTGCTGACACAATTGTGCTGATACAGCTGGAGTGCTACAGACTTAAAATCATAATTGCAATCTAAACTGATGAATCTACAAAAACCATGAATTGCCTACCTTAATCTAACTTTCTAATTTACTTTTGCAGGAAGAAATTCTATCCTATTGTTGAAGGGAAATCTAATTGTTGCAAGAAGCTACTTCACACTTTTAATTCTCCAAAACAAGATTTAAACTTAATGCAGAAAAAGGAAAAGTAACTCTCCAACCATGCTCAACAACTGACTTCTAATTCTCATGAGACAAGTTTATGCGCATTTATCAGGAAGGGACTAAACGGTAACAACAGTTGCATTCAGAAACATCTAACAGTTAAACCAATCGCAATGAAAACAACTAAATCTAGAATTTGAAACAGAGGGGAATCAGTGAAGAAGGTGGGCCCTTTCCTTCTCACTGAATCCACTCAAGAGATAGATCACAAAATGCTAAAGAAATTCAATCCAGTTCTTAATTCAATTTCCATAAAGATGTTTGAGTACAATAATCATTCCTTTATTCATTTCAAGACAAAAGACTAACCACCTTTACATTACAAAAGCTATGCTATTTAAAGTCAGAGTCAATCAGTGTTCAAAAATGGAGCAGTCCTGAGAATCCCCGATTCTCAGGCCGTTCGTTAGATATCATAAATATCAAACCTTGAATTCTCCTTCATCAACATCGTGATCCAACATTCTAATCAACAAGTGTTGCAACAGTTTTATCAAAAAATGACTGGTGGCATCTGTTGTAACAGCTTCTGAGATTAATAGGCTTCTGTCGTAGCAGTTGTGTAATAGCTTCCAGGATTGATGGTCGTTTTTTGCAGAAGTCCTGTAATAGCTTCCAGAAATTGCGCATAGCTATGACAACAACAAACTGATTCTTGAAGTGGGTTGTTCTATCATTTTGATCATTAGTTGAATTATTTCATGGGTAAAATATGTGATCGTATTCAATCAAACATGCTAAGTAAATGAAAACATAAAATAAAGATGAATAGTTTGTACCTTGGGAAAAAGGGTCTTAGTGATCATTATAGTAGTCATTTAGCTTAGGAAATGAGAGGGTTGAATGATCAAAATGTGTAGTGAAAAAGGGCATTTCAGGGTCCTAACAAAAGACAAACAAAGAACTCCACATGCATTTGATCTACAGATTAATGGGTCAGAGATTTTATCAACATGTACGCGATAAATGATGACAATCTCATATGGTGGGACAGGAAAAATAGTTCTTTATTATTAACTTCACTAAAGAAACTTACAATGATGAAGCCGACCACTGCTCCATGAATCTGGTCCTGGGCTCCTCTTTTACTGTGCACCAACTGCTAACACACTTGCTTATCTTCTTCGTTGAAATCACAAAATGGTTGCAGAATCTTGGGAAAAGGGGAATACGAATTCAGGTAGAGTTTCTTTACCATCTTTTTCCTCCTTTCAAATGGGACCCTTACCCCTTCTTTTATAGGCTAGAAGGAGCTAGGTATTTGGTTGAATGACCGACCATGCATGGCCAAAAGGTTTAGTTAACTTACCCAAAGATGTGTGTTGCATAAAAAACTTTCCTTTTTTCGTGCTTATGTAGGTCCACGCGGGCTGTAGTGGGTCATCTAGCATGGACACTGTAGATACACGCGGGCTGTAGTGGGTCATCTAGCATGGACACTGTAGATACACGCGGTCTGTAGTGGAGCAGGGTGTGCGGGCCTTTAAAAAATGTATTTTTTAAGAAGATTTTTTCAGTAGTGTTTTGGAAAAGAATGAATCTGAGATGGCCTGATGCCAGGTAAGCTTGTCTGGTGCAAATTAGGGTTATAACAGATTCTGTTATTGGATAAATTTGTAAGTGCAGACACAAACCGATCTCCCTAGATCCACCTGGATCTAGAACAAAACAGGACAGAACATGATGCTTTCCTTAAGTTTAAGATATTGAATTTACTAACTAAAGAGGGATGAGTGACATACCATTTAAATGTCGCTTCCTCTCGCCATCGCCATCCTAGCTCCGTTCCAACTCTCATATAATGATGAACCTACAAAAGAATGCAACCAACCAAAGTGATAGCAATAGCATAAACTCAATATAAACCTATGTATGTGATCAAGGAATCATACAATAAAACACAACAAGCTTTATAGGAAAGAATCATATTACTGTATCATATTAAATGTGAAAGAGAGATTACAACCATGGCCTTGATGTTGTAAGGTCCCTTCCAACTGTCCTTCGTTCCCCACACACTTCTTTCTCCGAGGATTCTGAAACCATAGATCTGATGGCTACTCACAATCTATCTTGACAAAGAAAATCTCAAAGCCACTCCAACCAAGCTGATAATTCCAAGCCAATCAAGAACAAGCTCATGAACCAACAAAGCTAACCCAAGCTCAAGCTAACTTTCTCCATGAGAATTCCTCTCCTTTTATAAGTTGAACAGGATAAGGTGAGGAGGTTAGGATGATCCCACTAAATCATGAAAGCGAGTAAGATCCAAACCATTCGGATGCCACCTCACCATAGAAGCTTATCCTTCTAGAATATTCAAGAAAATGCTCATTTTTCCCACATGCTGGAATTCTCGCACCCTAGCTATAGAGCAACCTGCAAACACCTCACACCCTGACTATAGTGCAACCTGCGAGAATGGGTCATTCTCGCACCCTGCCTATATAGAAACCTGCGAACTTCATTTTTTATAAGGTTTTTACATAGGAAAATGCAACTTCTTTTCTCAGGAGAAGTTCTTCTCCCTTCTCTCTTTAGGAACTCAGGCCACTGACCC
>ML781392.1:296070-313189 GCA_009831015.1 Picea engelmannii | reverse complement strand
AATATGGTGTTTTGACCGACTCGAAAATTATGCAAAGATATGAAGATGCAATCTTTTCATTTCGATGAAAGCTATGCTACGAGAAGGAGAAAACATTTATCATTCCCATATGCACAATGTCCCAAAATATATTAAACTCATCACTATCAATCATGCAATTTCACTACTTCAAATGCAAGGATGCCCCCAATCTAATATAAAGCAAGAAATTAAATATTTTTGTTTCAAAAATTTCACTAAAAACAATAATGAACTTTCTTAAAACAAAGAAACCCAAACTAAAAGTTCTCTTTTAAAGCGAACTATTCAGAAGAAATCTGATCTTTCCCTAAACAATTCTAAAGAAAACACACGCTTTGTAATTGAAAGACACTCAAAGAAAGGGACTAATCCTTCAAAACCAAACAAAGCAAAGATGGCTATAAGAAACTCAAAGAATATCAAGCAGACTGTAAACAGATCAATATAGGCTCCAAAAGTTCAATCCAGCCAATCCAAAATTTTCACAAGTGAGTTCGTAGGTTAGCAGTGTATTACAGTGCGAGAATCAAGGATTCTCGTAGGCTGGACATAGGTTGACTGCGGGGTGTTCGCACTGGAATGAACACTAGGGTGCGAACTCAATTTATTCTCACAGGCTACTAACGAGTTCAGTGCGAGAATGGTTGTAAACAAGCAAAATTTGGAAAAAGGACAAAATTTCTAAGAGAAATTTCAAATCCAGAGAGTCTTGATAAACAAGCAATCAAAGCAAGGGAGACTAGAATAACTAGGAAACAATCTGATCCCCAGTGGAGTCACCAATTTTTTTATAGGATAAATCCGTAAGTGCGGACACAAACCGATCTCCCTAGATCCACCTGGATCTAGAAAAAAATAGGACAGAACATGACGCTTTCCTTAAGTTTAAGATATTGAATTTACTAACTAAAGAGGGATGAGTGACATACCGTTTAAATGTCACTTCCTCTCGCCATCGCCATCCTAGCTCCGTTCCAACTCTCATACAATGATGAACCTGCAAAAGAACGCAACCAACCAAAGTGATAAAAATAGCATAAACTCAATATAAACCTATGTATGTGATCAAAGAATCATACAATAAAACACAACAAGATTTATAGGAAAGAATCATATTACTGTATCATATTAAATGTGAAAGAGCGATTACAACCATGGCCTTGATGTCGTAAGGTCCCTTCCAACTGTCCTTCGTTCCCCACACACTTATTGCTACGAGGATTCTGAAACCATAGATCTGATATCTACTCACAATCTATCTTGACAAAGAAAATCTCAAAGCCACTCCAACCAAGCTGATAATTCCAAGCCAATCAAGAACAAGCTCATGAACCAACAAAGCTAACCCAAGCTCAAGCTAACTTTCTCCATGAGAATTCCTCTCCTTTTATAAGTTGAAGAGGATAAGGTGAAGAGGTTAGGATGATCCCACTAAATCATGAAAGCGAGTAAGATCCAAACCATTCGGATGCCACCTCACCATAGAAGCTTCTCCTTCTAGAAGATTCGAGAAACCGCTCATTTTTCCCACGTGCTGGAATTCTCGCACCCTAGCTATAGAGAAACCTGCGAACACCTCACACCCTGGCTATAGTGCAACCTGTGAGAATGGGTCATTCTCACACCCTGCCTATATAGCAACCTGCGAACTTCATTTTTTATAAGGTTTTTACATAGGAAAATGCAACTTATTTTCTCAGGAGAAGTTCTTCTCCCTTCTCTCTTTAGGAACTCATGCCACTGACCCCTCTGAAGGCAACATATAGGTTTACATCATTAATGATCATAGGGATGACGAAAATAATGTGTAACAGATGCCCCCTAATGTGTGAGGGCATAAGAGCATCTGATGGCCGAAATACATTATCAATCTTCACCAATGTACCAAACAAGTGAACCTAGGGACCAGAATTTGGGAGGTGCCATCTGCAAAATAACAATTGTCTCACCGAGGCGGGCATACCCATGCTCGGGATGAAATAAAATCCCGGCTACTAATCAAATTCACTGTAGATCCATGTCATATAACTATATAAAGTGTATCCACGAGTAATACACAACGGAGCTACATCTCGAAATCAAAAAGATATACCTGTATAGTTTCCATCTTCTAGAAGCTGATAAGGCCTGATGGCTGGAGATGAGGTCTTCAGAGCTTGAGAAACAACTTCAAAATATTGAAAACTTGGGTAGGAGTGTAATATGAGTGTACGACTTAACTACCTAGAGGTCTTCGACGGATCATCGAGTATGGACTAGAGGATCATGATGATCAGACTGAAGGCTTCATTAATTTCAAACAAAGACTTGATTGGACTTTCGAGATGGTCGGGCATGAGGGCAAGAGACAAACTGCAGAGGGGTTGACTCAGGCTTGGTAAAACGTCCCTCAGGCAATAACTCGACAAATGATGAGACTCATACACCATGGAATTTGACATAAGTTTATGATGCAGGAGGCAACACAAACTCTCCATATGTTTGGGAGAATAACGAAACAGAGGAGGACACGACTCTATGTAGCGAGAACTGTTGGATTACTGAGAGGGGGGGTGAATCAGTAATAGCGTAATTATAATCCCTTTTCTTCAAATGTTATCTCAATGTAGAATTATTATACAATAATGAGCAGTAAAAAATAAACAATCACACACATACACAGTACACCAGTGTTTTACGTGGAAACCCAAATCGAGAGAAAAACACATAATGATTTTTCTTATATGTCTTGAAGAATTACATTCATTGGAAGCACCAACTTCCTTTGTTTTCCAGCTGCAACTGGAAGGAGGCTCCAACCCCCTAGTTTCTCAATATACAACCTGAGGGAAGCTCCAATTCCCCAATTCATTGGCTACAACCAAAAGGAGGCTAAAACCCCCAATGTTCTCCGGCTACAACCGAAAGGTGGATACAACCACCTGTCCTTTCCCTGTCCTTCCACCCTGAAGTAGAAGTAGAATGATGGAAACACTTTCACACTATCATTGTGAGATATACCACTATAAACCTGTACCAATAAATCTGAACCATGCATCAACCTGTACCTCAACTTGTAATCAATCTGTGCCATAAACAAGTGCATCAACCATGCACCGACCTGTAATCAACCTGTACCATAAACAAGTGCATCCAACCATGTACCAAGTATTTACCAATCATGTGTCAACTACTCATCAACTATGACTCATCAATATGTACCAACATCATCAACTATACACCTCATGTATGTTTGCCAACTCATCAACTACTTGTCTCAACCATCTACTCAACATGTACCACAACCAAAATCCCTCATCAATTTCATCATCCAAATATGATTTGTAGATCTGTAATAGACCTAGTGTATATGATCAAATTCCTGCAAACCTTCCTTAACTTTAAAAACAAGAGACTAGCATTTTCATCAAACTTTGCTTTAGTCTCACATGCCTAGTTTTGGATTAGTCAACAACCCTAACTTGAAGTAATCATAACTTTGAACCTGTAATGTATAAATATCTGAAACTGATACATAATGTTCTTCAGTGTGTTTAATTAAATTCCTCCAAGTGTCACTACTTGGAACCTCTTAGAAAAGGAGTTATAGAAAAAATGGCATACCTTACTGAATTCTAGCTTATTCTAGAGAGAGACCTTGTAGAGAATGCCCCACACAAAATATTTGATGAAATGATATGAAAATATTAAAAAGAATAATAAATACTATACCCTAACCAACACTTTTGGTCTCATGGAATTTGGATATGTTATGAAGAAGTTATGACGTTTTTACCCGAAACACCTGATTTTGACTAGTTTCAGGACTGGCCACAAACCCTATTTTCCATGGAGTGTAACTCCCAAAGTACAATGACCCACAAGTTGAATGTTTTTCCACAGATACTTGGATATGTTTTCTCACTTGAATAGAAATTTCATGGTCTGAATAATTATAGAAAAAAAGTTATAGCGAAAATGGTGAGATGACCTATAAATAACATACCTTAGAAAGCACCATCAAAAGAATTTATCCTTCCTTGCATTTCGACCTTATTTTCTTCACCTTCACTCATAATTCTAGTTTGGATATCCTTGGTTACCTCAGACACATATATATATATATTCAATATTCTCAAGTGTGATTCAAATGAGAGAGCCTTGCCTCTTATTTATACTCTCCAAGTAGCTTCCTTAAAAACATCTTCTAGGTCACTTGGCCCACTTTCCTTATTTTAGGGTTCTGTCCACTTCTAATTTCTCCATTAAATTTATTATTGAAATAATTTATTTTTTATTCACTTTGAATTATAATACACTCATCACTTCACTTTATTATTTACCTTTTAAATTCTCTTAAACCACTTTGACTACTTTGACCTTTTGGGGTTTCTAGATGACATATGAGGGTCCTCCAACTTCGTAATGCCATAACTCTCAAACCGTGAGGAGTTATGTGACGTTCTACATACCACCATAAATGGAATGACTTGTAATATCCATATAGAATAGTATTATCTAAAAATGTATCATAAATCATACCATTACCCATCAAACAAACTTGGGTCCATTACCCAAACCCGGGGTCTCCAACTTCTCATGGCCATAACTCTCTAACCGTGAGGAATTATGTGACGTTCCACATACCGCTGGAAATGAAATGAAAAGCACTATCCATCTAAGATATTTTCCTTGAAAAAATTACTTTGCTTCATCTCATTATTCCACAATTAAGCATGGGTTCTCTTACTCCCCAAAGCGTCTTCCCGTGAGGGCTTTCACCATAAGGGGACCACTTTGGAGTTCATCCATATTTAATTCTTATCAACCATGAAAAAAAAATAATGAGTCATATTTACATCAAACAATATTGGGTCCATTACCCAAGCCTTTGATCTACGGGGCTTTCTTCAAGGGTTGACATCAATGACAACCAACCTTAATAAACAATCTCCCCCTTTTGCATTGATGGAAACACTCTGATGCAATACTAAAATCATATCACCCATGATCACCTTGAAACCATGCCTTTGTCCTCTGCATCTGATAAATCTGCTCCCCCTAGAACCATGCCTCTGTCCGCTGCATCTGATAAATCTCTCCCCCTTTGTCATCAATGGCAAAGGTATCTTTCCATCCGGGGCTGCTCCCCCTGAAAGACTGTCCTCTTATGGTGCTTCCTCATGTACATCAAAGACATATAAGATAAACATTAAAAAAACATTCATTTTTGGAGTAGAAATAACTCCAAGTCTTTTGCGAAGATATTCAAAGGCTTCCCGTGGAAGTGGTTTTGTAAAGATGTCTGCCACTTGTTCTTTTGTGCCCACATACTCAACTCTGATGTTCTTTTCTGCAACCTGTTCCCGTAGAAAGTGATACTTGATTGGAATGTGCTTCGTCTTGGAGTGCATCACCGGGTTTTTTGAGATATTGATGGCACTTGTATTATCACAGTATATTGGAATGGGCTCATCATACTCAACCTATATATCTGTCAAAGTTTGTTTCATCCAAAGAACCTATGTACAACATGCTGCTACTGCAATATACTCTGCCTCGACTATATATAGAGGTACCGATGATTGTTTCTTTCTTAGCCATGATACCAAACACTCACCTAAGTAGAATTTTGCTCCACTGGTGCTTCGTCAGTCATCAATACAACCTGCCCAATATGCATTTTTGTAGGCAATAAGTGATAGATCTTTTCCTTTTGGATACCATAATCCAAACTCTTCTATTCCTTTGAGATATCTGAAGATCCTCTTTACTGCTAATACATGTTTTTCTTTGGTGCTTCTTGAAATCATGCCACCTGTCCAACTGCCTGCATTACATCTGGTTTGGATGCTTTCAAATATAGTAGGCTACCAATCATTGAACTATATTGCCTCTAATCTGTAGACTTTGAATCATCATCTTTGCTCAACTTACAACTGGTTTGCATGGGAGTGATAACTGGTTTGCAATCTTCCATTTCTAACCTCTTTAGCATTTCTCTGATATACTTGGTTTGAGAAATAAAAATTCCTTGGTTTCTTTGATGTATCTAAAGTCCCAGAAAGAAGGATAGTTCTCCAAGTAACGACATTTCAAATTCATTTTGTATGTCTTTTGCAAATTTTTGGCTTAACCTGTCATCATCACTACCAAAAATAATATCATCAACATAAACTTCAATTAATAAAATATTACCTTCACTTACCTTGATGTAGAGGTTGTTGTCTGCACTTCCTTTTCTGAACACCACCTCCTGCAGATACTTATCCAGTCTGGAGTACCATGCTCTAGGAGCTTGTTTTAGACCATACAAGGCCTTCTTTAATTTACACACATAGTCTGTGTTCTCTGACAACTTAAATCCTTCTGGTTGTTCAACGTAGACTTCTTCTTCAAGTTTCCCATTTAGAAAAGCTGATTTTACGTCCATCTGATATACTTTAACATTTTTGGAGCATGCATAAGCTAAAAGCAAACGGATTGCTTCCATTCTGGCAACTGGGGAAAATGTCTCTTCAAAGTCAATTCCTTCAATCTGTGCATATTCTTTACATACCAATCTAGCTTTGTTCCTTGTAACCTATCCATATTCATTCAATTTATTCCTGAAAACCCCTTTTGTACCGATCACATTCTTATTCTTTGGTCTTGGAACCAATTACCAAGTGTCATTTTTATCTATTTGATCCAATTCTTCATCCATGGCCTTATTCCAAAATTCATCCTTGCTGGCTTCTTCAAAACAGTTTGGTTCAATTGTAGATAAGAGTGCTAGGTGTGTTTGTTCTGGTGAACGGATTTCTCTTCTAGTCTCAACTCCTGCATCTTTGTTTCCAATAATCTGATCTGAAGGATGATTCTTCTATACTTGTTTTCTAGGTGTATTTGGAGATACTTATTGAACTTGATCTTCTACTTCTTTCAGATTCTCTTCATCTTCATCTTCCTCTTCTTCTTCTTTTTCATCTTCTTCTTCAAAAAGTTGTTTCATTGATTTGTTTTCTTCTTCCTTTGATTCTAGTCTGCTTGTTTAATCAATTGTTACGTTGATGCTTTCCACAACTTTGTTTGATATTAGATTGTAACACTTGTATGCTTTCCTTGTACTTGAGTAACCAACAAGTATTCCT
Source organism: Picea engelmannii (assembly GCA_009831015.1). NCBI lineage: Eukaryota > Viridiplantae > Streptophyta > Pinopsida > Pinales > Pinaceae > Picea > Picea engelmannii. The sequence continues at coordinate 306,056 of ML781392.1, read as the reverse complement.
TTGTCCACATGAGAGACAAACTTTCCCATTCTGCCATCTTCTCTTTTGATGTAGTATTTGCTTCCAAAAACTCTAAAGTGCTTCACATTTGCTGGTCTTCCTTTCCATAGCTCGTAGGGAGTTTTATTAGTGTTGTTTCTGAGCATTACTCTATTTTGAATGTGAATTGTTGTATGCACTGCCTGTGTCCAAAACATATCTGTTAACTTTGAATCCATTATCATTGTTTGAGCCATTTCTTGTACTGTCCTATTCTTTCTTTCAACAACTCCATTCTGTTGAGGTGTCCTAGCGACAGAGAATTGCCTTTTTATTCCATAATTGCTGCAGTTGTCCATAAATTCCTTTGAGGTGAATTCTCCTCCATTATCCAATCTTAAGCGTTTGATTCTTGAATCCATCTCATTTTCAACCATTTCCTTGTAGATCTTGAAATTTTCAAAAGCTTCTGATTTGTTTTTGAGAAAGCAAACTGCATTCATTCTTGTATAATCATCAACTAATAACATAAAGTATCTCTCACCTTTTAAGCCTTTTGTTGTAGTTGGTCCAACTAGATCAATATGCAAAATTTCCAGTGGTTTTGTTGTTGAATATTCCTTTGATTTGAACTTGGTCTTTGTTTGCTTTCCTTGTTGGCAATGCTTGCATAAAGTGTTGGTTGGTTTCGTGATCTGGGGCATTTCTCTGACTTCTTCTCTTTTGCTGACTTTGACAAGGTTTTCAAAATGCATGTGACCCATTCTTCTATGCCATAACCAACTTTTATCTTCCTTTCCTAGACAACACTTTTCATTTCCAATTTCTCTTAACACATATATGTTGCTTGAAGTTCTTGCAACTGTAGCGACCAATTTCCGTGAACCTTATTTTCTTATCTCACACTTATGTAAATCGAAAGTAACTTTATGAACTTGCTCACACATTTGACTCACACTTAAAAGATTATGTTTCATATATTCTACTAGTATAACATTTTCTGCCTTTTCATTCTTGTTCTCAATTCAGACTGTGCCTTTTCCAATGATTTTGGATGAATCATCATTTCCAAAGGAGACTGATCCATCTCTTTCCTTTCGTATTGTAAGAAACTTGTCTCTATCACCTATCATGTGTTTTGAACATCCACTGTCAACATACCAACCACATTTCTTCTATTTAGCTTGTAGAGCGAATGTGCATTCTTCATTGCTATACTGATCTTACTTTCTTATCCATGTCATTTTATGAGGTTCTTGTTTGTAACTCTGTTGAGGTTCTTTAGGCGGGACTGCCATTCTGCAATTTTTGGCCATGTGTCAAAAATTGTTACATTTGTAACATTCCACTTCAGTGCTCAAGGATTCAAACCTGTTGTAACTTCTTCTCTGTGTTTCACTAGGTCTTCTTGAACAACCCCTTTGTGTATGGCTCTCAAAGTAGTTATTGTTCCTGTTGTTAGCTCTGCAATTTACAACTTTATGTCCAAAATTATTACAAGCATAACATAAACCAAAAAATATAGTTTGATACCTAGTAGTTGAATATGTTATGAAAGGAGGTTCTCTTATGAATCCTTCTTCTTCTTGAGGCTTGTCTATCTGCTGCTGATTCTGAAATCTGAATCTTCTCGGTGGAGGAGTGTCCCTATAATCTTCCTTGTATATCTTTTTATCCCCTTTGATTGTTTCTGCATAACATTTTGGATTTGTTTCTTGCTCTGTTGTTTTGGAGCTCGATCCCTTTTCTGTCTGATTGTATCCAATTCTGGATTTGTCAAGATAAGATTTTTGACTGCTGATAATGTTATCCAAAACTTTTGAGCTATTCTACATATTTTTCTTTTGAATATCCTTTCTTAGTGTGACAATCTCTGCTTCCAGGTTTCCAATGATCATTTCCTTTCCTTCTAGCTGTTCTTTGAGTGCTTCTTCAATTCTTTTATCTTCTTCTATTTGAACCTTCAATTTTGTGATCATTTATTCTAGTTCTTGAGTGTCTTTTTTCTTATCTAGTTCTTCTTGTAGTTTATTCTTTTTCTTCTTTTCTCTTCTGATAACTTCTATGGCACTCATTAATTCTTCTCAGAAGTCAACTTCTGCCTCTTCAATTTCTTCTTCATATGATTCTTCATATTCTTCTTTATCAGAGTCTTCTACTGCCATGAATAGAACTCTCCTTGTTTCACTGTCACTGACTTCATCTTCATATGATGATTAGATGTCTTCTTTGGTGAATTTTTTTTTCTTGAAAACTTTCTTTGTAGTTCTTTTACCTTTATATGTTTTTCTGCCTTTTAAGTAACCTTCATCATTTCTCTTTTTCTTATGAGGACATTTGTTAGAAAAATGACCAATACCATCACAATTAAAACAAATTAAATGAATCTTACCTCTGTACCTACCATTGGTTCCCTTGTTCAAACTTTTGACGAAGTTGGCCACTTCTTCATCATATTCCAAGACATCGTTGTTGCTGCTATATTCTTCCTGTTCCTTTTTCTTTTTCTTTGATCTTTTGGATGCTTTGATGGCTACTTCTTTTACATTTGGATTTTTCTGTTAAGTTCTCATCTCATATGTTGTGAATATTCCATGCAGTTCGTCCATGCTTATTGAGTTTAGATCCGATCTTTCTTCTAGTGTTGATATCTTAGGGTTGAATCTCATAGGAAGAGATCTTAGTACCTTTTGAACAATTGCAGAATCTTCTATTTCTTCTCCCAATCCTATGATTGCATTCACTGTTTCATTGACTCATAAGAAGTAGGCTGCGATATCTTCATCTTCCTTCATTTTTAGTTGTTCGAACTGACCTCTGTAAGTTTGAAGCTTTGTTACTTTGACTTTTGAATCTCCATAAATATTTCGAAGCTTGTCCAAAATCTCTTTAGTAGATTTACGATGTGCAACTTTGGTGAATATCGTATCACTGATACCATTCAAAAGTGCATTTATGGCTTTGGAATTATTCTCACCGAGTTTCACTGCTTTGTCATTTGTTGGTGGAACTTCTGGTGCTATGTATCCATCTACAATTTATTGCCAAACTTGAAATCCCTATGCCTGTATATATGCCTTCATCCTTATGCTCCAAAAAGCATACTTCTGTATATCAAACTGTGGTGTTCCATTTTTATACGAGTTGGTACTCTCCATGATCTACCTTTCAGTGGTTAAAATGATTTCTGAAGGAACCTGCTCTGATACCAATTGTTGGATTACTGAGAGGGGGGGTGAATTAGTAATAGTGTAATTATGATCCTTTTTATTCAAATGTTATATCAATGTAGAATTATTATCCAATAATGAGCAGTAAGAAACAAACAATCACACACATGCACAGTACACCAATGTTTTACGTGGAAACCCAAATCGAGAAAAAACCACAGAATGTTTTTTCTTATATGTCTTGAAGAATTACATTCATTGGAAGCACCAACTTCCTCTATTTTCTAGCTGAAATTGGAAGGAGGCTCCAACCCCCTAGTTTCTTAGGTTACAACCTGAGGGAAGCTCCAACTCCCCAATTCTTTGGAAACAACCAGAAGGAGGCTACAACCCCCAATGTTCTCTAGCTACAACCGGAAGGTGGCTACAACCACCTGTCCTTGCCCCGTCCTTCCACCATGAAGTAGAAGTATCATGATGGGACCACTGTCACACTATCACTGTGAGATATACCGTTGTAAACCTGTACCAATAAATCTGAACCATGCATCAACCATGCATCAACCTGTTCCTCAACCTGTACCATAAACAAGTGCATCAACCATGCACCAACTTGTAATCAACTTGTACCATAAAAAAGTGCATCCAACCATGTACCAAGTATGCACCAATCATGTGTCAACTACTCATCAACTATGACTCATCAATATGTACTAAAATCATCAACTATACACCTCATGTATGTGCGACAACTCATCAACTACTTGTCTCAACCATGTACTCAACATGTACCACAACCAAAAGCCCTCATCAATTTCATCATTCAAATCTGATTTGTAGCTCTGTAATAGACCTGGTGTATATGATCACATTCCTACAAACCTTCATTAACTTTAAAAACAAGAGACTATCATTTTCATCAAACTTTTCTTTAGTCTCACATGCCTAGTCCTGGATTAGTCAACAACCCTAACTTGAAGTAATCATAACTTTGAACCTGTAATGTATAAAGCTATGAAACGGATACAGAATGTTCTTCAGTGTGTTTAATTCAATTCCTCCAAGTTTCACTACTTGGAACCTCACATAAAAGGAGTTATAACAAAAATGACATACCTTGTTGAATTCTGGCTTATTCTAGAGAGAGACGTTGTAGAGCATGCCCCGCACAAAATATTTGATGAAATGATTTGAAACCATTAAAAATAATACTAAAAACTATACCCTAACCAACACATTTGGTCTCATTGAATTTGGATATGTTATAAATAAGTTATGATGTGTTTACCCGAAACACCTAATTTTGACTAGTTTCAGGACTGGCCACAAACCCTATTTTCCACGGAGTGTAACTCCCAAAATACAACGACCCACAATATGAAATTTTTTCCACAGATACTTGGATATGTTTTCACACTTTCATAGAAATTTCATGGTTTGAATAGTTATAGAAAAAAAATTATAGCGAAAATGGTGAGATGACCTGTAAATAACATACCTTAGAAAGCACCATCAAAAGAATTTATCGTTCCTTGCATTTCGGCCTTCTTTTATTCAACTTCACTCAGAATTCCAGTTTATATATCTTTGGTTACCTCAGAAACATATAGATATTCAATATTCTCAAGTGTGATTCAAATGAGAGAGCCTTGCCTCTTATTTATACTCTCCAAGTAGCTTCCTTAAAAACATCTTCTAGGTCACTTGGCCCACTTTCCTTATTTTAGGGTTGGGTCCACTTCTAATTTCTCCATTAAATTTATTATTGAAATAATTTATTTTGTATTCACTTTGAATTATAGTACACTCATCACTTCACTTTATTATTTACCTTTTAAAATCTCTTAAACCAATTTGACTACTTTGACCTTTTGGGGCTTCTAGATGACATATGAGGGTCCTCCAACTTCATAAGGCCATAACTCTCAAACCGTGAGGAGTTATGTGACATTCTACATACCACCATAAATGGAATGACATGTACTATCCATATAGAATAGTATTATTTGAAAATGTATCATAACTCATACCATTACCTATCAAACAAACTTGGGTCCATTACCCAAACCTGGGGTCTCCAACTTCTCATGGCCATAACGCTCTAACCGTGAGGAATTATGTGAAGTTCCACATACCACCGGAAATCAAATGACAAGCACTATCCATCTAGGATATGTTCCCTGACAAAATCCTTTCCTTCATCTCATTATTCCACAATTAATCATGGGTTCTCTTACTCCACAAAATGTCTTCCCGTGAGGGATTTCACCATAAGGGGACCACTTTGGAGTTCATCCATATTTACTTCTTATAAACCATGAAAAAACAATAATGAGTCATATTTACATCAAACAATATTGGGTCCATTAACCAAGCCTTTGTGCTACGGGGCTTTCTTCAAGGGTTGACATCAATGACAACCAACCTTAATCAACAAGAACAACTTCCTAAGGTCGTATTAAATCCCAGATCTTGACGAACAAACGAAAGGATGTGCTTTGTCCAAGGGCGACTCATTGTGCTACCAAATAAAATAAAAAATACTTTTCCCTTCCTCTTTTTGGGGTATATTTGATTTTTTTTGTCTTTTTCAATAATTTTGGAAAAATAATAAAAGAATGCTACGTTACAAAGGAGGAATCGAGTGTCACAAAAATACTAGTTCCAAGCGCACGAAACACAATGATGCTCAGGGAAAAGGGACATATGCAAGAAAATGACACTCGGGAAAAATCCTCCAGGGGCCAAAGGTGTTAAGATGCAGAGGCAAAGTGCTACAGGGTTTGCATATAAGGCATTCTTCAGATGGTTTAGTTGAGAGACATTTAGACCAAAGACGCAGGTATGCAAATGCGGTTAACAAAATAGACAATGGTAACATCCTTCGATGTAAGTTTAACGAGCCCAAAGAAGGTAAGCTCGGTGGTTTTTCATATTTAGAGAGTCTGAAAAAACGTAAAAGGAGACTGCAATGGGGTACCTTTTTCGAAGGTAGTCTAGTCGGTTCGAAAAGGGGTAAACTATCACTGACAAGACGTCTATTCAAAACCATTTTAACGAGTGTGATAAAGACAAGATCACTCGGCCATTTTTTCATTTTTAAGGAGTCTGAAAAAACCTTAACTATGGACTCCGTTAGGAATGTTCTTCTGGACCATTTTAACGAGTGTGAAAGAATAAGGTCACTCGATTATCTTTTCAATTTTAGGGATTTTGAAAAGAGCTTAACTATGGACTCCGTGGGGATTCCTTTTTCGTAAATTTAGTCCCTCGGGCCTGAAAAAGGGTTAAAATTATACCTGAGGATACTCTTCTAGAGAACCGAGGCTCCTAGAATATACCTTTGTTCGTACAGTTAACCATCCAGACTGAAAAAGGGGTAAACTACCACCAGACAGACATGACTTCAAATTTCAGTTTAGCGAGCGTGAAAGTCAACAAGATCGCTCGGCAATATTTTCACATTTAGAGGGTCTGAAAATGGCTTAAAAGAAGACCTGTGGGGGCTACGACTCATGTATCAAACTGGTTCAAGTAGATCCTACTGCTAGGCTCAGAACAATATTCTCTTCGATAATCAACTTGGGAAGTCTCCCAAAAGGGAAGAAAACACAAACCACGATGTAATTCCTCCTGCGGTATAGAAACCATAGTCATGGCTTCAAGGATAGCCTCATCTAAAGGAAATTCAAAATTCAAGAAATCATGCAAATGAGGGTCGACAGTCCCAAAGGGTGAAGTAAACTTACCATACTCCATATGACGATGGAGGTTCTGACCAGGACTGATAGAGTCTATCAGCAAAGAATCATGATCACGAGGGCTTGGGGATATACTAACAATGAGATCAGACTTAGAAGGATACTCAAGTCCACTTGGACCAAGAGGGGGAAGCAAGGGCTCCCATGCCCCCATTGGATACACCAATGGATCAATTAATGATTCCAAGTCTTGAGAAAGAAAACATGATTTCATAGGTTCCTGCTCATTAGCAATTGGACACCGAGGATAAGATGCCACATAATTAACCCGTGGCGGGGTGGAGTCTACACAAACACTAGGAACATATAAAGGGGCAGCCTGAAATAACGCTGAATTAGGATGGTGATTATCAGATGCCAACTGGTCAATAGTGACAATGCTTCCATTGTGATGGCAGTGCATCACCCAGAAGAGCGTAGATACCAAAACGTTCATAGCATATACATAATCACGCCTGAGAAGAATATTGAAATCTAACGGGCCTTGCACCACTATAACATTGACACAAACAATCTTCCCACCTAACGAGATAGGAAACTAAGGAAGAACCCTCAAATATTCACTAGGACATCTGTCAAAAGCCAACAACTCATGTGAAGCAAACACAAGCTTGGGAGAACCCAAGACTTTCCAAATCGAAGAGGATAAAATACTTGCAGAGGATCCTTCATCCACAATACATTGATAAATTTTTGTTGAATTAACTTCATCCCTTATTTGAAAGGGTGTGGAGGAAGGAAGATGAGGCTCAAAAAGGTCATTCCAATCAAAGAAAACCATCCTAAGGCTTGGATAAGGTGTGCTCGGAGCGAGCGGAATGCCCCCTTGTTTTGAAAATACTGAACCGAAAATGCTAAAAACATAGTCGGTAGACACATCACTCCCCAAAAGAAGAGTGGGATCATCCGATGACTGCATCAACATGACCACTTTCACAACCAATGGCTGAATAGGTTACGAGACTACATGGTCTAAAGGCACCTCACCCCCCAAAATAGGAGTGGGATCAGTTGATGACTGCACCGTCATGACCGCTTTCACAACCCATGGTTGAATAGGCTACGAGACTACATGGTCTAAAGGAACCTCACCCCCCAAAAGAGGAGTGGGATCAGTCGATGATTGCATTGACATGACCACTTTCACAACCAGTGTCTGAATAGGCTACGAGACTACATGGTATAAAGGCACCTCACCCCCCAAAAGAGGAGTGGGATCAACCAATGACTGCATCGGCATGACCACTTTCTCAACCAATGGCTAAATAGGCTGAGAGACTACAAGGTCTAAAGGCACCTCATCCCCCAAACGAGCAGTGGAATCAGCCAATGACTGCATCGACATGACCACTTTCTCAACCAATGGTTGAATAGGCTGAGATAATACAAGGTCTAAAGGCACCTCACCCCCCAAAAGAGGAGTGGGATCAGTCGATGACTGCATCAGCGTGACCACTTTCTCAACCAATGGTTGAATAGACTGTGAGGAAACCTCAAAAGACTCAGAATAAGAAGAGCTTGCAGACAGGGACCACAATCTTTGTACCTCTGGTATGCTAGGGCACAAATAAGTAAGGTGATATCCCTTGCAAATCTTACAAGGGAACTTAGGCTTATGTCCTATCCATCTAGGTTTATCAACATAATTAATGCCCCCAACATGAATAGCAGTGGTTGGTTTCACATCTCCAACATGACTTGTAGAGGTTTAAGTGATGGGTCGATAACATGACTTGCAGAGGCTACAGACCTATTACTAGTATGACTAGCAGTGACTGGAATTCCCCCCCCAGCATGACTTGCAGAGGGTGGGTGTGTGCTCCCAGCATAACTTACAGAGGTTGGGTGCTGGTCTTCAACGTGACTTGCAGAGGTTGTCGACCTATCTCCAACATGACTTGTATAGGTTGGTGATTTCTTCTTCCTATTCTTCCTCTTTCTATTTCGTTTAGAATTCCGGTTACTGGTAATTGTACTTTCACCAGAGGCGGGAGAAGGAGGAGGAGAAGACTTTGTTGACGAAGAAAAATCAACAGGGTGCCCATGACATAAAGTGATTAACTGAGAAGTGTCAAGAGAACTTGGGACATTTGGAATGGTACCCAACCAAACCGGTAATCCCACATTCAACCCAGGAATGTACAAAGTGGCCATCAAAGGGAAACCAACGTTTTCGAAGAAAGGAAAATCACAAGAAACCCCTTGCGAAGGGGTTCCTTGGTTGGTATCATCGAGAATTTTATCCATGAGTATCTTATGCATAGGTTCTCCCTTTGTGGCATCGTTCAAGTCCGTAAAAGTCTCACACATTGACTTTGAAGAACCAGTGTTATCAAAACAATGCCTATAAAGAGGAGGCTCCACGTTTCTAAGTTAGAGACCCAAAGCCACAACTAACTAACTCACTATGGAAAACTAGGGAGCACATAGCACACACTAAAAGTTCCTAAAGGAAAATCAAGCAAACGACTAACTAGTTGGAAGAATAGTTACACCAACCAACACTAGAGAAACTTACTGGTGCAAGTGCAACTCGAATACGGAAGCACCCTCTAGGTATAATTTGCAAATCATGGCCCGATGTCTGCCCTAGGTACTGTGGTATACCCCCGTGGTCACCTGTGTAAGTCCCTAAAATAAAGTCAACTAGGTTTCCATCTCGTGAACAATCACCAGGCGGGTACAATCGACAGTCGGGTGGACCGCAGTGAGAAGGGTATCAAGCCCGAAACCTATGAAGGGTATCGAAAGAAAGTGTTCCAGAAGACAACTGAGGACCTCGAATGGATTCGAGACCCATGAAGCTCCGTGGAAAATGCAATCAATGGAATCCCAAGAAAATTCCTCTATATGCGTTCCCCACTACGCGTTGTGTGGATTTGGAGGGGTTATCTCCGCTACCTTTCGGCATGCAACCTCATGTTTAGCCCCTATGTTAGAGGGGGGTCCCAGATAATTTCCACATTACTGGACTTCTACACTCCTTAGCACAGACTCGTATGTTTGTTTTATAGCCTTGAAGAGTTTCCTCTCCAACCTAAATCAAGGCTCTAGCCTAATCTAGTTGATGGACCCT
>ML781392.1:238619-293027 GCA_009831015.1 Picea engelmannii | reverse complement strand
CGGATGCTGAGATAGAACACCCTTTACCCAACTTATCCTGTCCTTCCACTTTAGAATGATCTGATGACTGCGATCTTCTTCGGATGATCCGATGGTCGAGAACGTATTTTGGCTCTCCGGGTCTCCAAACTTCAAAGATTTAAAATCTCAAACTAACGTCTTGAAGTGAGATTTTTTCCGAAGAGTAGCCTCCTCACATATTTATACCCAAAACGAATGACATTCATTGGATCAGGATCTTATATCAACAACCCGATCTGTCTGCGATGTATCTCTTATAGCTTATCCTATCATTCCACTTAGAATGATCAAATGACTGACGAAAATTCACGTTTGATCCGACAGCTGACGGGTATTCGGATAATCAAATTCTCAACTCTTTAGCCCTGTTTAACTTACCCTTCAATTAATTGGATCTGACGGTCGAAGAGCATTCGGGTGATCGTGATCTTGGATCCAAGCCCTTTCTTATCCTGTCCTTCCACTAATTCAATCCAATGGTCATCACATTTTCTCCAGATCCGATGGTCAACATTCTTTTTGGATTTCAGGCTTCGGGTAATTCAACTTTCAAGTTGCCAATTCTTCTGAACTGAGATTCCCCGAACGGTAACCTCCTCGCAAATCCACTGGATCTAATGGTTGCTGGTATTTTGGATTGATGATCCAATGACCACTATCGCTCTTCCTTCTGAGCTTCTGATCTCTCCGACTTAGAATATTTTCTAAGTGTTCATGGGTCTCGACCTTTGGTCCTCCTGCGAGTCCGTCTCTTGGACCTCATCTACAATTTTGGAAACTGCTATCTCTTCTCAGCTTTCTTGTTTTTTCATACTGTTCGCTTCTCCACCTGATATTATGCTTTTCCTGTAAAACATCGACCTTGTTTTTCTTTCCATCAATGACAAGAACACGCTTTCCTGTAAAACAAGACAACATGTTTATGTTACATGCTCATTATAGGTTGTTTGGTAGAGTTTGATGCATGGTTGATGCACTTGTTTATGGTACATGTTTATTACAGGTTGATTGGTATAGGGTTACAATAGTATATATCACAGTGATAGTGTGACCATGGTTCCATCATTTTACTTATATTTCAGGTCATTTATATGGGGCAAGGATAGGTGGTTGTAGCCACCTTCCAGTTGTAGCCAGAGAACATAGGGGGTTGTATCCTCCTCCTGGTTGTAGCTAGAGAATTGGGGATTTGGATATTCCTTCAGGTTGTAGGCTAGAAAATAGTGGGTTGGAGCCTCCTTCCAGTTGCAACTAGAAAAAAAAGGAAGTTGGTGCTTCCAGTGAATGCAATTCTTAAAGACATATAAGAAAAAACATTCTGTGGTTTTCTCCCGCTTTGGGTTTCCACGTAGAAACACTGGTGTACTGTGTATGTGTATGATTACTCATTTGTTCATTGTTTATTTACTATGAAACTATTGGATGATAATGATAAATTGATATAAAACTTTCATTTTATGGTCAAAAGGAAATTATTTCTCTATTACTGATTCACCCCCCCTCTCAGTAATCCAACAATTGGTTTCAAAGAAGATTCCTTCAGAAAACAATTTAACCACTAGAAAGAGATCATGGGTTATTATAAGAATGGATTACCACTGTTTAATGGTCAAAATGGTTTAAAGTATGAGTTATGGAGTGGAAGGATGAAAGTATTTTTACAGGCACATGGGTATTATATTTCTCTATTAGTCGTTACAGGATATGATAGTTCAAAAAGGGAAAAGACTGCAGCCAAGAAGGAATTGAAGAAGAATAACAAAATAGAAATGGATTTCATCTGGGACGGATTATCTAATTCGATAAGAGAAAAGGTTGGTAAATGTTCATCAGCTAAATAACTTTGGAATAAGTTACATTAAATATATTCTTCACCCATCACAGATTCATAAAATTCCAAAGAAGATGCAGGTACAGATCAAGAAGAAATATGTTCACCATGTCAAATAGATTCAAAAGATGAATATTACATAATCAACATAGGTATGTTGTTTTGTTTTAATTGTGAAAAACATAGACATATTGAAATATAATGCCATGAAGGAAATGAGATAGAAAAACTAATTGAAAAGGAATACAATTATGAAGCAGAATTGATTAGTGCTTTAGATGAACTAAGAAAAGAAAGAGAAGAAAAAAAGTCACTCAAGAAAGAGTTGATGAAATAAAAGGAAAGTGTTCACATTTTTGAAGAAGCCCAACATGCCATTGAGAACTTAAGAACTAAGCTAGAAGAAGCTATAAAGATCGAAGAAAATATTGAATATCAAAAGAAGTATTTGGAAGCCAACATAGTAGCACAGAATGAATAAGCATAAATGAGAGAGAAGATATTGACAGATCATCTTAAGAAAAAAACTAACGATCTAATCCATCTTGAGGCAGAGTTTGGTCAAGAAGAGAAAGGACTTGAAGAAGAAATAATCACATTAAAAATCCATCTTGAACAAGAGAAAAGAACAAAATAAGTCATGAAGTATCAGATAATGAAGAAATAAGAAGAGGTTGAGAAGCTTGAAGAAGAAGTTGTCACATTGAGAAGTAAAATTGTCAAGCTCAACAAAAAAGTTGAAGATACAAAAGCATCCACATCAGCTATAGAGAATGAAGAGAAGCACTCTAGGTTGCGAGAAAATAAGAATGAAGAAAATATAAAGATTTATGCAGAAGAACTAAAAGGAAGGAATCATGGTCAACCAGAATCTAAGAAAACTATTGAAGATATATCTTCAAGAAGACCATCCATGTTCAAGCCACAAAGAAGCTTCAATCATGATCATGATCAGTCAAGGAAAAAATTCAGAAGGAGTACACCACAAAGAAGATAATTCGCTCCCAGGTATGCAAATTTATTTTATGGTCATTGTTTTTATTGTACTAATTTTGGACGTAAGGTTGCAGATTACAGGGATTATAAAAGAAATGTTCAAGCAAGAAATGCCTATGTGGCCCCACGTAACATTGAATGTTACAAATGTCATAACTATAGACACATAGCTAGTGATTGTAGATGCATGATCAATACTTCCATGGAAGAGAACACCGATATCAGATATAAGAAAGTATGGATAAGAAAACATGAAGAAAAGGTGAACAAAGACCAGGTCCCATAGATTGAAATATTGGCAATAAAACGAGATGAAGAAAATTCTACAAAGAAAAAGAAAGATGTCAGATACAAAAATATTTGGAAAATAAATGAAAGAAAGTAAGGACAGGTAAATAAGGAACATGTTCAAGAGATTATAATTTCAGGGATTGTAGTGAAAGATGAATCCATAGAAAAAAAAAAAGAATTTAGAGCTTAGAGAGATGATGAATCCACCAATGAACATGATGATGAATACACATCAAAGAAAGAATTGTTCTGAGCCATCTGGCTTAGAGATTCCCATGCAATATGAATATTAGACAGGGGGAGTCTATGCGATAGATGTGACAGACCAAAGAACCATCCTTCAAGCAACTTGTAGAGTTTGAGTTGACATATCTAGAGTAGTCAGTTAGCAGAAGTACAATCAATTTTATTAGTGAATACTTCATTATAGTATAGTGATAAATAGGTCAACATTATGGACAATTATGTAGTAGAGTCTTGGATAGTATGGACAGAGATGGATTCGTAAGAAAACTTAGTAGGTTTGGATAGATACATGACAGTGGACGAGAGCATGGATTCATAGATTGGTTCATAGAGTGGTTCAGAGACAAAAGAAAATTATCATAATGGATGATAATTGCACAGGAAATGGCTCGAACAATGCTAATGGATTCCAAATTGATAGATATTTTTTTGGACACATGCAATGCATACAATAGTTCACATTCAAAATAGAGTAATTCTCATAAACAAAAATGAAAAAACTCCCTACGAGCTATGGAAAGGAAGACCAACAAATGTGAAACACTTAAGAGTATTTGGAAGAAAATTCTACATCAAAAGAGAATATGGAAGAATGGGAAAGTTTGACTCTCATGTGGAAAAAGGAGTACTTGTTGGTTACTCAATTACAAGGAAAGAATACAAGTATTACAATCTGAGATTGAACAAAGTTGGGGAAAGCATCAATGTAACAATTGATGGAACGGGTGGACGAGAATCAAAGAAAGAAGAAAATGAATCAATGGAATAACTTTACAAAGAAGAAGCATAAGATGAAGAAGAAGTAGAAGGGGAAGATGAATAAGATCAGACACAATAGAAGAGAAATTTCAACAAGTTCCTTCAAAGACACCTAGAAAATGAGTACAGAAAAATCATCCTTCAGATTAGATTATCAGAAACAAGGATGCAAGAGTTGACTAGAAGAAGAATCCATTCACTAGAACAAATGCACCTAGAAATCTTATCTACGATTGAACCAAACAGTTTTGAAGAGTCCAACAAGGATGAATTCTGGAGTAAGGCCATGGATGAAGAATTGGATCAAATAGAGAAGAATGACACTTGGGAATTGGTTCCAAGACCAAAGAATAAGAATGTGATTGGTACAAAGTGGGTTTTCATAAATAAATTGAATGAAGATGGACATGTTACAAGGAACAAATCTAGTTTGGTATGTAAAGGATACAAACAGGTTGAAGGAATCGAATTTGAAGATACATTTTCCCCAATTTTCATAATGGAAGCAATCCTATTGCTCTTAGCTTATGCATGCTCCAAGAATATTAAAGTGTATTAGATGGACGTGAAATCAACCTTTCTGAATGGGGAACTTGAAGAAGAAGTATACATTGAACAACTAGAAGGATTTCAGTTGTTAGAAAACACAAATTATGTGTGAAAATTGAAGAAGGCCTTGTATGGTCTAAAACAGGATCTTAGAGCACGATACTCTAGACTGGATAAATATCTACAACAAGTAGTGTTGGTTGTGGAGCTTGATTATCATCTAGATTTAGAGATCTTTGTTTTCAATCGTGTTTATAACCCATAAAGACTTTACACCCCAGAAGAATGTACACTCTTCCACGTGGGGGAGTGTAGAGGGGGGTTACCCCCTCTGCGGGGTTCGGGGGCAAGTGGAGGATCGGTGGCGAAGCCCCCAAAGGAAAAATTTCCTTGTAAATGTATATAGTAATTTCATTGTAAATATGGACCATTCTTTATAAGGTCGCATATCTAATGGTATACATTATTTTAGGGTTTTTTGCCCTAGAAGGAAACCCTTTTTTATGAGGGAAATTTAATTGCGGCTAATGATGAGAGCAAATATTGTATTCTGAGATAGGATATTGTGAGAGAACGAAGAGGAAGTTACAATGGGTTTGCTATAGGTTGTATCTCTTCATTTGCTGGATAACAATAAAGGAAGGACCTGACAATTTCTATGGTGGACGTAGCCCACACTGGGTGAATCACATATATCTGTGTCTCTATTGTATTGTGTATCTTTTGTGTTTTATTTCTGCATTTGTTTTATTTTATTGCTCCACGATCTTATTTTTCTAACAACTGGTATCAAAGCAAAAGGTAACTTGTAGGAAAAGAGGGTTCCTGGTTCAAGTGGGAGCAATGTCGGAAGATGGAAAGTTTACGGTTGAAAATTTTAATGGCCAAAACTACCAGTTATGGAAGATGCTAATGGGATATTATTTATATGAGAAGGATATATTCCTATAATTGGGCAGAATAACAAAGAAGCCGATGACTATGAAGGAAAAATAATGGGATATTCTTGATAGAAAGGATCCAGGAACAATACGGCTGATCCTGGTAGCGTCGGTGGATTTCAATATTTCGAAAGAAAAGACAACGAAGGGTTTGATGGATACATTGGCTAAATTGTATGAAAAACCCTCGACGTCCCATAAGGTATTTCTAATGAAGAGATTATTTAATATGAAGATGTTAGAAGGTGGGTTTGTTGCAGATCATTTAAATGAATTTAATACAGTTACTAATCAACTAAGTTCTGTAAAAGTGGACTTTGATGATGAGTTCAGGGCTCTTCTAATCTTCTGCTCATTGCCAGAAAGTTGGAATGACTTGGTCATGGCAGTAAGTAACTATGTCTCTGGTTCAAATACTTTAAAATTTGATGATGTTGTTGGTGTAATCCTTAGTGAGGAAATGCGACAGAAAAACACAGGTGAGACATCAGGTAATGCATTGAACAAGGAGAACAGGGGAAGAAAAAAGGATAGAGGAAAGAGCACAAGGAACTGTGGGAATTATAGGAAGGGTAGATCCAAATAGAGACTTGGAAAGATAGAGTGTTGGAATTGTGGGAAGAAAGGACATCTGAAGAAATACTGCAGAGCTCCAAAGAAACAAAGAGATGGACAACATAAGAGAAATTAGGAAGCAAATGTAACATGTGATGTGTTACAAGATTCTTTGATTATTTATGTAGATAATATTTCTGAGTCTTGGATGGTAGATTCCGGGGATTCATTTCATGCCACACCCCATAGGAAACATTTTCTAGATTATGTTCAAGGTGATTTTGGACAGGTCCATTTGGGTGATGATGCACCATGCAAAATTGTTGGAATGGGAAAGGTAAAAATAAAGCAAAGCAATGGAAACCAATGGTTGTTGAAAGAGGTAAGACATGTTCTAGATCTAAGGAAAAATCTAATTTCAACAAGACAGTTTGCAAGTGAAGGTTGTATATCCATATTTATAGATAAGATGTGGAAGGTCATCAAAGGATCATTGGTGATAGAAAAAAGAAAGAAGGTAGGTACATTGTATTTATGTACTGGTAGTACTGAATCTTCTATATCTTTAGCTTCTACAGGAGTGGATACAACACTGTGGCATCATAGGCTTGGAAAAATGAGTGAGAAGGGGATGCAGATACTTCACAAAAGAAATTTGTTTCCAGATCTTAAACAAATTGATTTGGACTTCTGTAAGCATTGTGTTTATGGAAAACATAAGAGAGTCACATTTCTTAGAGTTGGAAAAGAAAAGAAGACTGAAAGGTTAGAGCTTGTGAATACATATGTATGGGGACCAAATCATGTATCATGTCTTGGTGTCTCTCATTACTATGTTACTTTTATTAATGATGCAACTAGAAAAACTTGGGTTTATTGCATTCGACAAAAAATTGATGTTTTTGATACTTTTAAGAAATGGAAAGCTTTGGTTGAGAATGAGAGAGGAAAAAAGTTGAAGTGTCTCAGATCAGATAATGGAGGTGAATATTGTAGCAATGATTTTGATGATTACCTTTCATACCATGGTATTCGTAGAGAGAAGACAGTTCCAATAACACCACAAGAAAATGGTGTGTCAGAAAGGATGAACAGGACAATCATGGAGCGTGCAAGGAGTATGAGATTGCATGCTGGTTTGGCATTACAGTTCTGGGCAGATGCTATAGATACTACTATTTAATTAATAAACAGAGGACCTTCAAGCTCTTTGGATGGTAGAATTCTAGAGGAGGCATGGACATAAAAAAATGTAAACTATTCTTTTTTAAATACTTTCGGTTGTGAAGCATTTGTTCATATTGATAAATAAAATAGAACAAAGATTGAGGCAAAATCCAAGAAGTGTACCTTTATTGGATACAGTGTTAATGATTTTGGTTATCACTTATGGGATTATGAAAATAACAAAATCATTAGGAGTAGAGATGTCATATTCAATGAGAAGGTTATGTACAAAGATCAATTTCAGGGAAATAAATAGGAAAAAGAAAAACTAGAATAAACAATGCTTGATGAGATCACTGGAAAAGAAATTCCAAAGGAACTAGAAAATAAAAATGTACAACAATAGGAGCAATAGGTACCTCAAACTCCTGCAAGTGTAGTTATAATATCTACTAGGTTAAGTATATGCCCTAAACGATACTCTACTTCATTGTATTATTTATTTTTGACTGATTCTGGTGAACCAAAATCTTATGAAGAGGCAATGCAAGTAGACACCAAAAATAAGTGGTAGCAAGGCATGAAGGAGGAAATGGATTCCTTGGTAAATAACTAGAATTGGGACTTGGTTCGGTTGCCTACAGCAAAAAGAGGATTGCAAAATAAATGGGTTTACAAGTTGAAGGAAGAAGATGGAGGAGAAAAGTGGTACAAGGATAGACTTGTTGTAAAGGGGTTTGCACAAAAGAAAGATATAGATTTTGATGAAATATTTTCTCCTGTTGTTAAAATGACTTCAATTAGGACTATTTTGAGTCTCGTGGCAGTAGAATATTTGCATCTTGAACAGTTATATGTAAAACCAACTTTTCTCCATGGGGATTTGGAGGAAGAGATTTATATACAACAACCACAGGGGTATGAGGTCAAAGGGAAGGCAAATTTGGTATGCAGGTTGAAAAATATCTTGTATGGCCTAAAGCAAGCTCCAAGGGAGTGGTATTTGAAGTTTGACAAGTTTATGACAAAATAGGGTTATAGTAGATGTCATTCTGATCACTGTGTTTATTTTAAAAAGCTAGAAAATGGAAGCTATATTATCTTTCTATTATATGTAGATGACATGCTTGTTGCAGGGTCTAATATGCAGGATATAAATGTGCTCAAGAAGAAATTAGATAACGCATTTGTGATGAAGGATTTGGGTGCTGCAAAGAAAATCCTTGGTATGAGAATAACAAGAGATAGGAAAAAACACAAATTGACATTGTCTCAGGGTGAGTACATAGAGAAGGTGTTGGAAAGGTTCATAATCCATAATGAAAAACCACTTAGTCCACCTTTGGCCAACAATTTCAAATTAACTAAGGAAATGTGTCCCAAGACACAGGAGGAGATAAAATACATGTGCAGGGTCCCTTATTCATCAACAGTTGGCAGCTTGATGTATGCGATGGTTTGTACAATACCAGATATTGCACATGCAGTGGGAGTTGTGAGCAGGTATATGAACAATCCAGGTAAAGAACATTGGGAGGTATTAAAGTGGATTCTCAGGTATTTGAGAGGTACTACTACTCATGGATTATGTTTTAGAGGTTCAAACACTTTTCTACAGGGATATGTTGATTCAGATATGGCAGGTGATAAAGATAGAAGGAGGAGCACCACATGGTATGTTTTTACTATAGGTGGAACAACAATAATTTGGATTTCAAAACTGAAAAAGGTTTTTTCACTTTAACAGAAGCAGAGTATGTTGCTGCTACAGAGGCTAGTAAAGAAATGATTTGGTTACAAAGGTTTATGGAGGAATTGGGAAAGAAGAAGTAGAAAAACAGGTTGTACTGTGACAATTAGATTTCCATTCATCTTGAAAATAACTCATCCCTCCATTCGAAGACTAAGAATATATAGCTGAGGTACCATTTCATACGTTCCATGTTGGAAGATGGACATTTGAAGTTGGAAAAGATACACACTAGCCAAAATCTTGCAGACATGTTAACAAAGGGAGTAACCAGGGAGAAAGTAATTTCTTGTTCAGTTTCAATTGGTCTTCAATCATGAAGGTGAAGATGAGAAATTTGACAGGTCCACGAAGGTTCATAGTCCAACATATACAACAACGGTGGAGTTGTTGAGATCAATCTCCAAGTGGGAGATTGTTGGTTGTGGAGCTTGATTATCTTCCAGATTCAGAGATCTTTGTTTTCATCCATGTTTATACCCCATGAAGAATTTACACCCCAAAAGAATGTACACTCTTACACACGGGGAAGTGCATAGGGGGGTTACCCCCTCTGTGGGGTCCAGGGGCAAGCGAACCCCCAAAGGAAAAAATTTCTTGTAAATGTATATTGTAATTTTATTGTAAATATGGACCGTTCATTATAAGGTCGCAGATCTAACGATATAAATTATGTTATGGTTTTTTTCCCTAGAAGGAAACCCTCTTTATGAGGGAAATGTAATTGTAGCTAATGATGAGAATGAATATTGTATTATGAGATAGGATATTGTGAGAGAACGAATAGGAAGTTACAACAAGTTTTATGTAGGTTGTATCCCTTCATTTGATGGATAATAATAACCTGGTAATTTATCTGGTGGACATAGCCCACACTGGGTGAACCACATATATCTATGTCTCTATTGTATTGTGTATCTTCTGTGTTTTATTTCCGCATTTGTTTTATTTTATTGCTCCGCAATGTTGTTTTTCTAATAGATAGGGTTCATAAAAATAAGTGCATACAACAACCTCTACATCAAGGTAACTCATGATAGTATTTTATTAATTGAAGTTTATGTTTATGATATTATTTTTGGAAGTGATGACAGGTTAAGCCAAAAATTTGCAAAGGATAAGCATAGTGAATTTGAAATGTCATTACTCGAACAACTATCCTTATTTCTGGGTCTTCATATTACGTCAAAACAAACAAGTATTTTTTATTTCTCAAATTAGGTATATCAGAGAAATGCTAAAGAGGTTCGGAATGGAAGATTGCAAACCAGTTACCACTCCTATGCAAACCAATTGCAAGTTGAGAAAAGATTATGACTCAAAGTCTACAGATTAGAGGCAATACAGGTCAATGATTGGAAGCTTACTATATGTGACATCATCCAAACTAGATGTAATTCATACAGTTAGACAAGTGGCACGATTTCAAGCAAAAACAAAGGAATCACATGTATTAGCAGTGAAGAGGATTTTCAACTATCTCAAAGGAACATAAGAGTTTGGATTATGGTATCCAAAAGGAAAGGATCTATCACTTATTTCCTACACAGATGTAGATTGGGCAGGTTGCATTGATGACTGACGAAGCACCAATGGAGAAACATTCTACTTGGGTGAGTGTTTAGTATCTTGGCTAAGTAAGAAACAATCATCAATATCTTTATCTACAACCAAAACATAGTATATTGCAGTAGCAAGATGTTGTACTCAGGTTCTATGGATGAAACAAAATTTGACATAGATACAGGTTGAGTATGATGAGCCCATTCCAATCTATTGTGATAATACAAGCACCATCATTATCTCAAATAACCTGGTGATGCACTCCAAGATGAAGCACATTCCAATAAAGTATCACTTTCTATGGGAACAAGTTGTAGAGAAGAACATCAAAGTTGAATATGTGGGCACAAAATAACAAGTGGCAGACATATTTACAAAACCGCTTCCACAGGAAGCCTTTGAGTATTTCTCCAGAGACTCAGAGTAATTTCTACTCCAAAATGAATGTTTTTTAATGCTTATCTTATATATCTTAGATTTACATGAGGAAGCGCCATAAGGAGGATAGTTCATGTTGGGATATTAGTTTAAGGAAGAGTTCAGTCAGGGGAGCATCCCCGGATGGAAATATACCTTTTCCATTGATGACAAAGGGGGAGCGATTTATCAGATGCAAAGATAGAATTTCTTGGAGAAAGAGAACAGAGGCATCGTTCCAGGGGGAGCGATGGTAATAGGGGGATAATGAGTGATATGAATTCAGTATTGCATCAAAGTGTTTCCATAAATTCCAAAGGGGGATATTGTTGATTATTTGGATTGTTTTTCATTGATTTCAACCCTTGAAGAAAGTTTGGTAGTGAATTCTCGTAGCACAAAGGTTTGGGTAATGGACCCAAGTTTATTTGATGTATAATGTTATGAGTTTTAATATATTTGAAGGTAATACTATTCTAGATGGATAGAACATGTCATTCATTTCCAGTGGTATGTGGAATGTCACATAACTCCTCACGTTTAGAGAGTTATGGCCATGTGAAGTTGGAGAACCCTCGCGAGTCATCTAGAAGCCCCAAAAATTCAAAGTAGTCAAAGTGGTTGCAAAGAAGAAATTATTTAAATAATAAAGTGAATTGATGAGTGTACTATAAGTCAAAGTGGATACAAAATAAATTATTTAAATAATAAAGTTAATGGAGAAATTACTAAGTGGACAAGTGGTTATAATTGGGTTAGCCCTAAAATAAGGAAAGTGGTTTAAGATGGTTAGAAGGTAACCCCTTGAGGAAGATACATAAAAGTATAAATAAGAGGAAAGGGTCTCTCATTTTAATAACACTTGAGAATATTGAATAT
Organism: Picea engelmannii; assembly: GCA_009831015.1. Classification (NCBI taxonomy): domain Eukaryota; kingdom Viridiplantae; phylum Streptophyta; class Pinopsida; order Pinales; family Pinaceae; genus Picea; species Picea engelmannii. The sequence goes on along the minus strand of ML781392.1, from coordinate 281,062 downwards.
CTATAAGTGAAGGAGGTAACCAAAGGATCTCTAAGCCGAATTTCAGAGGGAAGGTGAAGTAAAGAACATCGAAATTCAAGGGAGGATAAATTATTTTGATGATGCTATCTAAGGTATGTTATTTACAGGTCATCTCACCATTTTCTCAATAACGTTTTTTATAGAATGATTCAGACCATGAAATATAGAGTCCGTTGAGGAAACATATCCAAGTAGCGGTGATACAAATTTTAGTTTGTGCATCATTGTATTTTTGGAGTTACACTCCGTGGAAAATAGAGTTTGTGGCTAGTCCCAAAACTAGTCTAAAACAGGTGTTTCAGGTAAAAATGTCATAACTTTTTCATAAAAGATCCAAATTCAGTAATGTTGGCACAGGGGCAGACCCAGGGTTCAACGCTTAACAACTCACCAACAAAACCCCGACTACCAACCCTTTCGGAAACACCTACGAAGTAGGTGAAGTCTCACCCGAGGTAGAAGCAGGGGGGGTTACAGGATGTAGATGTCTGTAACCAGGTTGGGACATGGATCTGTGATAAAATTACTTCGCAGAATATTCTGTTAATTCTTAGGAAGTGACATGCATTAGTTTATTAACGTTATTAACTTCAGATAGCATAATTAAAGATAGATCTAGCACAGTAACAACAAGTGACTACGCACCCTGAGCACTTAGCACTTAGCATTATAAGTTAAATCCAGAATTCATTTACCCTTAACACAAGTAAAGTAATTAAGGAACAAAGGATCTATCTATTACACATCATAATCAAATCACTAAGTAGATTCATAATAGAAATAACACAACACAATGCAAACCATGAGACACCAGATATACACGGTTCACCCTAGGGTGGGGCTACGTCCACAAACCGCTTCGCCTCTTTATTACTTGCCAAAATATTACATTCATTCAATCCTGTGCACTAAGCCACTGATTCGAGCTTCGCACAAGAATGGAGATCTACGCACTAAGCACTAGATCCTCCTTCCAAAACTAGGTCAAATGCATAGAGCCAAACCCTCTATCACAACATTTATCACCTTCTACAAAATCATAGTTGAGAATAGATCCTCTATGCACCTACATTCCTTTTCACAAAGAAACTCGAACTAATTTCACTTTTCTTCTTCTACAATACATTCTTCTTTATTTATATTTTACAAAACCTTACAATAGGGCCTAAACATGGGAAAACCCCATGGGATGACATCCCATAAACCCGTTACAAAATCCTAGAGGACCCTTTAATGGGTCCACATAAGCCTCAAAATCGGTGATATCTGTGATCTTAGCTCCACCTAGGTGCTCATTCTTCGACCATTGTGTCGAATTCAAAAAGTGGGCCAAAACTGACCAAAGTTTCCCCAAAACTTGGTCAAGGGCCAAAAAGCCCCCAACTCTCACTTGTGACTCACCCTGAGTCATTTAGGTCCGACAATGATTCTTCGAAATCCTTGAGATTAACTCCAACTACCTCGACTTGGTGCCTCTTCTGAGCCTCCTGATCAATGAGCTCTTGGACTATATTCTTTGTAACAAGCCCTTCCAGGCGTTGTTCTACTGCTACAACTACTTGATCTAATTGTGAACCTTGACCATCGATCTCCTTGAACACCTTGCAAGATTCATCCTACATAGGTTGTAACTTCTGTGTTACTTCCATCACCTTACCCAGGAGGGCAGTGATCTTTTGTTGTACTGTGCACTACTCCAAGGATCTCTTCATCCTTTCCACTGTTGTGAGAAACTTCATCTGTGCCTGCAACAAAAATGCTTACTATTGCACCTCCTGTAATTGTGCTTCTAGCTTCTTTAGCTGTGGATCCTTGACAAGGCATTCATATGTCTGGGCGTTTCTTTCACTAAACTATTACATGATAAGGTGAGGGATATAATACTTTATACTGTGTTTTTGGTGGTCTCCTCCCTCTGGTCACACACCTCCTGCAGGGTGATCGACACTGTTCGGGCCTCCAGTTCAGTTATCCTATCATGAAGCTACTAGAGGGTATTCGCAAGCTTCACTACTTGAGCTTCGACAGTATCTTGCTCCTCCTATACCAAGCCTAGCACAGAGTGACATGATTTACTTACCACTTCTTTGACCATGGTCTATTATGCGAGAAACTGCTCTTTTTCCCTCTGTAGCTGGGATTTTTCCTCCTGAAGCTTCGCATGAAGATTTTCTTTCTCGATTTCATGGGAAACTACACTGTTCTTCATTGTTCATAATTTTACTAGGAATTCATCTTTCTCCTTTTGCAAGGATTCTGTAGCCTTCTCCTTCTCTTCCTGAGATCTTTGGAACCGGGCTTCTATTGCATCCACAATCCTTCTTAACTGGGATGGTTTGTCCCCCAATTTTGCAGTCTCTGATGAGGAAGGCACAGACAACACTGTAGGTACTGCATGGACCAAGAAAACAACCTACTGCACTTCTTTCAATTCTCTTTCAATCCTTCTGTATAACTCTTCCTACTTCTCTCCATATCTCTTCAACATATCTTCAGAGGCGTTCTCCATAGCTCCGCGGACCAGACTGATGTCTTCATCAGTGAGAGTGGATTCCAACTATGGCTTATTGGCACGCGTTTTCTTCCTTGCTGAAGGTTTCTTCAGAGAAAATTTCCTCTTTTGTGGTGTCACTGTCCCAATAGGTGGATCTTCAGGTGGTGTAGCTTCGCCTCCTCCTTGCTCTTCTTCTCCTTCATCTCCTCCTCCTTGTCCTTTTGCTTCATCTTCTCCTCCTCCTGGCAAGCCAGACTGGTTATCTCCAGAAGTGTTGTCCTCTTCCTCACTCTCTATGTCCTGGACTTCAACCTGCTTTTTCTACTTCTTCGTCCCACTGGACTGTCCAACATGTTCAACTCGTGTGACTATCGGGCTTCCTATGGCATCAATGTCAGATATCTTTTCATCGGTGATAGGTGCAAGAAATTCTTCTCGCCATTCCTTTGTAATCTGCTCCATATCTTCATCCGTCAGCTTGTAGTATGACTGTAATTCTTCTTGGTGCTCATATCTTCGCACGATGATGTAAATGAAGTGGGGATCAGCATGGAACTTCACTATGGGTCAGTATTAATGCAAGGTGCATGGTTTCATACGTGGGAATGATTCGATGGTGACCTTCAACTGTTGATAATATCCATGAAACATGACATTAGACTGCCATTGCTTCATCATGTCATTGGTATACCATAGGGTGAAAAACTGAGTAGCCGGGGGATTCGTAGGTTCAATCTTTGGGAAGGTATCTCCTTCAGGCATTTTCCAAGAGATAAATGAGATCAATATGATCAACCAACTGTAGTGAAATTCATATCCCAACTCCTGGTCTTCCTGACAATCCTTTTCTAATTCGTTGATGACGTAGTTCACCTAGTTCATCTGCATTCCCTCCACACACTTTCCTGCGAGGTCCACCACGAACCCGGTGACCTGTGTGGGGCAGTTCTTCCTTACTAGATTTCCAGCTAAGAGTTTGCAAGAAAGGCACACTACACCATCCTGTATAGAGGCTACCTTGTAACCTCAATTTCCTTTTTCTACCTCTCCATAAGATTATTTGCACTGTGCTAATGAACAATCTGAGGCATTTTATAGATAGAACTACTGACAGTCAGGACCCTTCACACATAAACCTGTGATCCTATGGATCAACGCCAGATACATAGTAATCCTTCTATCAAGCCATAGATATTCTCCATGATAGCATGAAAGAAGGAGTTTAACGCAAGCGTTAACCTCTTGGTGGCATCGAAAATGCGAGATCTTCATCACGTTCAACATGGTTGACTACGTGAACCCCTTAATCCATGGCTGTGAGATGAGGTGAGGTTTCTTTTTGGTTGTCTTCGTTAATTAGTGGTGAGGAGCCAATATGGCATAGTTCTTCCGGCATCCTAAGTTGAAGTCATTGTGCTTTAACATAGAGATCTGTCCTAATTGACTCCTGACTATGCGAATTCCTTTCAGAATGTACATAGTGAACATAGAGTACTCAAAATCACGAGGGATATTATCACGGTTAAAAACGAGAGACAAAGGTGGAACATATTTAGGTAGGATCGATGGGATCTGCTTCGCATTAGCCAGATCACCGATATGCTTACTTCGTTGTTTAGTGACAAGGTTGATGTGGGTGAAATGATATCCGGTCGAAGGGGAAGCTTGTAGTCCCCTAGTCGATGATGCATGAATACCTTCATATATAGTTCCGTTAGCCATGAGATTCTTAAGAAATTCCTCGACAGAATTCTCCAACTCTCTATGTTCGCCCGACATTCTATCTTTTAACAGACAGGCGGGGTAGACAAACAGATAGGCGAGGTCTAGTTTCATATTTCATAGCTTGACACTTGGATGATTCTCTGCTTATCTCAATCAATCATGGGTATAAAAAAGTGGTCCCAGCGCAACGATTGATGAGTTAAATAAGCGGGGTATTGTGACGGATCTTCCAACGTCTAGGAAATGATTCCATCAATGTAAATCTATCTGTTATGGCATGATCTCAACGTCCAAAAGTGGTCCATAAGCCCATAAATTATTTTTATAACCATTCAGGAGCATCATTCTAATGGTCAGGGTGCCTCCAACAGTCATATAAATTCTCCATGGTGAAGTCCAAATCTGCGCGGACCTGCTGTTCCAACGAGGTTTAAATCCTGCGAACCTGCCTCCTGCGAAGTCTTCCATCTGGTTTCTGTAACTTCTTGTATATTTTCCAACTTAGCCTTATTTTTATTGAGCTTCCTTTCCTTCTTTCCTATTATATGAGTCTTCCTAACTTTTTATGGAATCCTCTTTCCATTTTTATTATTATCTTCCCCTAGCATAGTGGTTTCGCATTGTTGAGGTACCCTCAAAGATTCTGAAGTTAATATCCCTTTTCTTAACATTTCCTGGGTGTGCATACTTATTTCTTGGATAGATAGGTTTTTTAAGCCTTATTTCATTCTTTCAACCTTGATATCTAATTCTCTTGCTTTATGTCCCTCCTACGTTGTTAATTTTCTCTGTTGCTTCAACTTATCCTCTCGTTCTTCTATTAGTCGGTCTATTTTCCTAGCTATGAAATCCTTTAATTCTTGCTTTTTATTTTCTGTAGCTTCTTCCTCTACTTTCCTTCTGATCTGATCCTTCTCAATCCAAGTCTTACCTAACAAAAGTGGAAAAGGGGCGTTGTCCCCAACAAACCTAATGACTTCAAATTCTTCTTCAGTTGATGTTCCATGAACAATAATAAGTACAATAGTTACTCTTCTACACAAAGTTATCATCTTTCCCTTAAACAATCTTATCCTTCCCAAATAAGGTACCACAATAGGATTTCCCAAAACTTCCCAATTTTTATCTTTCATAATATTCACTTGTGTTTATTCATCCAAGACTATACAATCTATGTCGAAGTCTTTTATTCTTGCACTTATGTGTCATTTTTCTTTCAGGCTTTTTGGTAAACTGACATCTTTATGAACATCCATCATTTATTTCAACTGTAATAACATAGTCTGAACTTCCTCTGACCCTTTCTCTTTATGACTTTCTAACATTCCCTTAGTCTCTTCACTTTTTTCACATTTTCTTGTCTTATTTTCATCCCTTCAACTTTAGCAACAATCCTTGGAAAATCCTCAACTTCATGACCAAAAACCTTACTAAAAATACAAATAGGACCTACCTCAGGAAATTCCTTAGTAATATATCCCAACCTTCTTGACGCAGACCTCCGACCCTCGGGCCGTGATCCGCTCAGGATCGTTCTAAATTCTCCTCGAGCCGAAGCGACTCCCTCGGATCCCTATTGGAACCTCGCGAATCCGATCCACAGGTCCTTCGTGAAAACCCACCCTACGCAACTTAACACCAGGCATGATCCTTACATCTCCATGCGACCACAACCGGGCCTTAGCGCAAGTGCCTTTCACAACTCGCGAGTTCGTGAGATGATGACCCTCGACTCTTATTTCTCTAAACCTCCGATACCCGAGATGCGATACGAGTATGGATCCCTTCTTGTTAGCGCCGTCCACACATAAACTCTTGCTAGGGCTAAGTTCTAGCACTACTCACAAATCACGACTTTGCGAGTTGGAGTGTTGAACCCTCGGGCTCCTCCTTTTCGAATCCTCGATACGTGATAAGTCAACAATGGGTTGACGCCTTCCAAGGTGACGCATGTATGCCACCTGTCGCCTACCTCTGCCTTTTCTATGTGCTCTATATTTGCACCACCTATCAACCACGCGGTCCCCACCTAAGGGATGTGACATGTTTTCTCCCAAGCCCTCAACGCTAGACACTTCACGACTTCGTAGTCGAAAAGAAATTCTTTCAACCCCCGAACCCCCGATACACGATACCCCGCGGAGGTTCTGATCCAACGATTCTCCCCTGGCTTGGTTCCAATGGTCTGGATCTCCTTCCCTACTTCTCACAACTCAGGACTTCATGAAACCAAGAATTTGGTCTTCCCTCCAAACTCATGAACCCTGAATTCGTGATTTCTTGTATGAGATCAACAACTGTCGTTGTTCCGGATCTGACGAACGCTATCCTTTCTGAGATTTAGAGTATCAGAAGATACTCAACCTTAATCCCCTCACTACTCTGTGAGATCCAACGACCCATGGTATTTCTCACTTCTCCACAAAGTTTCTCCACCGTCCATTTCAGCTACTCTCCTCCACGACCTCCCAGAGGTTAAACTTCATGCGCCTTCCTCCAGATCCGATGACTATCAGTTCTTTGCACTAGATCTGGCGACCTAGATCTCTTTCTCTTCCTTGAGCACTTTCCTGTGTGCATATAGACATAGACTTCAATGACCCAGATCTCGCCTCTCCAGCTGATATAATGACAACTGTGCTCTATCTTGAGCATGGTCTTCTTCCTTTCCCTTGGAAGATTTCTTGCTCCAAAAGGCCTCAACCTTTGTCTCTTCTGAAAAGACTATAACCTTGGCTCCCACCTGTATTCTAAGAGGCATTCCTCCTCCTGAGATTTATTTCTATGAACCTCAAAGGTTCCTTCAAACTCTGCAACCTCATGCAGAACCTTTGCATGAAATGGTGCTATCTCTTCTAAGCGTATCTGTGGCTCTGACCTCAAAGTGTCTCTGTCCCTTTCTCTGCTTGAAGGGATGTAAGTGCCCTCTGGAAACTTCCTTCTCAAGCATGCTTTGCTGAGCCTGCAGGGTGTTCAGTAACCCTGTGAGTGTCTCCCCCCCTGTGACACTTCTTCTTCCTCCGAACTCAGAATAGAGTTCTTTTGTGCACTCTATGCACTTGCTCAATGCCCTCCTGGCAGAGCTTCCACAGAACCCTTAGTGATTCTGTTATCTCTATGCCTTCCTCTGCACAGTCTTACCTCCAAGGTGTTCAACAACCTTGAGGTTTCTCCCTGGGTCTAATACTTCCTCTGGTGTGCCCTCCTGGCACAAATTTGTCCAAATTCCACATAATTCAGAAGTGCACTCTATGCACTGGCTTACAGAACCCACAGTGTTCTGTCATGCAACCTCTTGCATGAAGCCACAAAGAACCAGACCTGGAATCAAAGAACCCAACAGACAACGACTTCTTTCTATAACCTACAAATGAAAACTAACATACATCTACAACATATCATAAATGCATAAAGACATTCATCAACAAACACAGAATAATATGCAGGAAAAACTGCTCTGATTGTATTAATATGAAATGCCTCTTTACAATGGGAGCTCAGAATGCGACAGAGTCACAGCTTCTTCTCTTCTCCCTATTCTCTCTCTATTCTTCTCATCCTCTCTACCGACTAACTCCTATAGATACAAAGGATATTTTTACAAAAGGGGGCTCCTCAAGCTCTTCCCTCCATCTCACCAACTCTCATTAATTACAATGAATTACAATGAACGGGTCATCTAATCTGAATTGGATCTAGATCCCCATAAACCTATCATCCATTAAGGTGACACCAACTAAAGCATGATCGGAGGCATGGCTTCATCTCTACCAGCCTTACAAACATTTAATACATTAAATTCAAATTTGAAATTTGAAAGTGAGAGGGTTGCGCCTCTCCTCTCCTTCCATTGAATGTGCGCTTGATGTGCTGGATAGCTGACATGTAGATGACTTGGAGCAATGCTCTTGCATCATACTCCTCAGCTGCAAAATCATGAGCTCCTACTCATGAGATTCCCAACAACACTGTTGAAATCCACCTGGATCCCAAACAATTCTATGGAGTTGTCCATCTGCTCCACTGCTTTGTTGCTACTGCTGCATCTATTGCCCTACTGATATGGCAGGTTCTCGTCTGCACATTTCCTTCTCACTGGCAGTTTCCACAACTGACCTTGACATCAGCCTTCTGATTCCCTCAATTACCTCATTCAGCTGATCTAGTGGATGGCTCTCTTTATGTAGTCTCCTCATCTACACTTCTTCCCGACAAATGGGTCGATCAACTAGATCTCCCATGCCATCTTTTTCCTCTGTGGCCTCAACTTGCCATCCTGCTGCAAAATTCAGCTCTGCAGACTTATTTTCTTGACTGACCTGCTGTTTAGTCACCTTCTCTGACATATTAGCTTCTACCATTTCCCCTTGTGCTGGTTGAATTCCAGCTTCCTCCAGCTGCTCCTCAAACTGGAATTCTCCTTCATATTTTGCTGCATGCCTCGGCACTGCAGTTATCATCTGTTCAGCTCCCTGGCTAAAAATTCTCAGCGATTCCTCGGAATTCTCCTCTGCTAACATATGCATGACTGTCTTCTCGTGGAAGCCATATAGTGGCTCTGGATTGTTCAACCAATCCTCCATCATCTCTAACTCCATTTCCCATGGAGTGAGCATCTTATTTGCATGCTCCTCTTCTATTGTTAGCTTCAGTGTTGTAGGTGTCTTTATTTCAGCTACATGGCTAAAATATTTGAGCCATTCTTCCAAATGCTCATCTTCTTCTCCTTATGCTGGGGTATTTCTTGATGTCTTCCCCAATTCTTCTTTTGTGACAGTTTCTGTTGGCTGTCCTTCTTCCTCTGCTGCAAATTCATCCTGTGCATCAACCTCTACTCGACTGCTTGGTATGAATACTCTTATCCCTCCAATCATCAAAACACTCTTCTGATCTTCCTTCTCTGTCATCTCCTCTCACTGATTCGAACTCACCTCTGAGTTCATGAGACTCTCACGTGGCCTCATCTTCTCTCCCTTGCCCACTTGGTAGTATGGGATTTTTCTTCTACCCACCTGACAGTCTATGATATCCTCCAGCGATCTCATCTCATTCTCAATGTCACTGAGATTTCTCCCAGTCTCTAGTTCACAAGTGTGAACCACTCCTTCTCTTTCACCGAGGCTTCTAATACGCCTCAACCATTCCTTCAGCAGTCTCCACTTCCTTCGGGCAAATAAATACTGAACTGGCCACTTTACCCTTGTCTTTATGGGCTATTCATATACCCAATGCGGCTTTGCATCCTGCTGAATCTGCAGTGCAAGATCTTCCATTCTCTCCCTCACCTCAGTGAGTTATTTATCCATTTCATATTTTCTCTGCTACTAATGGTCCTTCTTTCCATTGCGTCCATGGCCTTCAGTAGCCATCTTCCTGTTCCTTTCTGCCCTCCTGGAAAACTTGTTTTTGTCACTCTGCAACTGAGATCACTTCTAGCATCTCCTACAGTCCACCTGACTGTACCATTTGATTGTTGCATCCCGCAACAACCTTCAACTTTTACTTGTCTCCTACAGGCTATTCTTCACCTCACTTCCTCTTTTGCCTGAAATATACGGGAAAAAACCTGCTCTGATACCACAACTGATGCAGAACCCCCACCCTCGGGCTGTGATCCGCTTAGGATTGTTCTAAATTCTCCTCGAGCTGAAGAGGCTCCCTCGGATCCCTATTGGAACCTCGCGAATCCGATCCATAGGTCCTTCATGAAAACCCGCCCTGCGCAACTTAACACCAGATGCAAGACTTACGTCTCCATGCAACCACAACTGGGCCTTAGCGCAAGCGCCTTTCGCAACTTGTGAGTTCGTGAGTCGATGACCCTCGACTCTTCTTTCTCCAAACCTCCGATACCCGAGATGCGATACAGGGATGGCTCCCTCCTTGCTAGCGCCTTCCACACATAACTGTTGGCTAGGGATAAGTGCTAGCACTACTCGCAACTCATGACTTCGTGAGTTGGAGTGTTGAACCTTTGGGCTCCTCCTTTGCGAATCCCCGAGACGTGATAAGTCAACAATGGGTTAAATCCTTCCAAGGTGACGTGTGTACGCAACCTCCCACCTACTTTCTCCTTTTTTGTGTGCTCTATGTTTGTGCCAACTATTAACCATGTGGTCCCCACCTAATGGATGTGACACGTGTTCGCCTGAGCCCTCGGCACTTGACACTTCGCGACTTCGCAGTCGAAAATAAATTCTTTCAACCCATGAACCCCCGATACGTGATACCCCACGGAGGTTCTGATCCAATGGTTCTCCCGTGGCTTGGTTCCAACGGTCTAGATCTCCTTCCCTAATCCTCATGACTCGGGACTTCATAAAACCAAGAATTTGGTCTGCCCTCCAAACTCACGAACCCCGAATTCATGATTTCTTGTATGAGATCAACGATTGTCGTTGATCTGGATATGACGAGCGCTATCCTTTCTGAGCTTTAGAGTATCGGAAGATACTCGGCCTTAATCCCCTCGCTTCTCTATGAGATCCAACGGCCCATGGGATTTCACACTTCTCCATGAATTGTCTCCACCGTCCATTTCAGCTGCTCTCCTGCGTGACCTACCAGAGGTTAAACTCCATGCGCCTTCCTCCAGATCCGATGACTATCAGTTCTTTGCACTAGATATGACGGTCCAAATATCTTTCTCTTCCTTGTGCACTTTCCTGCGTGCATCTGGACGTAGACTTCAATGACTCAGATATCGCCTCTCCAGCTGATCTAATGGAAATTGTGCTCTATCTTGAGCATGGTATTCTTCCTTTCCCTTGGAAGATTTCTTTCTCCAAAAGGCCTCGGCCTTTGTCTCTGTTGCGAAGCCTATAACCTTGGCTCCCACCTATATTCTAAGAGACGTTCCTCCTCCTGAGATTTATTTCTCTGAACCTCAAAGGTTCCTTCGAACTCTGCAACCTCTTGCAAAACCTTTGCATGAAATGGTGCTATCTCTTCTGAGATTATCTGTGGCTCTAACCTCAAAGTGTCTCTGTCCCTTTCTCTCCTTGAAGGGATGTAAGTGCCCTCTGAAAATTCCTGCTCAAGCATGATTTTCTGAGCCTGCAAGGTGTTCAGTAACCTTGTGAGTGTCTCCCCCCCTGTGACACTTCTCCTTCCTCCGAACTTAGAATAGAGTTCTTCTGTGCACTCTATGCACTTGCTCATTGCTCTCCTGGCAGAGCTTCCACAGAACCCTCAGTGATTCTGTTATCTCTGTTCCTTCCTCTGCATAGTCTTACATCCAAGGTGTTCAACAACCTTGAGGTTTCTCCCTGGGTCTAATAATTCCTCTGGTGCACCCTCTTGGAACAACTCTTTCCAAATTCCGCAGAATTCAGAAGTGCACTCTATGCATTGGCTTACAGAACCCACAGTGTTCTGTCATGCAATCTCTTGCATGAAGCCACAAAGAACCAGACCTAGAATCAAAGAACCCAACAGACAACGAATTATGTCTGTAACCTACAAATGAAAACTAACATACATCTACAACATATCATAAATGCATAAAGACATTCATCAACAAACACAGAATAATATGCAGGAAAAACTGCTCTGATTGTATTAATATGAATTGCCTCTTTACAATGGGAGCTCAGAATACAACAGAGTCATGGCTTCTTCTCTTCTCCCTATTCTCTCTCTATTCTTATCATCCTATCTACTGACTAACTCCTATATATACAAGGGATCTTTTTACAAAAGGGGGATCCTCGAGCTCTTCCCTCCATCTCACCAACTCTCATTACTTACAATGAATTACAATGAATGGGTCATCTAATACGAATTGGATCTAGATCCCCATAAACCTGTCATCCATTAAGGTGACACCAACTACAGCATGCTCAAATGCATGGCTTTGGCTCTACCGGACTTACAAACATTTAATACATTAAATTCAAATTTGCAATTTGAAAGTGAGAGGGTTGTGCCTCTCCTCTCCTTCCATTGGATGCACGCTTGATGTGATGGCTAGCTGGCGCGTAGCTGGATTGGAGCGATTCTCCTACATCACTTCTGCAATTACAAAAAAAATTCAATCCTCTTTTTATTTTAAATTTTCACCAACCTTTTATGTACTAGGCACTTCCCCTAGGATCATAGTGTTGGACCTGCAATCTACAAAAATTCTTTCTAGGTTCCTGCATCCACTTATTAGTCCAAAAACTCTTTATATGCATAGGAATAACATATCTTTATTCATTCCCATTAAATTTACTCAAATAAAATTTTTCTTTCAAATGTTCCCTGGCCTTCAGACTAGGAAAAAATCTATTAAACATACTTAAGTTCATGCTTTCAAAACAAAAAATTTCACTTATCTTTCTCTCGCCAAAGCACAAAGCTTGCTTCTTTAGAATCTTACCTCTTTTCTTTAGATCAGATTACTTTCTTAGAACAAAGATTCACAAGTCAAGTAGAGTACTGTGCACTTCAGAAACATATCTACACACATAACTTCTCTTTTTCTTTACTTCAGTTCCCAACTATCACAGTTTCAGGTCCCGACAACAAAACCATTTGTTGGCACAGGGGAATACCTAGGGTTCAATGCTTAATAGAAAACCAAAAAAACCCTGGCTACTGACCCTTTCGGTAACACCCATGAAGAAGGTGAAGTCTCACCCAAGGTAGAAGCAGGGGGGGTTACATGATGCAAATGTCTGTAACCAGGCTGGGACACGGATCTGTGATAAAAGTACTTCGAAGAATATTTTGTTAATTCTTAGGAAGTGACATGAATTAGTTTATTAACCTTACTAACTTCGCATAGCATAATCAAATATAGATATAGCACAGTAACAACAAGTGACTACGCACCCTGAGCACTTAGCACTTATCATTATAAGTTAAATCCAACAATCATTTACCCTTAACACAAGTAAAGTACTTAAGAAACAAAGGATCTATCTATTACACATCATAACCAAAGCACTAAGCAGATTCATAACAGAAATAACATAACACAAAGAAATCCATGATACACCAGATATACGTGGTTCACCCCAGGGTGGGTCTACGTCCACAAACCACTTCGCCTCTTTATTACTTGCCAAAATCTTACATTCATTCACTCCTGTGCACTAAGCCACATAGTCAATCTTTGCACAAGACTGGAGATCTGCGCACTAAGCACTAGATCCTCCTTCCAAAACTAGGTGAAATGCACAAATCCAAACCCTCTATCACAATATTTAGCACCTTCTACAAAATCATATTTGAGCACAAAGCCTCAATGCACATACATTCCTTTGCACAAAGCAACTCGAACAACTTGCACTTTTCTTCTTCTACAATACATTCTTCTTTATTTATATTTTACAAACCCTTACAATAGGGCCTAAACATGGGAAAACCCCATGGGTCGACATCCCATAAGCCCATTACAAAACCCTAGAGGACCCTTTACTGGGTCCACATAACGCTCAAAATCAGTGAGATTTGCGATCTTAGCTCTGCCTGGGCACTCCTTCTTCGACCATCATTTCGAAGTACAAAAGTGGGCCAAAACTAACCAAATTTTCTCCAAACATTGGTCGAGGGCCAATAAGTAAGACAAAATTCAGTGGTTAGAGTACATTATTTAGTACTCTATGTACCATTTTCATATCCATACAACAAATATTCCATGCGGGGCATGCTCTACAAGTTCTCTCTCTAGAATAATCCAGAATTCAACAAGGTATGCCATTTTTTCTATAACTCCTTTTCTGAGAGGTTCCAAGCAGTGAAATTTGGAGGAATTGCATAAAAGACATTGAATAACATTTTGTACTATTTTCAGATCTTTATTTATTACATATACATAGTTATTATTATTTCAAGTTAGGGTTTTTGAATAATCCAAAACTAGTCATTTGAGACTGAAGTAAAATTTGATGAAAATTATAGTCTTTTGTTAAGGAATGTTTGTAGGTATGTGATCATATACACCAAGTCTGTTACAGATTTACAAATCATATTTGGATGATGAAATTGATGAGGGATTTTGTTTGAGGTAATTTACAGATAGAGGTTGTATAACAGTGAGGTTGTGTCACATGTTTTGATGTAATGGTTTATGGAATTTGGTTATGTATAGTGTGATGCATTGCTAGATAAATGTTGATGGTTATATTGATATATGTACATATTTGGTGCATGGTTGATGCACTCGTTGATGGTACAGGTTGAGGTACAGGTTGGTGCATGGTTGATGCACTTGTTTATGGTATAGGAGGATTACAGGTTGTTTGGTATTGGTTGGTGCAAGGTTGATGCACTTGTTTATGGTACAGGTTGATTACAAGTTGTTTGGTACCGGTTTACAACAATATATCTCATAGTGATAGTGTGACTATGGTTCCATTATTCTACTTATATTTCATGGTGGTTGGACGGAGGAAGGACAGATGGTTGTAGCCACCTTCCAGTTGTAGCCGAATAACATAGGGAGTTGTAGCCTCCTTTTGGTTGTAGCTAGAGAATTGGGGATTTGGAGCTTCCTTCAAATTGTAGCCTAGGAAACTAGGGGGTTGGAGCCTCCTTCCAGTTGCAGCTGGAAAACAAAGGAAGTTGGTACTTCCAATGAATGTAATTATTAAATACGTATAAGAAAAATCATTTTGTTGTTTTATCCCACTTTAGGTTTCCACGTAAAAACACAGGTGTACTATGTATGTGTATGATTTCTCATTTGTTCATTGTTTATTTACTCTAGAACTATTGGATGATAATGCTGCATTGATATAACACTTACATTTTATGGTCAAAAGGATATTATTGTTCTATTATGGATTCAACCCCCTCTCATTAATCCAACATGAAGTGCAAAATGATGACAGTGCGACTTTCCAGAAATTGAAGAATAACAAAAAAGTTGTATAAAGGACGAGAAGTAAAAGAGGGAAAACAACCAATTAGCTGAAGTTGGCCATGCCATACATTGTAATGGGTTATTTTCGGATAGATAATAATAGGGTTTTAATCCCTATATTTTGGGTATAAATATGTAACAAGATTGGGATATTAGTGTGCATAGAGGGAATCAATGTTATGAAAATATCATGAATGTAATAAGAAATTAGTAAGAAAGAAGATGAATAAAGACGGAATTTAGAGAGGATATTGCATCTTATGTTGTTTATTTGTTTGTATGTGTTTATGAATGATGTTATACTTTGTATAATGGAGTTAGTCTATGGATTGATTATGCTACAATGCTCATGTATGTTTTTTCTAATCTAGGTAATAATCAAGAATATACTTAAGCTAAGAGGATAAGGAGAAATGATTCACACCTTCGCCTCCCTTTCCCTTACTACTGCAAAAACCTAGTTCTTGCAGTCCTAATAGATACCTCGGGTGAGAATTCATCTACATAAGAAGGTGATGTATAAAGAGTCTATGTATTGAGGGTTTGTTGGTCACAGTTTAACTAAACCTTGTGTCTTACAACCCGTATGCAGACCAATTTTGTCCCAACAAATGGTTTTGTTGCTGGGATCGGGAAATTGTAGTTAAGGGAATGTTTTAGAGGTCGGCTACGAAGGAAATAACAGACTAGTTGGAATGAAAAGAATAGGAATTCACGCAACAAGAGAACATGAACCCTCTGATGAGTGAGAAGAAATGGATGCAAAAGTATGTGTTCATGGACTTGCATGAAATTTTCTTTGGCGAATTCCTAGAAATTCTGATAGAGTGGATAGAAAGATTGGTCAAGAAGACTAGATGGTTTAGTGCCACAACACCAAAGAATTGGACTCATGAATTGATAAAAAAACTAAATTTGGTAAGTAACCCAACTACTCGAGCAATTGATTTTTTGTTAGATAGTGTATTAGTGGGTTATATTACAGGATTTGTAGTAGATTGCATTCAATCATACAGTGTTGCATAAATAAATGTTTTCAAAGGACCACATGGTAGCATGGATGATTTTAGGGGCTAAATTTCGCTCATGGGCTAATTTTCCATGGTTTTTCCAAAAATGAGATTCGTTATTTTAAAAATGATTCGCCCAATTTCTATAGGATAAAATTATTTTACTTTAAAAATAGCCAAAAATTTATAAAAACTACATAAAATACTTAGAAATTTGAATATTTTTACAAAAATATCGCCAAACATTTATAGTTTCCATATGAAGGATTAGTAAGATTCGCCAAGGTTTCTACATTTTAAAATAAATTTCCATCCTTAAAATCATCCCTACATGGTAGGTTCTTGAAATCATTAAATACATGGATAAAACTGTTGTTATGTGAAAACCACGTGATAATTATGAATTCCGATGGCTAAAGGGGCTTCACGCATATAGGGGGAGCCAAAGGATGACATGGGAATCGTATGAGATAAGGAAACAATGAACAAGGAAGGAAGAGACTTAGGATGCTAGAAATAAGCATACCAAAGGAATAGTACAATTTTGGAGAATTTCCTGGAGGAAGAAGGTATAAGAGGAAAAACATTGGGGTTGAGAGAGAATAGAAACACAATGAGATTAAAGAAAGAGAACCTTGCACACAAATCAAATCATGGAGATACCATATGGAGGAGGAAAATAAGAAGAGTCTCAGTCTAGTCCAGTAATAAAGGAACCTGAAAGTCCTACTCAAACAAAATATTGTGTTGAATCCACGACCCCGTGTGCGTCACCAAATTCAAAGATAGCATTTGAAGACTTGTCAAAATCTATCATCGTTAGTCAAGGATTACATAGTAGTAGTAGTCAGAATAGTGGGAGTAGTACACAAAGTCAAAATCAGAGTCCACCAACATCACCGAGAGGAGTGAATAAACAAACCAACATGGTAGGAATAGAAAATACACTTAGACTTCATGACTTCAAGGGAGTAGGATCAGAGGATTGAGAACAAAATTTGTTTTTCCACGAAACAATTTGGGCCACTAAAAACATACAAGATGATGTCGTAAAAATTGTGCAGTTAGTAACAACATTTATAGGTCGTGCACTAGTATGGTATATGAAATTACATAGAAATATTCCGAAAGGGGGCAATCACTGCAAATCCTTTGCAGCTCATGAATCTCCTACCCATAGGAATCCATTAATATTTAATTCTTGCAATTTCATTCAAGAAAGATGATAACAGAAAGAGATGAAAACATAGAAGTTTACAAATATGGTAACACAACTTTCATGAATATATAATGGAAGAAATGTACATTTAACATGAATTCCCTCAGGCTTACATTGATAACATACACAAGTTTATTGTCCCTCAATCTTTCTCTGCTCCTAAAACCCCTCTCGGGTATCAATATTGAGCCCCCTTTCATATCCAGTTACATAATATATAGAAATACATGCCATAACCACTCAAAGTAGTTGAATTCATGAGGTTTTTCTATCTTTATATTAATTTACAATTGAACCGAAACATACTGCTACTAAACTGCTAAGAAACTACTTCAAACTAGGAATTAGTTTTTGACTTACTAAATATGTACATATCATGATTTAAATACATCAACTAAATAACAAAAATTTAGTCCTTCGAATCTCCATGCTCATTTTACACTTGTGCTCCACCTGGCGATCAAATCTCTGTTGATTTGGAAAAACTGGTTTACTTTCGCAGTGTGTGAGTGCAGGTTCACTGCGAAACTGCGACTTCAACACTTTCACAAAGAGGGATCGTTGCGAAAGTCTTGTTCTTAACTTTCTTCAGTATCTGATACAATATTGTTGCATAAGGTGTATATAAATATATTGTCTTATGTATATGATGATAATGAAGCATGTGATGCACAATCCTAGCTCAAAAATGTTTCCTTGAAGAAAAAAAAAAGCAAACCATGTCTTAAAACCAAACTTTTCAATCCTGAAACTTCTGAAATCTAAACGATTATAACCTGTGAACATTCCCAAGAAAAATCTATGTATCTTGGATCGAAAACACAAATAAAAAATATTCCTTTGGAATATGGTTGATAAGTTGACTCTTATATTTTCACATAGGAACTATTGATTTGGATCGCTACGAGAGCATAATGTCATAAAACTGGAAGCTTATACTAACATAAAACCACCATTACAATAGCCAAGACATGAAGGTTTCCAAACAATTTTAACCACTTCTAGGGTTCAATGACGCTCATGACATATAAATGTGAATTCTCTGAAAATGAATAATGGAATTGGACCCATGTCACAAAATGTATATGTATATACCTCTTCAAGAGCTATTTTGATTTTCCTTTAAACTCATGTCAATAACCTCTATTGCGTTGCGTCTTAATTATCATATGATATGATTGTTGTCAATACTGGCTCTTGTTGTCGATGAACATCGATACTTAATTATTCATTTTCTTGGTACTTAAAGATTAACTTCTAGGCATTGAATTCACACTTGGAAGCTCTACCTCAATGCATGCCCCAACACTTAGCTAGGAATTGAAAACTACCATTGACACCTTTACTATGAGCTTGGTCCTTAACACATGGATGAACTTCGAACATCTGGGTGTTGGGTTACTACTATTGTGTATGCTCATACTGGATCATGAGTTTGGCACTTTGTGGCTTGAGATATGCAGTCTTAAGTGTGATATTATTATCCCTTTTTGGTGACGTTTTACATTTCCCTTCAACGAGATATATACCAAATTACCTAGGGGGAAACTTCTTTGTTGTGTTCATATGCACTAATAGTTCTACATTGTTTTGACGTGTAGAGAACCTACAACAACCCTTTGTGGGTTCCTCCTCCTCGACACGTTGTATCTGTGTTGGCTTGTGGACTTTGGTTGAATCATGCATAGTAGATGAAAATTAGCCCTCGGTCCCACTAGTTTTTGAAAAAACTTCTAATAACCCTACAAGAGACCCGAGAGCCAAAATTGTCTTTAAAAACCAATTTTTTATTTTCCAAACTTTGTGTATTTTTTCCCAAATTCCAAATTTTTGTCATTGATGAAACTAGCGTTGAAGTGGCAGATTTTGCAGCGTCATGACATTTTCGCAGTGAAAGGACCAAATTTGATAATACAAATTTTTGTTCTAAAATATGTAATGGGGAGAATGATGTTCCAAATTATGGATCAACAACATCAAGAGTGGTTTATTGTTGGACTTATAACACACATTCAGAGGCCCCTGATCCAACAAAAGGTTACATTGCAGCTCGAGGCACTAGATATTGCAATGAAACTAGAATCATCGTTGCCATGAGACACAAGGGGAATGACACAGGTTCATATGCAGTTGGCTACATTAACAATATATTTGGTCAAGCTCACCAAGGGAAGGGAAAAACAAGAAAAAAATTGTTATACGAAGTGCAGGATGGAAGGCCATCACAAGGATGGATGCTCAACATTTGTGCAGTATTTGGGAGATAGAGAACTGAATCCACTACCAAGAGGAGGATATTGAGAGATCTTTAAGAAATGGGGCCATCATCCCACCAAGTTTCCGTTACTCCAGAAATATCATATTACCCCAAAGAATTTGTTTTGCAATTTTTGCAAATCGGTAGGGAATGAGGAGAAGGATTGTTGCATGTTGAACTTACTAAGAGAGCACACATTGGATATATACATGATCCATGAAGAGAAAACTGGTAAAAATGGAAATAACATGAAGTATAAAAGTCAACGAGGTTTTAATCAGGGGAACATAGTAAATTTTGGAGAGGTCGAGGTAGAGGGAATTTTGGTAGAGGAGGATGAGGCTCGATTATCTGTTATAATTGTAATCAACTTGGACACTTGGCACGATATTTCCAGAACCCATGTACCACGTGAACAAATTGCAGAGCATTGGATTGCACAATGGACTATCCCCAACTAGTTGCAAAATGGCAGGCCAGAGGCAACCCAAATAAGAATAAACATCAACATCAAAATCCAAAATGTGCAGATGATATCAGTCGAAAGACGCACTGAAGGGCCAAAAATCAGAGTTGTTACTCGTGGAGGAGCTCAGAAATGAATAGATATGGAAACTTAAGGAAACAAAAAAGAGAAATGGGTAAGAAAGTCAGCGACGCCTATTTAAACATTCAACCCATAGAAAGAAAAAGAAACATATCAGAGTGCAAGAAAGGAAATGCTTGAAATGCATGGGGAAGCATCAATATCATCGCTACCTCATATAGAAGACCCAACAGTACCTGCAAAGTCAAGTGAATAGGTAACTACACTATCCAAATTCTTAAAGAGTTGTGTAGAAATTATGAAGGATATAAATGCACTCAATATATTATATGACATGATTGATCACTACGCAAAAGGAAGGGACACCCCTGCCACACAACGAATGGTAAATCAGGTACTACGTAGGAAGAGAACCAATGGGGAATCCATGTTTAATTTACATATTGGGGAATACGATGTGGATACTTTTATTCTAGATTGAGGATCAAATGTGAATGTACTACCTAAGCAGACATGGGAGATTATGGGAGAACTTGAGCTAATATGGTCCCATGTTCAGTTAAGGCTCATGAATCAACATAAGATAGTCCCGACTGGGAGACTAATGGGAGTACCTGTAAACATATATGGGGTGCACAACATGGAAGACTTTGAATTTATTGAGATAGTAGATGATAGTCAACCATATTCAACTTTAATGGGATTGGAATGGGTGGTTGATAACTAGGAAATTATTAACTTGAAAATATGAGAGATGATCTTTGAGGTTGGGGATCTCAATTTTACTGCACCTTTGGACCCATCAGAAGGGAAGAGATACACAGAGTTACTAAGAGAAAATGAAATGGAAAATTTATATAATATGACTACACAGATGGAAGATTATGTCGACCCAACAATGGATGGAGCGCTCAGTTGGAGAAGTATCAGTTAGTGCGCATCAGATTTAGAAGTTGGTCTAGATAATTGGTAGCAGAGGATGCATGAAGTATCAACTAGACGATGTGTGCGTATAAATAAATCCTTGCATTAGATTCACTTAGAGATATGTGACCCACCTAGGTATGATGGACTAACAAAGATTGATATGTTTATAAAAAAATTTGAGTTACATGTACCCAAACAACAGAGCATTTTGACATTGGATGTCGTCTTAAAAGAAACCCCAACTAGATGGTGGGTCACACACATAAAGGGTATGAAGGACTGGGAACAATGCAGTAGAACTATTTAGATACACTTTGGGTCTAGGGATGTATAAGGTGTGAATAAATACACAAGAGATGAAAACCCGCCGAGTCATGTAAACATATGTAGATATTTATGGTGATCAGAATCAGAGACAACATGGATGCACCGATTCATACAAACATTGGATAAAATCTTGAGGAATTGATATTTAGAATTGGAGATGTGTAGGGAGACAACATAATGGAAAGGATTGGTATAGAGATTCAAAATCACATTTTCATTTGAACATGAAGCCCCCTCCATACACTCATCACCCTCGAAGGTAGAATTGATGGAAGAAGTACCCTTAGGAAGTGTGCACAAAGTGAAATTGATGGTCCAAAAGCTATTAGAATTTTATAATGTTACGGAGGAGGAATATGAGGAAGAATATCCTAGGAATGTGCATGTACCAGAAATAGAAGGAACACGTGTAATAGAAGGGTCAGATATGGTATCCATTGCATACACACAACCAATAAAGAAAAATAAAGTAAACATTGGGACAACAGACAATCCTATGTTTGCATAGATAAGAGACTATTGGAACGATGAGACAATTGAGAAGGTGGAAAACTTATTACAGGAATATCAGGACTTATTTGCAACCACATTCTCTGAGATGAAAGGGATAGTAGGCGACTTAGGTGAGATGAATATTCCACTGAAACCTGTTGCCGAGACGATATGACAGAGACCCTACATATTGAACCTAAGGTATAAGGAGAAGCTGAAGGATGAATTAGAAAGGATTCTAGACATAAGAATTATCGAACTGGTAGAAGAGTCTGAGTGGATTAGGCTAATGGTGGTGCAGGAAAAGAATATTGGAGGAATTTGTAACTGCGTGGATCTAAGGAAGTTGAATGACACATCATGGATGAAGTACTGGAGAATGTAGGAGGTCAAGAAATGTATTCGTTTACAGATGGATTATTTGGGTACCATCAGATAAAAATTTCTCAAGAAGATAGACACAAAACCACATTTGTGACAGAATGGGGAAGTTATTAGTACACGGTGATGCCATTTGGATTGAAGAATTCCCCCGTAGTATTTTCTAGAGTGGTAGTGAAATCATGCAAGGAGTTCATCCATAAATTTTTGGAAGTTTATTTATATTATTGGGCGATGTTCATTTTATTACAGAATCATATAGAAGTACTTCAACTTATGTTAGATCGATGCAAACAATGTCATATTTCCCTGAAATTGAATAAATGTATATTTTTTGCACCATTTGGAATTATACTAGGACATATAGTATGCAAGCAAGGCTTATTGGCTGACCCAACCAAGATCGTAGTTATTCTGGAGTTGGCGCCACTGACATCAGTTAGAAAATTAATAGAAACTTTGGTACATACAGGGTATTACAAGAATTTTATCAAAGGATACACGTAGATTACAACACCCATGGATAAGTTATTGAAGAAGGAAGCCAAGTTCGAATGTAATGAGGACTTTCAGAAGGGGCTTGACACGTTAAAATAAAGATTGGTCACCGTGCCCATTTTAATATTCCCATACCGGAACAAGGAGTTCCATGTCCATGTTGATGCATCATCCATTGCACTAGGCACAATACTCTCACAACCAAGAGAATGAGACATCGACCATATGATTGCGTTTGCAAGTAGAAATTTGTCTCTATCAAAAACAATTATACCACTACAGAACAAGAAGGCTTGGCCATGGTTTATGTGCTCTAGAATTTCATAAATTACTTACATGTGTCTCATTTCAATATGTGTACAGATCATTATGCATTAAAGTACTTAGTCAATAATCCTGTCTTAGGAGGACAAATCTATAGATGGCTATTGCTATTTCAGGAATATGACTTTGAGGTCATAGTAAAACTGAGGAAGTTGAATGAAGGACCTCATCATCTCTCGTGCATACTAACAAGAGAGGATGCAGGTAATTTAGATGATAGTTTCCCATATGCACAGTTATTTGCAGTAAGAATGATGGAATATTACTTCGCTGACATTGGGAAGTTTCTAAATACAGGTGCAGCCCCCTACAACATGACAATTGCGCAGAAGAAACAATTGGTAGTGAAAGAAGAAAACTATTAGTTGATTATAGGGAACTGGTATAAGCTAGGGGCAAATGGAATATTGAGGAGGTGTGTACTGGCACATGAAAGGTTGGTTATACTGGACAAAGCGCATGATTGGATTGATGGAGGACATTACGCAGGAAAATATATGACACGTAAGATTTAATGTGTAGGGATTTGGTGGCCCACATTTCACAAGGATGGAAAGTAGTATTTTCAGTCCTGTGATGTCTTCCAATAAGTGGGTAAACCATCTAGATGCTTTGAATGCCATTAAATCCACAAGTTACATTGCAATCATATGATAAGTGGGCCATTGAATTTGTAGGTCCGATCAACCCACAGGTAAGGAGATTAGGATAACAATACATCATTAATACAACCAATTATCTAACAATATGGGAGGAAGTAGCACCAATTCCTAATTGCATTGTATAGACTGATGCACAATTTCTATTTGAGAATGTAGTCACTAGGTTTGTATTTCCATGCATATTACTTAGATATCAAGGTACGCATTTTCTGAACACAACAATTGTTGCACTAATTGATGAATTTCATATTCATCATCATAAGAGTACACCATATCACCCTCAGGATAATGTCATAGTGGAAGTGTTTAACAATATTTTGGAGAATGCTTTGAAAAATATCTGCAATGTAGGAAGAGATGATTGGGACTTACACATCCCCGCAGTACTATGGGTATATATAACTACCAACAAGAATCTGATAGGGAAGACACCTTTTCGGTTGGTCTATGGATAGGAAGCAGTGATGCCAATGGAGTTCATTGTACCTATTCTATGCATTGCATTAATCACTGATCTCTCGGACACGGGTGAAATAAAGGAGAGATTGGCATAGTTAGTTTAGTTTGAGGAGGACCGGTTTCTGCCAGGATTCCATTGACAGGTGCATAAATCTAGAGATAATACCTGGCATGATTGACACATTAAAACCAAGAAATTCCAAGTCGGTGACTTGGTACTACTTTATGACAACAAGTATCTACAACACCCAAGGAAGTTTCACATGCACTGGTTAGTTCCCTATGTGATACAACAAATAACTGAGATAGGTGTTGCATGATTGAAAACCTTGGATGGACATGTCTAGGAAGGATTGGTGAACAAAAGTCTGATGAAACTCTATACGAAAAGCCGACTGCTGTTGTTATCACATGAAGTTGTCATGGGTAAAACTTTCTCCTTAGGTGTTAATTTTTTACCCATTAGTATTTTTTAAGTTTTATTTTATTTTCTCTTTATGGTTTTATTAGGATAACTTAAACAAATAAAGGGTTGGAAACTAGCTCACATTTTTGACCCACACCTATGGTTTATACCCTTGGTTCATTTTATGGTTTATATCCTTGAATCATCACTTGATTTGAAAACTAGCACTATCAACCCCATGACTCCACAAACCTAACAAGTCACTCCATCCATTCATATTATTGAACCTCTCCACTCTGGCCCTTTTCCCATTAGGGATTCAAATCAAACCTTGTCAAGGACGCTGCCAACTCACTAGTTGTTTTTGTAGAACATCTTGGTACACTCTCCCTCTTTACCATCATTCGCAATTATGAAGATGATGTCATTCATTTTCCTTGTTTTCAACACCCTTGTCATCAAAAGGGATATCGTGATTTGCTCATTTATGAAATTCTAATTTTTTTATCAAAATTGAAATCCTTCTCCTAGCTCGGTGTTGCAGAAACTACTAGTCTAGATAGTGTTGTGGATTATGCTATAGAACTAGCTGACTGAGGTGAATTGGAGATTGAGGTGGTTGCAAAGGACTCCTGGCTTACTCAATATCATCAATATTTAAGTTTTAGTGTTCAGGTAATTCTTGAGCCATGTGAGCTCTGTTGAAGATCAATTGAAGGTTTTATTTATCTTTTTGTGGCACCTGGCACTGCCAACTGCGGTTTTCTCCAGCTACTAGCCCCTTTACCTCTGTTGCCACATAATTCTTATCCATATGCATACTGACATTTTCCTCCACTTAAATTGAGTCAATTTGATTCATAGCATTGAATTCCCATTTATTCTCTTGGCTCATGCTCTCCACACTACGCTACAGAAACCACTGTTAAATTGCGCTATGGGCCCCTTGTTCCAGCGTTTCAATTTCTTTGTCAAACCAATGCCATTTTCTATGCTCACAACTCAAGCATTAACTCTCCTTATTCACTTTGTTATTCTATATTTTCATCTCAAAGTCTATTTGCAGTGAAATTTTATGAGCCTTTTCCTTAGAACAAGGATGACCATGCATGGTAGCGTAATGTCAGTCTAAAATTTGATAGTGCAGTCTCCCTGCATACAATTTCTTAGAGGAATTTTTTCCCTCATTTTCATCCATCAAACCAGCCTCTTATTAGTTCAGAAGTGAATTGGAGAAAATCACTGAAAGACCAATTAAGGATCACCTTTCAAAATTAAAGACTTTTTCCTCTGTTTGGTTTCCTTACCTTTCATAGCATTACAATATTTGACCTCCTACTTCTATCAATGGATACACCCTAACATAAGAAATCTCACAAGGGTGGGAGTATGGTCAGGACTAAACCTTCTGACATGCACCTATTTGATGTTGAGCCTATGATCAAGGAGGTTTTCCAAAGGGTTGGTTACCTATCTTTCTGTCAAAACATGCAGAGGGGACACCCTGAAGTAGCCAGGAAGTTTTCTTTAAACTTTGATGGCACTAAGACCAAGATAGGAACCCTTGCATTGGAGGTATATGAGGCCACCATTGCAGAAACCACTGAGATACCCAACACTGGTGAGAGGTGGTTCAAATCTATGACTCTCAATGCATCCTTTTCTAAGGATTTCCTCAAGCCATATTATCAGAAAGTCAATTTGTCTAAGGGAGTGCCTAGGAGCCACTTGGTTGAGGGTTTTGATAAAATATTGAAAATTATTCAGAGGTATTTTAAATGTGAGGGAAGATTCAACATGATATACTAGTATTATATTAGACTCTTTCTACACTTCACGGGAAATGATTTAAAAAATATCCATTTCTATCTGTTTAGAAGTATGGAAAATATTGTTGATAGGGTCCAAGCCAAGTCCAAGGTTGTCAACACTAGTGTTTTCCACTCTAGGTTGATTAGGATGCTGGTAATGGGAATAATTCATTATCTTTGCTAATCTGCAGCTAGATGTAGCATCCACCCCTCAATCTAGGGTGTAGATCCCTTTGCCAACTAGTAGTGTTTCCAAAGAAGAAACAAGAAAAAAGAGAAAGAGAAAACCTATTGTCCAAGACAAATAATTTCCTAAGGAAATTGAAGAAGAAGAGAGGGAAGTTCATTAATCCCCACAAAGAGAATTTTCACCACAACTTGCACCTGAACTAGAGGAAGTTCCCACATCATCCAAAGCCACAATGAAAAAGGGAAAACAATTGCATTTTCCTTCACCTAATGCAGCAATTGAGATAAGAGTTAGGAGGCCTTTCACTAGATCATCATCCCATAAGGAAGATGTTGAAACAAAAGTCATAACCAAAGCTTGTGCCAACAAGAAATATAAGGGTAAAAGTGATATTGTTGGGAAGCCTATTGAGGTCATGACCAAATATTATGTTCAGAATAAAGACAAAGGTAAGGGTGAATCTACTGAGAATCCTTTTGAAGTTATAAACATCAACACTTCCCTTGATAATCCCACCTTCAAGAGATTGATCAGAAAAATCAGGGATGCTAGAAAGGAATTTGCCCAGTTAAAGGAAGAAAGAATGATTGAGAGGAGAAAGATGAAAGAACTCATGGACATGTACAATGAAACCCTTAATATGGCTATGTTTACAACAAGAATATTCTTGCCTCTCCATAGACAACTTTAGAATTTGTATAGGAAAAATAGAAGAATACAGTCCCAAAAAAGAAATATCAAAGAATAATTGTAGCCCTTCAAGGATGATCTAACCCAAAGGAATTTAAATGTTCTATCCCAAGATGCAGTAGACATAAGTGTTGTTGGCCCTTGGTTATGGAAGAAAGATAAGATTAAGGAAGAAGGGCGAAGTATGAACTGCGCTGAAGGCACATTGACTAAGATTGGGTTGAAGTGAACAAAGAAGAAGAAAATAATTAGCGAAGTAAGGGAAAATGAGTCGTTGAGCGAGAAGATCGAGGAAGACAAATAAACAAGGAAGATGGATCATGGAAAACTCAACAAGTAGAAAAATCCACCAATGGATGATTTGGAGTACCTAGTGGGAAAGAAAAAAAGATAGGCTAGCGAAGCCCTGGAAATGCAGGTCAAGTTGACCTAGGGTTTTAAACACCTAGGGTTTTGACACCTAGACGTTTGTCATTGTATTGTATAAAGAAAGGTATAGAGGACCTGGGATGGGTTGGTTGTTCGTTGTTGGTTTTGAGTTTGTCAATTTGGGTTAAGAGAGTGAGTATTGTTGCGTAAGGGAAGTATTATGTGGAGAGAGAGTCTATATTGTAAGATCTTCAGCTGGGTGTGAAGATCAATCCTGTAGCTGGGTGCACAGGGAGAGGAGATAGAGAAGAGAGAAAGAGAGAGAGAGATCTGCAAGCTAAGTGCACAGATAGAACTGTATGTTTTCACATAATATATCAAGAAACACAATTCTGTGGACGTAGCCCTAGGGAGAGGGTGAACCACGTATATCTTGTTGTTCTGTGTGATTGATGCTGTGTTATTTAGCTTTTTGTTATTCTGTTATTGCATAATTGTATTAGATCTGAGATATAGTATGTGCAGTAAGGTTAAAGGAGATAAATAATAACTAGGTTGTTCTATGTTGTTTCCTTGGATCCAATTTGCATTTCCTCTGGTTGTAGACACCTGTGTCTTGCAACCCCCTATAGCTACTTCGGATGAGACTGCATCTACTTAGCAAGTGTTGCCAAAAGGGCTAGTAGTTAGGGCTTGTGGTGTGCTATTAGAGTTGAACCCTGGGTCTGCCCCTGTGCCAACAAATGGTTCTGTTGTTGGGACTAGGATCATCTTGAGGGAATGTCAATGTGGTTTCCATCAAAGGAAAAGATTCAAAAGTAGATAGAAGAACAATAAAAGGACTTTACTGAGGCTCATCAAAAAATCCTAATATAAGTACATAGGATTGGTTGGGAAGGTATATCTTTACCGATATACATGAGATTTTCTTTGGAGGAATTCGTAAGGAGATATATGAGTGGTTAGCTAGATTAGCAGATACCCAGTTTGAGATTAGATTTAGACCACATGTGGTTTGTACATCAACGCTGATCAAGAAGGTGAAGAGATTTGATAACGTTGTTTCAAGAGAAGTAGATCACTGGTTTGATAGCACCATTGGAGGGTACATTACCAATTTTGTTATTGATAGAGTAGAGTCATATATCCAGACAAAGAGATATTTCTTTAAGGGGCCGAGAGGAAATTTTTTACAATTTTTGATGTTGAAGATCAATATGATATTGCATGAGAAGAACATCTTGAAGATACAGTAAGTGGGTTAGATCGAAAATCTAATGTTCAAGAACTCAGACAACGACAATGACACAGAGGTTGGAAATACGCGCAGTGGGAGAACCTTCAGAGAAGTTCCTCTAGTAAACTTATTTGAGCAGAGCCACGAACAACTAGCACGGGATGAAGGGTTCTACAATGGAGAAGAAGGAGAAGAAGAGGAGCTATTTAACGAGGAACAATCAGGATCCATTGGAGAAGAGGAAGAGAAGACTAAAGAACCCCATCGAGAAGAATCATAAACTTCAGGAATTGTGTCGTCTATCGAAGTAAGTACTACTACTCCTCCTATTGTTTTAGCAACACTCTTACCAACAGTTCAGTACATACTCAATCAAGAAACCTAGGGATATCTATGGCAGATGAAATGAGGCTACCTATATTTAGAGGAGATGGATATGAAGATCCTGATCAACATTGGTTCTTATGCGAAGCTTTATGTAGTATTAATAAAGTCAATGATGAAGCAGTTAAGAGAGCTCAATTTAGTACTACCTTGAGAGACCACACACTGAGTTGGTATCTGAAGTTTTCTACAGCGACTGCATAGCCTAAACGATTGACTACCATCAAGACTACATTGAGTGCATAATTCAAGAAACCCAAGTCAAAGTCGCAGTGCATTATAGAACTAAAATAAATCAAGAAGAGAGTAGTTGAACCTATTTGAGTGTTTGATGAAAGGTTTAAAACCTTGACATACCGTTTGAGGTTTCAAATCCCAGACGAACATAACACAGAATGGTTCATTGCTGCCCTCCTACCACACATCAAAGATCATATGATGCAACAAAAGGTTTATTTGCAGGATAAGGCGTTGGAGATCACCATGAAACTGGAATCATCCCCTATGGGAGAATCCAACTCAGGTATGAGTCAAATTTTGAGTCAACTAACTAGCTTATCTCTATAGGTCGAAGATATGAATAAAGACAAGAGAAAATATAAAATAGAGGACATATGGTGTATCAGATGTAAATTAGAAGGCCATTATAAGGAGAACTGTCCCCTATTTCATGAATACTTGGCCTTTGGAGCTCCAAGCCCTTTGAAGCAGGTTACTCTACCCTGGTGCGAGGTATGTAGAAATAAACATCGCCTTGGAGAATGCTATTACATGAAGAAATATGTCCAGACACCTACCAATATTTACTGCACATTCTGTAAATCTATGGGGCATGATGAGAAGGACTGTAGGTCTTATGACCTCTTGCATGAAATATCAAGGGATACATATAAGATTCAAGATGAAGTGAAGTAGGAGGGAAACACTATGCATTTTAACTCTCTAGGAAGAGGAAAATTCAACCCTCATGGTGGATTCAGAGGAAGAGGAAGAGGAGGAGGCATGGGTTGAGGTCGAGGTCAGATAATTTGTTATAAATATGCACAACCAAGACACTTGGAAAGGGACTGCTAGAAACCTTGTACCACTTGCAACTACTTCAACTCATTCAAAAATTTTATTGAAGATTGTCACATGCTGTTAGCCAAACTTCAGGAGAGACAAGGAGGAAAACAACAAGTACAATTAATCTCAGCAGAAACTCAAGGATAGGATCCTAGATTCACTGTTATCACTAGAGGAGGCTCTGCTACAAGAGAAGATAGAGTGACCACAGGGAATACCACATAAGAATCAAGGGCTAGAAGAGATACAGAGAAGGCACAAGTGTTTGATCCAAGGAAAGAAAAGTAGACATTTGAAGAGGAAAGAAGATAATTTGGAAGAGATTTCTTCATCAAAGACACAACCATAAGTTAGAGAGAATGTGAAATGCCTCTGGCATTTGATCAATCTACATCACCTGGAGAAGGAAAAGAGGTAAGCAAGCTTATGGAATTCTTATGTACTTGCATCAATTTGATTAAGGATGAAAGAGTTGTACACGAACTAAAAAATTTGATCAGACATTATGAGATAGGTAGGATAACTCCTCTGCTGAATAGAGTAGTACATCAAGTATCCAGAAAGAGAAGGAAAAATAAGGAATTACACCTTAATTCTCAGATTGGATACTATGACATAGATTATGTGGTCCTTGACTTAGTATCAGAGGTCAATGCTATGACGAAACAGACCTGGGAACTGATGGGAAAACCTAAGTTAATTTATTCCCTTATCGGTCTTAGGATGGCCAACCAGTAAGAAGTAAGCCCCTTTGGAAAACTGGAGCATGTCCCTATGGACATCGACGGGGTGAGGACATTTGCAAATTTCAAAGTCATTGATATAGTTGATGATAGTTTTCCTTATCCCGCGTTGTTAGGGATTGATTTGGAATTTAACAATTCGACTGTGGTTGAATTAAAGAAAATAAGAATGACATTTGAAGGTGATGGAATTAGGGTCATTGCACCTCTTGATCCTGATGAAGGTCGCAGATACACATAACCCATCAAAGAAGAAGACCGCACATATGAGCTAGATAATATATATAAATTGATAGCAAGACAATAGGATTATATTAATCCTACAATAGATAGGAATTTAAGCTGGCGAAGTGACAACACATGCTCATCATATTTGGAAGAAGCACTAGAGAATTGGCAGAACAAAATGTATGAATTTTTTGCACGCAGGTGTGCCATATTGACCAGAGAAGTTAGTTGGATTGGCAGAAAAGTAAGTAACCTACCCACATTCGATGGTCTAAATCATTTAGAAACCTAACCAGTAAAACAACGAATGTTGGCACTAGACGAAGACTTGAAAGAAATGCCGACAAGATGGCGGGGAACACATAAGAATAACATTGCAGGCTAGGTTCAATGTCACACTTTGATGTCAGTGTGCTTTTCAGAACAAGCCGAAGGGTGCAAAGTTTGGTACACAGGTCAAAATTGTCCGAAGGAACATGTGCGAAGTTGTGAGGAGGTCTGGAGCAACAATCCTCAATATCAGTGGGTGCATAAGTTCATCAACACTTTGAAAAAAGTGCCTATCAATTGGTATCTTCAAGAAGAACTACGCCTCACCACTGCATATTGGTACGGTATGCCTCAGAACTTTGTAACTACTTTTTTATTTGAAATTCATTACCCCTTAGTAGATCAAGCTCTACAATTTGTAAGACAAAAATTATTTAAGGAGGCACCTAACCTCCCTATTGAGCAAGAAGAGGATGAATGGACTGCACCTCTTCAGAAATTGCAATGTTGTTACAATATCATTGTTGATGAAGAYGATGATCCTAGGAATGTGAACATCGCAGAAACATAAAGACATAGATATATAGAAGGACCAGAAGTTGAACTACCTTTTATTGCATAGCCAATCCAAATCAAGAAAGTTAATAATTGAATAGARCAAGCACCTAAGCTTGCAAACATTGGAGATTATTTGGATGATGCCACTATTGATAAGATCACAAAATTATTGCATGAATATCAGGACTTGTTTCCAACCAATTTCACCGACATGAAGGGAATTAAAGGGCCCATGGGAGAAATGAAGATCCCCTTGAAACGAGATGCAAGACCAGTCAAGAAGATACCTTACAGACTGAATCCCAAATATAAATAGAAAGTCAATATTGAATTAGACAGAATGTTGGAAGCAAGAATCATAGAACCTGTTGAAGAGTCATAATGGATTATCCCTATGGTGGTCCAATATAAGAAGTCAGGAGAGATCARGATCTATGTATATCTCAGGAAGAGGAAAAATGCATGCCTACATGATCCATTCCCTACACCTTTTACAGATGAGGTTCTAGATAATGTGGGAGGACAGGAGGTATATTCCTTCACAGATGGATTTCCAGGTTATCACCAGATCAAGATTGCTAAGGAAGATCGCCATAAGACCACATTTGCATTATAATGGGGTTCCTTCCAGTACACAGTGATTCCTTTCGAATTGAAGAATGCACCAGGAATCATTTCTATGGTGGTGGTTGAAGCATTCAAGGAATTTTTACATAAATGTTTGGAAGCATATTTTGATGATTGGACTATTTTTAGCTTATTGCAAAATCATATTGAATGTTTAAGACTAATGTTGGATAAGTGCAGACAATGTAAGATTTCCCTAAACCTGAAGAAGTTCATCTTCTTTTCACCATTTGGAATGATGCTAGGCCATATTGTGTGTAAGCATGGGTTGCTTGTAGATACTTCCAAGATTTCCATCATCGTTGATCTACCTCCTCCTACTTTAGTTAGACAACTGCGCACTACATTGGGACATACTGGATACTACATAAAGTTGATCAAGGTCTATGCACACATAACAACACCCATGGATAATATTTTAAAGAAATATTGTCAGTTTCAATGGTCAGAGGAATGTCAGCAGAGCTTCAACACACTAAAACAAAAAATGGTCACTGCGCCCATTCTGGTTTTCCTAGATCGGAGTAAGGAATTCCATGTGCATGTTGATGCTTCATATATTTCATTAGGATCAGTATTAGCACAACCAGGAGCAGGAGATATTGACCATCCATTAGCCTTTTCTAGCAGTAATCTATCTACAACTAAGATAAATCAGACTACCACTGAGAGAGAATGTTTATCCATGGTGTATGCGCTGCAGTAGTTTCGACGCTACTTGTTGGGAGGAAATTTCAAGATGTTCACTGATCACTCTGCATTGAAGTACCTAGTCAAAAATCCAATGTTGTGGCGAAGAATATGCAGATGGCTACTGTTATTCCAGGAATATGATTTTGAGATTGTGATTAAGCCAGGGAGAATCAACAATGGACTTGACCACTTGTCTAGGTTAGGAAATGGAGAGGAACCTACTAGTTTGGATGATACACTACCAGATGAAAAATTGCTAGCCATAAGAAAGTTTGATGATCACTTCACTGAGATAGTCCAGTTCGTATCAACAGGATTGACACCTCGCGAATATACAGTCATTCAGAAGAAACAACTAGTAGTTCGTTCTGCATAATTTTCACTTATAGCTGGACAAATTTATAAGATGGGACTTGATGAGATCCTAAGGAGATGTGTTATGGAGGCAGATTGGCCATTGATTATATTAGAAGCATATGAATGCATCAAAGGAGAACACTATGTAGGGAAAGCAACAATGCAAAAGGCTCTTAGAGCTAGCCTCTGGTGGCCCACTTTACAAAAAGATTCTAACGAATACTACCAAGTCCGCGATGTATGCCAAAGAGTTGGGAAACCTTCCAGAAGAGATGATATGCCTTTACCACCTCATATAAATTTAAAGGAATTTGAGAAATGGGCCATTGATTTCATGGGACCTATCAACCCACTAGGGAAGCGCACAGGAGCAGAGGTACATTATCACTGCAACAAAGTATTTGACCAGATGGGCAGAGGCAAGAGCAATCAAGGACTGTAGTGAAACTACAATTACGTGATTCATATTTGATGATATCATAACCAGGTTTGGATGCTTGAAGACCCTTATGAGTGATCAAGATACGCATTTTATAAATAATACTATTGAAGCCTTGACTTAGGAATTGAAGTTCATCATCAAACGAGAACACCTTACTACCCACAAGTTGATGGAGCAGTCGAAGATTTCAATAAGATATTAGAGACATCGTTGATGAAGATTTGCAGTGTCAATAGAGATGATTGGGATTTGAGAGTACCAACAATGTTATGGGCCTATAGAACCACTTACAAGAACATGACAATGAAAACTCCCTTTAAGTTGGTCTATGGTCTAGAAGTAGTGGTACCTATAGAATATCTAGTTCCTAGCTTGATAATTGCAACATTTACAGGTATGGACGACACAGGAGTTGTGCAAGACAGGCTTGCACAGTTCATGGAACTAGAGGAAGACAATTTAATTGCAGGATTTCACCAAAAGGTACAGAAGGAAAGACAAAAGGCCTATCATGACAGACATATCAAAAATAAATCATTCAAGCAAGGAGGTTTGGCATTGGTATATGATAACAAGCTCATGAAGCATCCAGGGAAGTTTAGGACACATTGGCTTGGGCCATATGAGATTGCCTATGTTACATAAGGAGGAGCTATGTAGTTGAAGACTTTGAATGGAGAATGGAAAGAAGGTTTAGTGAATGGGAGCCAGTTGAAATTTTATTATGACAACCAGTTGCCTCACAACCCTCAGTAAAAGCATAAGAATAAGGGTCTAGGTACTAGGTGCAGTTGAAAATGGGTACCAGACACAGAAAAGACAGTCTTCACAAGGAAGGGAGGAACAAAACAGAGAGCATGGGCTGCTCTGCACAATCTAGAGTCGAAGTGAAACATAAGGTTCAGACCTGCAGTGCCTTGAGACAAGTCACATGTGAGTGTTGGGGGCCTGTTGGCCCTTGGTTATGGAAGAAAGTGAAGATTAAGGAATAAAGGTGAAGTATGAACTGTGCGGAAGGCACATTGACTGAGATTGGGTCAAAGTGATCAAAGATGCAGAAAAGAAGGAGCGAAGTAAGGGAAAATGAGTCCTTGAAAGATAAAATCAAGGAAGACAGATCAAAAAGGAAGATGGATCGTGGAAAACTCAACAAGTGGAAAAATCCACCAACAAATGATTTTGATCCAGGTGGATATCGGTGGCCACCCACCTTTTCCAACTGGCTCAAAACAACTCTCTAGAAATTTTGATAATTTACTATTTTTAGCAGTTTTCCAGGTCCTGAACTTCCGAAGCCGTTTTGAGGCCCTAAACGACATTTTTTGGGGTGTGTTGCGGTTGCAAAATTTCATCATGAAATTTTGTGCAACTGTTGTATTCCTCAAATAGATCTTTCCAATGGGCTACCATATTCCCAAAACAGAGATCGTATGAAAAATTTACGACCCTAGGAAGTTGATGTACTGACTTACCCAAACGGGGCCCACATGAATTTTGGCACTTCATCTCCTAGGGTTAGGTTTTTGGATGTTTAGGGTTTTTGAAACTCCTGTTTATTGTAAAAATGCCTGGAGAGCCTCATTGTAATCATCTTCTTTCCTGGAGAGCCAACCTATCTTTTCGAATCAGCTTTGGAGCACCTCGTGGGTAAGATGGAAAGATAGGCTGGTGAAGCCCTGGAAATGTGGGTGAAGTTGACCTAGGGTGTTAGACACCTAGGTTTTTGGTATCTAGGGTTTTAACACCTAGACATTTTTCATTGTAATGTATAAAGAAAGGTCTAGAGGACCTGGGATGGGTTGGTTGTTCGTTGTTGGTTCTGAGTTTGTCATTGCGGCTTAAGAGAGTGAGTATTGTTGCGTAAGGGAACTATTGTGTGGAGAGAGAGTATGTATTGTAAGATCTTCAGCTGGGTGTGAAGATCAACCCTGTAGCTGGATGCGTAGGGAGGGGAGATAGAGAAGAGAGAAAGAGAGAGAGATCTGCAAGCTAAGTGTGAAGATAAAACTATATGTTTTCACATAATATATCAAGAAACATAGTTCTGTGGACATATCCCTAGGGAGAGGGTGAACCATGTATATCTTGTTGTTCTGTGTGATTGATGTTGTGTTCTTTAGCTTTCTGTTATTGCATCATTGTATTAGATCTGAGATATAGTACGCACAGTAGGCTGAAAAGAGATAAAGAATAACTAGGTTGCTGTGTGATGTTGCCTTGGATCCACTTTGCATTTCCTCTGGTGTTAGACCTCTATGTCCTGCAACCCCCTATAGATACTTCGGGTGAGAATGCATATTCTTCACAGGTGTTTCTAAAAGGGCCAGTAGTTAGGGCTTGTTGGTGTGTTATTAGAGTTGAAACCTAGTTCTGCCCCTATTGTTGTATCATTTTTGTCACCTGAATCAACAAAAGAGGGACACTTGCAAGTCCATTTGGGTTAGCTGGACAGGACATAAGATAGTGCAAGAATTAAAAATTTCAAGCACCAGAAATAAGAAAACAACTAAGCTAACAACAATTAAAGAAACTAAAC
The DNA here is from genome assembly GCA_009831015.1 of Picea engelmannii. Lineage (NCBI taxonomy): Eukaryota > Viridiplantae > Streptophyta > Pinopsida > Pinales > Pinaceae > Picea > Picea engelmannii. The sequence continues at coordinate 244,261 of ML781392.1, read as the reverse complement.
TAAAGTTCATAAGGGAAATAGAACAAAAGAAAAACCTATATTCATGCCACCAATGGATAGATTGTATTAGTGGGAAAACACCAAAGAGAAAGGGAGACTTATGGGTCCCCTCTTCCTCCAAAGGAGGGCCTCTTGAACCCCCAATAGAGGAAGCATAACAATAAAAATAGATTCTTGAAAATATAGTGCACCAATGGCCTCTTTTTATAGAAAATATTTGAGGCATTATCCAACCGGTCTTGAGTGTGAACAAGGGTCCCTTTAGGGCACCTTTCGGTCTTTGAAAAATCCCCACTCGGATTCATCTCAGATTTGGGGGTCAAATAGACTTGAGAGCTGAACTAGAAGTCAGTGGGAGGCCGACCAAAATTATTAATATGTCGTTCTTAAGTGTGCGTGGAGTTTTTCATCCACATTCGCGCATCGGGCACATGTGCGATTTTCCGACGTTTTCGACTGGCGCACGTGCACACGCTTCCTATGTATTCTAAGAACATGATGATTTTATAACCAGTTGTATAGTTTTTTCCCTTTGGATATTCATTTTTGGGTCATGGATGAACTAATAGGTGTTTTGGAGATGCTAGATTGCTGTAACCATTTGCGGACAGAATTTCAGTGATAATAGATGCCCCCTGATGTGTGAGGTTAGGAGCATACATATAGCTGAAATACATCAAAGTTTCTTCTACTAAGATTACCATTGTAAGAAAGAGTGTTGAGAGGGATTGCAAGAGAGACCCATTGGAGAGAGAGGGGAACCTGTGGGACCCAAACCTTTCGCTAGGTGTGAAAACAATAAAACTATGTACAAATGAGGCGGGCATGCCCCATGCTCGTGTTATGTAACTAAAAATGTGTAAGAAAGTAACTGAAGATGTATGTCAATATAGATAACTAGGGAGTAGCAAACTAGGGTCAGAGTTGCATGCAAATTTTGATCGAAAAGAAATTACCCTTTTACCTACAACCCAAGACTTAAACCCCTCTTTCAAAGTAAATGCATGGAAAAGGACCACTAACCTTGTTACCGGTGTTCGATGTAGATCCTCCGTTGCTCTTCGATTAATTTCTTACGCTGCTCCTTCCATAGATGACCCGAAATCAAGACAAATAACAACTATGCATGCATGCTACTTCTCTACTCAAGGGTTAGAAATCAAGCATAAATTAACCAAACCATAGACAATTCGTGCATTGGGACGGGAAAAGTATTATTTTTATTACTAAAAATGAATCAACTTACAATCAAAGCTAAGACCAGACACCACACCTTGAACCTGATCCTGGTCTCCTCTTCTTCTGTCCTTCAACTGCTTTGCATTAAATCTCCTTTGGAATGAGGAAAGGCTAAAGGGTTGGGACAATGGATTATGTAAATGGGCAGAGTTTCTTCGCTATATTTTTTCCTCTTTCAAATGGTACCCCTACCCCTTCTTTTATAGGCTAGAAGGAGCTAGGGTTTTGGATGAACCCTCGGCCATGCATGGCAGAGAGTTTCAGTTAACTGACCCATATATTTTTGTTCCGTCAGCAACTTTCCTTTTTTCATGCTTTTTTAGGTACACGCGGGCTGTAGTGAGCCAACCAACATGCACACGCGTGCAGTAATGGGTTAGGGCTCATGGGCCTTGACACAAGAGGATTTCCAAAGAGTTGTTCAACAGATGTTTTGGAAATGAAGGGATATAAGTTGGCCTGATGCCAGGTAAGAATGTGTAGTGCATTTTAGGGTTATAACAGATGCCCCCTAATGTGTGAGGTTAGAAGAGCATCTGATGGCCGAAATACATTAACAATCTTTACTGATGTGCTGAACGAGTGAGCCCAAGGATCAGGAACCAGGAGGTTTCATCTGCAAAATCACAAATTTCTCACCAAGGCGGGCATACCCATGCTCGGGATAAAATAGAACCATGGCTACCAATCAAATACACTTTAGATCCATGTCAAATAACTATAAAGAGTAGCCGTGAATCATACACAGCGGAGCTACATCTCGAAATCAGAAAGATATACATATAGAGTACCCATCTTCTAGAAGTTGATTCGGCCTGATGGATGTACTTCAGAGCTCAAGCAACAACTTCAAAATCTTATAAAACTCAGGTAGGACTGTAATATGAGTGTACGATTGCACTGCCCAAAGGTCTTCGACGGCTCGTCAGTTATGGACTTGATAATCTTGATGATTGGACTGAAGGCTACAGTGATTTTGAACAAGGACTTGATTGGACATTTAGGATGGCCAGGTATGCAAACAAGAGACATATTGCAGAGGGGCCAACTCAGTATTAGTGACAAACTTCCCTTGGACAATATCACGACAAGTGATAAGACTCAGGCAACATATATGTTAATCATAAGTCTACGAAGCAGGAGGCAACGCAAACTCTCCATATGTTTGGAAGAGTAACCAAACAATGGAGGAAACAACTCTATATAGCAAGAAAAGATTCCTAAGGTCGTACTACATCCCATAGTCTGATGATCAAACAAACAGATGTGCTTTATCCAAGGGCGACTCATTATGCTGCCAATAAAGAAAATACTTTTCCCATCCTCTTTTTGGGGTATATTTGATTTTTTTGTTCTTTTTGATAATTTTTGAAAAAGAATAAAGGAATATTATGTTGCAATGGAGGAACGAGTACTGCAAACATACAAGCTCGAGGCACAAGGACAAGACTGATGTTCTGGTAAAATGATACTTGGGAAAAATCCTCCGGTGGCCAAAGGTGTTAAGACGCAGAAGAAAACTGTCACAAGGCTGGTGGATAAGGTATGCAAATGCATTTGATAGAACACACTATGGTAACATCCTTCGATGTAAGTTTAACGAGCCCAGAGAAGGTAAGCTCAGAGGTTTCTCATATTTAGAGAGTCTGAAAAAGCATAAAAGGAGACTCCGCTGGGGTACCTTTTTCGACAATAGTCTAGTCGGTTCGAAAAAGGGATAAACTAGTACCGATTAGACGTCAATTCAAAACCATTTTAACGAGTGTGACAAGGACAAGATCACTCGGCTATTTTTTCACTTTTAAGGAGTCTGAAAAAAACTTAACTATGGACTCCGTCAGGAATATTCTTCTGGACCAATTTAACTAGTGTGAAAGAATAAGGTCACTCGACGATCTTTTCAATTTTAGGGAGTCTGAAAAGAGCTTAACTATGGACTCCGTGGGGGTTTCTTTTTCATAAATTTAGTCCCTCAGGCCCGAAAAAGGAATAAAATTATACCTGAGAGTACTCTTCTAAAGAATGGGAATTCGATAGAGTATACCTTGGTTCGTACAGTTGACCGTCCGGACCGAAAAAGTGGTAAACTACTGCCGGACAGACGTGACTTCAAATTTCAGTTTAACGAGCATTAAAGGTCACAAGATCGCTCGACAATCTTTTCATTTTTAGAGGGTTTGAAAAGGGCTTAAAAGGAGACCCGTTATTTTTTGGGAGTCCTGAGGGTAAGACAAAGAGTGAAAAAGACTCATGCAAATGAGGCTCAAACTCATATTCAGGAAAGACTATACGGACTCCTGGGCCTACAATGTTTTTAGAAATAGCATGGACACCATAATGCAACCAGGACCTACCTAGGGAATCCATGTTCTGGTAAGCTCTACCACCAAGTCGCGACACTTATAGAACAGATATGATGGTTCCATGTCACAACCTGATGGGATCGATCCTATAGCATAAGAAAAAGGCAACGAGATGCAAAAGTTGGGGTGGTATCCTAACCTATATGCTCAAGTTGATTTTTTTTTTTTTTTTTTTTTATGGACCGTCAATATTTTTTCGAAACTCAAAAAACAATTTGTCCCAATACCTGATCAAATCCCTCCCATATAACTCCTGGATCACTCTAAATGGTTTTTGGTATAAATAAACTGATAAGGGGGGCCAAAAAAGTGACAAAAAGAGGCCAAAAGGTCTATAAATAGAAGCTGGCAGCTCATTATCACCATTGCTGATTTGGAAATTGACTCTGGAGCCAAAAGACCCCCTTTGCCAAAGATAGTGATTCTGGGAGCTACAGTGGATGAAACGAACTTCTTCTTGGACCAAGTAAGTACAAACTCCCTTACCTAGCTATTCAATACTTCAATTTAATTATTTAGTTGGTTTTTTGGGTCGGCGCCGACCTTAAAAAGGTCGGCCCTAGGTACACGCGAGCAGAGTAAAGTCTGCCCACATGTACACGCGACTGTCACCTATACAGCCCGCGTGTACCTTCCTTTTATGATGAAAAAGAAAAATAAAAGGAAGTACTGACCCTCTACCTTGTTTTGTTGGCAGGATGTATGTCCAGTGGAGGGAAAGGGAGCATGAGGCAATCAGTGAGTTGGTTGCTGCAGATCCGAATGTTGTGGCCATGTTAATGCAATGCGGTTTACTCAAATTCTTTCTATGTCTGTTTATGCGTGCACAACCAAGGCTACTGAATGCCTTGATTGATTACTAGCATCCTAATGCAGAGGCATTTATGTTAGAGGGGAAATCATCGGTACCCACCATCGAGAATATTTACTTTCTGATTGGCCTCTCAAGGAGAGGGGAACCAGTCAACTTCCAGACTTTTCTTGCAGGGCTGAGAAAGATCTCGGAGTTGATAGTTGAGCACTATGAGGCTAGGACTGAACGTCCGGGCTCCCAGGTACCAATTAGCAAGATTACCAACTTAGCGCTACAGACTATCTTGTTACTGATTGGGCGGATTACCGGCTCAGCAGCCATGCATCAGGCTTCACGCGCACAAATGAATTGTGCCATCCAGTGCATGCATGCACAAATTTTTGATTGGAGTACCAAACTGCTTGAGTGCATGAAGAGGCAATTGACAGATTGCTGACAGCGGACACAGAGAAAATTTAGGTTCAGGACCATCTTGTGTTCGTTCTTTTTTGAGAGAGTTCTGAGTTTCAGTCCTCTGGTTGTAGTACGAGGACATCATGCCTCTTTCCCTGCAGTTTGTAGATGGGTAGTGTTACTTCCGCGATAGGGTGGTGGGGGGACCATTGAGTCCTTCGACGATGATTTCTTTGCTTGGATGTCATGACAGATCCCTGTTATCGAGGACTACCCATATGCAGGGATAGATTTCTCTAGAGATCCTGAGATACCCGTGCCTCCTGGTGAGGAGAGAGGGGAGATGGGTAAGTCTCCACCTTTGTAGTTTTTTTCTGTTTGCATATGTAATTTTTATGTCTTTTTGTTATATATATCATTTTTTGTATGCCAGAGTATTTGACTGGTAAACCTTTGTTGCATGTAGATGTGGGACCCGTGCGACCTGCTGATTATGCACGGAACAGGCGTCGTCCACGACCAGAAGTTGCGGCTGCTGCCGCTGGGGGAGAAACAGTAGCATGGAACCTCCCAGCCGGAGAGGCCGAGAGGGTCCTTAGGCGAATTGAGTGGAACTTCACTGCGCTCACTCACATAGTCCCGATGGTAGAGATAGAGGACCTGCCACCATCCATGCAGCCTCATGTTGTGGGGGCACCTCGGACATGGGTCCGATTGTTTAGGCATGTAGCCCATGCTGTAGATGATTATAACAGGGCCCATAGGCCCTGAACATACTTTAGACCTTTTATGTGCCATGAGCACCTATTTGTATATATGTTTTGAGGTTATAA